>CM035313.1:320528-801825 GCA_002900995.3 Ganoderma boninense | reverse complement strand
CGTTTGGGTACTCGCTTGTGGATATATGTGGTGTAAACTCGACCGGCGAGGAGGGCATAATCGGGATGACGCGAAGAGAACGTGGATACGATCTCGGCGAGGAAGATCTAGCATAAATCGTCAAATGAATGAAAAGAGCGTAGAAATGACTGAGACTGTTCGCACCGTAAAGGTCTCAGTATTCATAACGTCATCGGGCACTCGATCCACGACATGCATAACGACGCTGCAAAAGATGGTTTGGAATGAACGGGAAGACGAACTGCACTATACGTACTCCGAAATGCTGACGAACTCGAGGTCCAGCCCCCATGATAACTATCACCATGTGAGCACAGCGTTGGTCGGGGAGTACAGGCACATACAGCGTGAAGGGTGTTTTCGACCTGCGTTGGATGACGTCAGACGGGTTCGCGTGCGAGAGACGAGAAGGATGCACCTTCCGGCGGTCGAAAGAAACTTCAACGCTGGAAACCGAGGGGCGGAGGTTGTAAACAGGGAGCTTTGCATATCGTGCCACAGAACCTACCCATCTACACGAGCGAAGTCAGCGACTTTATCACTGAAAAGCCAAAGATGCCACGCGATACGTACTGCGCTTACGAATCACGGTCCGCATGATGTGAATGGGTGTTCAAGAGTCGTTGGATTTGACGAGCAACAGAGGAAGACAAAGATGGGGAGGTGTGGAGGGACTAGTATGGAGGACGTTGCGGCTTAAAAGCCTCTACGCAGATGGGAAGGGGACGTGTCAACACCTGGGCAAGAGGACATACATGAGGGTCGGAGATTTGCAGTCGCGAACGGCCACATCTGCGGAGGACAATGGTATCCATTGGCGGACTCTAAGCTGCAAGGCTTCGCACGTTTGGAGCTGATACATCGCTGAGACAGAAAGAACCGATCTCTCCAGCGGACTCATTGTGTCTTGTAGGCAGGGTGAGGCATTTGTCGAGAGGGAGGAGGATTCCTAGAAGTAAGATTTCCCGGGTCGATGGTGGCGCGGGTGGAAGGAATCAACAACTCGACGAACCGGGAAGGGGAAGACCATCAGGCCTTTATTGCCACCACGGAGACGAAGCATAGCAGATGCTACCAGGTAGCCAGGCTACAGGCGTACAGTGTGTGGAAGCTAGCGGGGGTCAGGAGGGGGGGGGAAGATGGTGTGGGAGACGCGAAACGGGTAGGCGAATTCTGTCGTGTTACGTAAGCACGTCTCTGGGCATTTTCGGGCGACATTGGCGGCAGAACCAGTAGGATTTTGGCAATACACGATTTCACGAAATAGAGCAACAGGTGCGGGTAATCAACTGTGTATGCATGTATGAAAGTATGCGCGATTTGGGGAGATAAATCCGAACTACATTCATCCGCTACCAAGTATGAACAGGCAGAGATACATGGCCCGCAACGTGGGCGAATATGTAAGGTCAAGAAGTTTACTAGGTTAGAACGCCTCGGGCGTGCCGTAGGTGACTATGAAGGTTCAGTTAGTAGAAAAACACTTAAACTGCAAGAATACGCACCTGTGGACTACGTAGTCGATGAGGCCTCGTTCAGCGTGATGGATGTTCGTCACACGTAGAACACTCCTAACCGCATGCCTCACCACCAACACATGCCCGCGAAACGTGAACCCCCATTTCGTTCGCACAGAGTGATTCACCGCAGCAGTGTTGGAGCACCTCGACGTTATAATGGAGTAACTGTTCGTCAAAACTAGGGCGTTGTCCGTTGGAACGGAGGCAACCCTAGTTCGGCGAGACCCCCGGGAAAACCAGCGTCTGGTCTGAAGGTCGTCGGTCCAAATGGCTGAGCCTGGCTCTTCTGTGAATGGAGTATCGGCAGGAATCCGAACTAGATGGTTTCGCCCCCCGGCAGTGTGGTAGAGGAGCCCTATAACGTAGCGGCATATAAGCCCCTGCAATGTGTTTAGCTCGGTCAAAACACCTCTAGACACCGGACGCTGCTCACCAGGCGGACACGCCGCATAACTCTCGCATTCCATCGCGTCACGGCGGAACGCGACGTGTGCCGTGATGACGATGTCGCCATTCGGAAAGAAGTCGATGCTCCAGGCACCAGGATTCGACGTCAGTGGAGGGGAGTTTCCTGAAAGGGGGTCGTGTAAAGAAGGGATGTCTTTCTAGCTCGTATCGACGCACACCTATATTCCCTCAGACTTTTGCGGAAGGCGGAGAGGGGAGGAGGTGGGAGAAATAGGTGCCCATGGCAGGGGAGGCAAAGTCGGTTCAGCCTTGGGCACTCGTGTTCGCTCGGAAGAAAGATCGTAGCCAGGACGACCACACCGACATATTGGTCACCTGGTATCGACATGTACAGGATTCGACTTCCTGTGTCAGAAATTTGCAAAAAGAAAGGCGGAGAGTGTGCAGTAGCAAGGTTCTGTGAGGCGGAGGTCGACTTTCATACTATGTTGTGATGTGATCCTGTCCTGTGCGAAGAAACTCGGTTAGCTGGGAGTCGAAAGTTGAGAGAGTGGCAACGCGAGCGGATACGCCGGATTTCAGACTTGGGGGAGATGATGGAGTTTTGACGTGTTCGTGTGATAGCCAAGTAACCAAAAAGCGAAGAACGCGACAACCAGAGTGAGCTTGCAGGGGGCCTCCTGCGGCAGGACTGTAGGTATAAAACGTAAGTCCATGAACGACATTGAGGACATCGTCCCACCTCGTTCGAAGCGCTAGCCGCCATTTTCTCTACTACAGCTTTTCACCGCAGGCTCGGTTTCATCTACGATATGCAGGAAGCCAACGACCTACTCGAGAAGTACAAGAGGCATCCGTTCGCCAGGGGATTGATTCCTTTCATGGGGGCCGTCCGGACGGTCAACCACAAGCTAGGGAAAGTATTCGCAAAGATGGACGGGAGGCAAAGATGGACGGTGAGTACATACCGAACGTTTGATCGTTTCAAGGCTAATCCAATGTTGACAGATGTGCGACAGGGCGACGGGGGAGCCTGCTATCTTCAGCCACGCAGCAATATTCGCAGAGTCCGATGACCAGGAGACTGGGAACTACGTCCCAGACGGTCAAGCAACCCCGTTCGGAGTAGACCAGAAGTCCGTGTAAGTGTGTGGGCTCCAGAAGTTCACCACAGCGGCTGACCTGTACAACCCAGGCAACGACGTCCGAACATGAAATGCCTATACACGTATATATTCGACAGTTTCAATGACTTGAGCCTGTACGAGGGACAATGGGTTAGTACACAGTGAACACGGTTTGAGGACGACACTTACATTTTCCAGGCACTGGACGACTATATGCGGACTGTGCCGGGCTTCAACGAGGGCGGTCTGCCACGTCGCGCCTACTTGTCCGGCTCTGATCCGCGGTATCGGAGCCGTTTCTGGATGCAAACTCCGATGTTCCTTCGACGGGGAAACACGGAGTCCCGGGACCCAGCTCCTGGACACCTGCACCATTGGGTTGCAAAGGCCGATCATGAATCGAAGGGGTTTCGCGCCAATGGTGATCGCCCGAGGGTTTGGATGAAGCAAGAGGACAGGATTGTTCCCATATCTGAACGCTCCCCGCCCACTTTGCATCGCGGAGATATCGTCGCAATATCTTTCACGATAACATACCACATCACGATGGTGAATTGGTTTGCGCAATTCCATCCGGTGGATATCGTCGTTGTGAAGGATGGAGACGTCGACGCCACGGATTTCAGCGCACCCTCGCTGGACCTGTACAGGCGCCCCCCGCCTTCGTTGGAGATGATACCTGAGGAAGATAGTGAGTGGGCAGGGCAGCTGAATGTTTTAATTCAGTGAATGGCTCCATATTGATCCGCATACGTACCTGCAGGCGACATGAGCGATGTTCAGCATACAACGACCCCGGTGACTCCGAGCGGGGTGCTTCCGACTCTCGAGGATCCATGCGGCAATCAGCACGACAGTTGTGATGGTGCTCTGGCGGAAAACGTCGCTCGCCGATTGCAGCAAAACATGGATGTCGACGCGGACGCGGACATGGAGGAGTCCGATGATGATTCAAGCCTGGATGAAAGTAAGTGACCTAGCACATGCAGGGAGCGTACGCCTTACGCGCAAACACAGCGATGGGAGCTTCCCCTCAAGACGGAGAGGGCACCCAGGAAGAGTCTTTGGAGGACTTCTATGAGGTGGGGATGGTTGAAGAGAAGCGTGAGACGCGAGCAATGTCCGGGCGGGGAGGGCGGTCCGGTAAACGCCGGGCATAGGCCAGGTTCGAAGTTATTTATCCGACAGCGCTGGCTCGCTGTCTAGTCGCAGAGGATCGCGCGTATTTTATTTATTAGGGGGGAGAACGTGTATGTGGACAGTATTTATGATGCGTTGTATCAGATTCACGTTTGCTGTATATGCCTGCAACGGGTGGTGCATGCTAAGACGGAAAATTGTTGGTCTTGTGAGTGAGGTTCTTTCGTGGCGTGTGTGCAGATCGGGGACTGATTGACTGAGCGAAGGGGTATGGGGATGTTATAGAAACAAACCCGCTGTGCTCGTTGCCTTGAACTGGACCATTTCATCACGGAGCGAAAGTCGTCTCACATATAAAGGACGTGGTGGAGGGCAACAGAAGTGCAGGTACTGACGACAGCTAGGTCCCAACATGGAACGTAGGGTGTGTCCCGACACCTAATACAATCACGACGCGCCCAGAAGAAGTGAGGTGCGAGAACATGCCGTAATTTCCCGATGACAGTGTGGATGTGCTATATTGGATCAAGAAGTCCGGTAGGAAGCGACAGACGGTGTGCGACGTTGCACATGCGTGTCTAGCTAGCGTGAGATAGAGAAGAAATCATTCAGTTCTGCATCAGAAAAGGGGACGTCGTTCGCAAACGCCGCCTCGGTGTTATACAGCTCAACGCCCGTAGTAGCCGTCGAAACATCCCCGAAAGGGATGTTGGTTGGAAAAGTGTCGGTATTGGCGGTGACTTCGTCGTAGATGAAAGGCGAGTTTGTAGGCAACCCAATGACGTCGGTAAACGGGACTTGGGTCGAGGGCACGTCCATGCCGTAGGCGACTGGACGTTGTGGGGGAAATGACCTTAGCATGGATCCGGCGTCACCAGTGCCGATCGACTGTGCCGGGTACGCGGGCGCAAACGAGTAAGGAAAAGAAGTGGATGCCTGAAACCGGGTGAACAGCCCCAGGCGGGTTGACATGTCAGGACCACTGAATATAAGTAATGCGGCATCTGACCTACCGAAGATGAAGGTTCGGCCTGTATCGCCGCGAATCCTGCAGCCGATACGGCCTGCTCCCATAGACTGTGAGCGACATCACGACGTCGTGGGTCTGCGTGGAACCTGTCTGAAGGAGAGATGCACAACGCGATCAATTATGGTGACGGGAGAGGGAACCAATCGGGTACTCACCACGGTAGAGACGAAGGTGGTGATCTGAGTCGACCCGCTGAGAAAGCGGCTGGATAGTAGAGGCACTCGTGGTTCCGGGTTCGGGGAAGGCCCAAGGCGATGGAGAGCTGTGGTAGAGCAGCGTGCCTGCGACAATCGAGAACCTGGGGCGAGAGGGAGCCTCCGGGACACTGCTCATTGGAAAGTTGTCGTGTGGAAGATCAGACCATGCAGGCCCAGTGGTCGACGTGCTGAGAGGCGTCGGCGTCCCCAGGTCAGGGGCCATGAGGGGCGTTGCAGCAGCCCCCTCTGTTTCTCGGGGTCCATACACACTGCCTGGGCGGACACACTGCGCCCCGTATTCTTCGCATCGTCGGCACGGCTCAGTCTCGCCGACGCACTGGAAGAATGACATCAGACACGCGAGCGGGAAAGCCAAAACGCCCGAAACACACCTGTTCCTGATGGAGTTGGCACTCGAAGCACGGAATTTGTCCACGTCTCACGACACGGGCAACGGAACGCGACGGTTTTCGCCGCTGAGCCCTGGCCTCTTCTCGACGGCACTCCATTTTCCTCTTTACACAGTTTGTGCAGGGGTCGTTTTCGCACTAGAAACAAGGTAGTGGGTCGACTACGAATAACCAAGGAGAGAGGGATATGAACCCGTTTCTTCCTTACACGGCAGAAGTCACATGCTATGAAAACGTTAGGTTCTTTTCGCCTGCCGTGGGGAGGAGGACGGTCATCCCCTAGCACCACGCGCGATAGGGTCACGACCAACATGCATAGTTAGTGCGCGGTTGCCCGACGAGCAGACCAATACAATAGGACTGACCTCCACTGGACCCCGATAACCCTGTCATATGTCAGATGGATGAGAGAGGAGGAGAGGCAAAGTACAGACGCACCCAAAGACAAGGCACCACGTCCGGAGGGGACAGGAAGCATGCAAGATATTGAAGTCCGATCCAAGGGGAGGGAAACATCGACAACACGAGCATGCGTGCTTTAATACCGTCACGAAGCCTAGCGTCCCAAACGAGAGGATTCTATAGGAAAGGCGTGCTTTAAGAATGCAGCAATGCCGGGCAGAAGAAGACTTGTTAAGGTTACCCAGTAATCCGGTGCGCGAAACGACTGCAGCATCGACGGTGCGGGTGAAGAGTCTCGAGGGAAAAAGAGGTCCTGCGGATTGCGAAAGGGCGGATTGTCCGCGGAAGCGAACGAATCCGGGAGGATGCAGATGTGCCTAAAACCTAATACGCCATGTCCATGGATACTCAGGTCAGTAACATGGAAGTTGGCCAGGACGTACAGTGCCAGGGACTCCGAGGTCGCAGCTTGCGAGCCGGATGCAAATATCCGATATTGCAGGAAAAGGATTTACGCGTAAATATGATTGGTCGGAGATCCCGGTGCCGAGAACCGACAGCGTTGGTGAAGGCGGCGTTGCAGGTTCCCTTTCAGTAAAGGTAGGCCAACCAGCAACCACAGAGCGCTCGGATTGCATGCGTGGCGTGTCAAACATGGTGTCCTTCTCTGTACAGTACTTAAAGTAGTACGGACGGCCGCCCCCACCCCGCGTTGTGGATGAAACGAGGCCTTGAAATTTGTACATTAATGAGGGCCGTCACAGAAAGGTAGAAGAACTTACGCACCGGCTTTCAAAGGGAAGACACCTGCCTTCAGGTTGAACAGGCCTTCGGCATCAGACGCGCTCGCGGCGGGCACCGCATATGACTGCGATCTCTCCATGGAAGCTGGGCGGAGAGAAGACGATGTGGGCTGGAAGGACGCTAGAGCTATAAAAGGCCTTTATCATTAGTCGCCGAACGATCTCGACGCAAGCGATTGGAGATATCTTACCCGATTCAGCGGGAAGCGGCGGAGCAGTGGAGGCGGAGGCCAACGAAGCTCGCATAACCGGGAGTTCCTGGCGCCATGCAGTCCAGGCCGTGTCAAAGTTTTCGACCAGCAAGATAGCAGTCGCGAAGACTCGGTGACGGTCTTGCGAATCGCCCTCTATGGGGCGCCACGTCTTGATCGTCGCAAAACGAGAACCTCGACGTTCCTTCTTGGCACTGGCGGAGAAGATTTGATCGACGGAAACCTGCAGCCAGCGGTGCCTGTGGAGAGGTATGATTCGAATAAGCGCGTACGGCGCTACATTAGATGAAATTCGTCACGGCGGTAGACCAAAAGTACAGGAGTCGGTCGTCTGCATTAAAGCCGATGCTACGGATTATGTCAACGCGCCTGTGGTGAAGCATAAGGCACCGTTTAAGCCATTTGATCCCCACGTGCCTACCAGTATGTCGACAACACAAGTCAGCCTCAAGCGATACAGGAATACGGGAGCCAAGAGCAACGACGAATGCGCGTCGCGAACGTCGACATCCAAATCGCCCGGTTCGCTGTTAGTTGGTGAAACAAAGACCTTCAGTGCTATGCTAGCCAGAGAAGACAATTGCATTGCCGAAATCCGTCGGCAAAGATACGTACCTGTGTTGCGTCCCCGTCTGGAAGACGTGAGGCCACAGGCGACGTGAACCCGAAGCTCTGGCAACGTTTCCGCACTCGATAGGAGGGGCTTGGTGTTGTGTATCGCAGACACATCCATTAACGCGTCCACGGTCGACCTGCTTGTGTTTGTGAATGAGCCGTCACAGTCGGGAGAGGGACCACGCACTATGTTCCATGTCTGTTTGCACGACGGTGAGGGCCCCAACGGGACAGATAGACCTGGGGCAACCCATAACGTCGTCAAGACCGAACAATATCCAGGTTCCACATTATGTGCCCAGGGTGGGTACGCGAAACGACTGGGCCACAGGTACGTTAACATATGCTATGGTCATGCTGACGAGCCACCCAAATGGATCGAGCGCATCATAGCACCCGGTCAGCAACTGACAACGAGGGGCAACGATCAGACGCAGGAAGGACTCAAGATGCGAGCATGGGACCATATGGGAAGTTTATGTAAAGCTCGCGACGACGTTGATGGTGTCCAAGGACTCAGCGCGACGACATGGCCACTCCGCCATCGCGAATCGGTAGTCAAACCGTGGCATAGCTACATCTCCCGGATGGCAGTAGCATAATCCTGAGGAGTGTAGTGCGGTATATCAGGACACGTCGTGACGGGCTCGTATGCCACACAGTTCGCCATGGAAGACATACCGTGCACAATTCTCTCCATACCACTCTACGTCAACCTCACTCCGCACCCGGTTATGAGGCGTAAGGCTCGTATACCCCTTGGTTCAATCGCATCCACGATTTCGCTGACCCGTCCCCTAGCGATTCGTCCTCATTAAAGCGACTCTAGAACGTGTTGGTCATACTCGAGTCCGCACGAAGGTACAATGGACCCTGGTGTACCCCCCACCTAGTGTGCGGGGAGTATCAGACGTACCTGGCCTGTCGAATGTGATTGTCCCAGGTGCGATGGTCTTCATGCCTATTGACTGCTTGGCCAGTCCGATCTACATATTCGTTAACTACATCGACGGGATTCGCGTACGGGTAGGTGGCTATTGAGTTATTGTATGATATCTCACCTCATTATAAGCGTAGCCTGGTTTGCTCGTCGTCGTCACCATAGACGTTCACGCTTCCGGCGGTCGGGAGGAGATCTGAGTGCACGCGGATGTGGAAATCAACACGGGAAGCAACACCGTGTATTCTCGTGAAATTCCATTGGGGAGAATGGCCCGACGCCGTGAGGAAATTGCCGTACAGGTGGATGCAGTCAAGGTGGAGGAAGGTACCAAATCAGCGCTCGCAGAGATGCGGTGGAGGGGGGAGTCTGTTGGCCCTGAGTATGATGGAGAAGATGTCGACAGGGTAGAAAGTCAGTCGCATACTAACGACATGTATGATGACTTACTCACTAGTCCGGCAAGGGCGAGACGTTGCAGTCGCACAAGAGCGCAGTCACGCGGGCGACATCGAAGTCGACGACAAGGACGAGCTGGGGGAGAATGAAGTCGAGGCAGACACTCTGGGAGCGAACGTTGCTGTCAACGATGATAAACATAGCATAGACGACATGTACGCATAGGTGTAGAGTGGGAGATCAGCCAATCCCTAAGCCTGATAGTCCACTAGGAGCTGATTATGAATGAAGGACAATTGGTCAAGATATGGTCCAGTGCGGCGGGGGGTGGGGGTAGGGGAGGGGAGAGAGCACAGACGCCAAGTTTTCGCCAGAGACGGAGTTCACGTGGCATTACACGTGATTGATTCTGCTTATGAAGCCGTAGCGAACGGGACTATCCCTCGGACTGACCACGCTGCGTCCCACGTGGAATGAACTCGAGCAAAGTACAGACGCTTTGCGGCGACCACATGGAATGGAAAGTACTTCAGTCCCAATAGTCTAGCTAGTCAGAACACGGGGGAGGAAGAGATGTAGGTGAGGACAGATGGATGGCCAAGGTTGTATCACGAAGGGGGCGAGGTATGTCGTACTGAAAAACCGACACATGGGAGGACAAGTACAACGCGATATATGGAGTCCGGGAGTCCCATGACGCTGGAAAAAAAAGGGGGAACGGAGATATTTCCCACTAATTCGTCCTAGAGGGTGTGGAATGCGCATACGCCGATATAGAGGCCAACGCGGATGGCCTCCGGCGGTACTACGTTATATGGTATAACGCCAACACGAAGGAGAACGACTTGGGTTTGCCGTATGAAGCGTCGGGAGGATCCGCGCTGCGTCGTGCGTCGCAGAGAGTCTTGTATAAGTCTCCATGAAATGGATCAACATGGACACGGTAAAGGGAGGAAGAACAGGGTCATGTTCAAGACAACCGCCCTTGCATGTACCAGACGAGGGAAGCCTCCACGTGGCCATGGGGCCGTAAGGAGGCACACATAGATCCCGCAGAGCCTCTATGTCGACCAACAGGCCATCGTAGAAGATAACCAGGGAGCCAGGGTCTCCAAAGAACCTGCCTTGCTGAGGACAAACGTAGAGCGACTTCCCGCAAAGGTCCAACTCCGCCGAAGTAGTCGATGCCGTCCGTCGTGCCCCCAAAGGCCAGTGATCGGGCTTGTGGCTGGAATCGAAACCGTAAACAGCGAGTCTTCGCTGGACATTCCGTTCCGACCACTCCATCGACGATACTCGGCTGTCGCATATTAGCGCAAGATTATTGAACGTCAAGCGAGGGTACGCTGACCCCATGGTGTAGGCAGTGGCGAAGTTCATGAGGGCCGTAGACCAGCAGCCCGCAAGGACGTCGCAAGCGGACGGAGTGCTAGACTCGTATACGGTGATAAACATGCCGGATAGAAGACGGAACTCGGATATGCGAGTGACGTTCCGGTGGTAGGGGAACCCTTCGGGAGAGGGCCTATCGAAACGGGAAAGGAGGTTCGATCCCAAAGGAAAGAGTCGTCCGAGGCTTTCGAGGAAGGAGTCGAAATGAAGGTTGCTCACGGCGACTTCGAAGTTTACGTCGCACAGTACAGGTTCTTGAAGGACGTGCGAGAGAGCCGCCTCACCAACGATCAGCACGCCCCAAGGGGTCAGGATGTTGAGGAAGGCGACAGGATCGGGGAAGAACCGATTGACAAGCCTGTAGAGCGACGAACGGAGGTGGTTTCCAACATACACGTGGTTGTCGCGACAAGTCAACCTCCATGCGAGCAAAGATGTCGTGGTCATGTACGCCAAGGCAAACGTTCCCGCCTTCGCTAGGCGCCTAGCGGAAAATGATGAGTGGGATTGCCAATGAGTGAATAAACGTGCCAAAAACCGACCGGTTTCTACGGAACCCAGTACTTGATTGCTTTGAGGCGAGTCGGGAGTCCATATTGGAGCGCCGGGAGCTGGCAACGAGTGAATGGACTGATGAGTCTAGGTCATAGTTGCATCAGGAGGTGTGTTAGGGCAGACAGCGTCGAGAGCGTCTTACCAACAGACATCCACTACGGACTATGAGGTAGAGCGAACAACACGGTGGGACGTGGTAGCCAGCACCGACAGAGCCACCGAGGGTTGGGTCCGCTCGACGTGGTGTGTGACGGGGCCGGGTCGGGTGTGTGTGTGGGGGGGGGGGGAGGTGGTGAGGCAGATGGGCCAGCATGAAATCCGTGACGGGCTTTTACAGTTTTTAACGGAGACGCGGTGAGACATCAACCGGACATGGGAGGGACACTCCGCAATAACGATGTATTGCCCGAAAAGTAAACCTCGAGAAACTTAAACCCCCATGAGGTAAGCATAGTGCCTCTTAATGGCCGAGCGAGACCGTTGAAGGTGACAAGGGGTATTTGTTTGTGGCGACAGATCTTGCGCGTTGATCCAGACTTCGAACTATGAAGTATGTAAGCACAACGCAATGCAAGAGCAAATAATCGACCATAGGAAGTGATCATCATACCGCTAAATAGGCGTTCGAACGGGAACGGCGAAAACCTGCAGGTTGCGAGTCTTCCTCAGAGAATACGGATGCAGCCTGGCCTTGGTGCTGTTGAAGTGCAATCTCGACGTCTGCGTGCTTACAGATGATAAGGCATGACAAAGTGCCCTTCTAGACGTTCGAGGAGGCAAAAACCGGATAGCGTCGTGGTGTGGAAGTCGAGCGCGGGCACGTCAGGCTTCGGAATAGGGAGTCACGCAAACCGTCACACGTGACATACTACAATGCCATGATCAGGCTTGGAGCGTCGCCAGCCCCCTTCTGACATTTTGGCCATTGATGGCCTTGCAACAGCCCGCGAGAGTCAGCCTTGCCAAGCGCAGACGCGAAATCTCAGTATACCTTTTCTGGGAGCCACGTCGTGCGCAGGATTTCTGGAAAGCTCGACAGAGGTTGGGGTTTCACTTCGAATCTGGCGAAACGTGCCCGGAACGCGGACGGACAAACCGCCCGTCACTGAGGAAGGCTTTTATTATTTGCCAGACCCAATGCGTCGAAGGTAGGTCACACGCATCATCGATAAGAACGTGTCTGACGTTCGACTAGCACGGGCGGACATGCATTAGCTCTCGCGACAGCAGTGGGGACCTATTGGCAATTGGAGCGGAGTGTGAGACTCGGCTATGGATGCAAAGGGTCTAGAAATGTCCCCGGCCGCACCAGGCCCACAGAAAATGCGCACGGGCTGACGACCGGAGGTCGAAGTAGCAACTCCGCCGGAAATACACATCGCTCCGGAACGCATAAAGGTGGGGCAGTTATTGTTCCTCGAGTTTCCGGCACAGCACAAGAGCTTGTCCCACATGTTTCCCTTACTCGAGCCCACCACTATGCCAGCCAACATGCACCAAGTCAAAATTATGACATGGCACATTGAACATCCATTGAGAAGACAAGATGCAAGAAGCATGCAGAGAGTTGGTGAGCCATGTCCATGGCGTCGGAATGCACTGTTTCTCACATCTGGACAGGTATACACAGGACTAGTACCAGCCATATGGAGACCCTGACATCATCTCAGTATAAATTGAGGATATCACCTTCTATGAGGTGAGTATTCTCTTCCATTGAGACAGGGCCCATGCGTGTGTGGCACAGGATAGGCTGATCTATGGAATTGTGATCATCAGATAAATGGGATATGAGGGAGCGATTCTCACTAAACAAGAGTCCGCACCTTCAGGCTGTCCATTAAAGGCACAACAGCAGCCTGTTCAGTACCTGAAGGCCTAGCAACCAATCAATTGTCACCTTCGCAGATACGTAATTATAAAAAAGACGCTGCTGATGGAAATGAGGGCTGCTTCGCAGCTTCAATGTCTTGGTCTTAGAACACTGGGTCTTCTCTTTCTACATGAGGCTGCTTGAAATTAGGGGAGCTTCGCAAGTTCGAACTCCAGTGTTTGTACGTCAGATCTGATTTTCGAATGGAACGGACATTCGTGCAATATATCATCTGATAGAAGGGTGAAGGAGTTCACAGATCCTGGGTAACAACAAGTTAGCATCCGCATGCCCTGTCAACACAACAATTATAGCAGAAAACTCAGTGTAGATAGTATGCAGAGCTCTTCACAAAGAAGCAGAGATATTCATCACATAATCCTGCCAGTGACAGGATTACACACACATACGGCTGCGTAATACATGGTAGCCTGCCCATGTGCCACTAGGAGCCACGGCAGGCTTCAGGTGACGTCACACGGGGCCTAGAATTTCCAGGT
Source organism: Ganoderma boninense (assembly GCA_002900995.3). Taxonomy (NCBI): domain Eukaryota; kingdom Fungi; phylum Basidiomycota; class Agaricomycetes; order Polyporales; family Polyporaceae; genus Ganoderma; species Ganoderma boninense. The sequence goes on along the minus strand of CM035313.1, from coordinate 788,281 downwards.
CTGCAGACAACGCCATTTTAAGTACCATACCACTTTGAAAATGGCGATATTACGAAACCATGATTGTCATCAAGAGCGCATGAAAGGAATCCTGGTACGCACTGGATTACAACACGAAAAATGGGATATCACTAGGTAACATTGGTTCAGGATGCGGACCGTGGAAAACTACCCATTTCCCACCGCATTTCGGTCGCGCAGTCGATGAATACAGTGAAAAGCTTGGCTGATGTGAAACAACGCGCCGCGACCTGCAGTGAGCAGTGGCTCGACATCTGGCGACCCGCATGTGTCGGAATTACCAGCACACCTGACCTGCAAGGGATCATCGTTCTGTCCGCGGAGGGATAGCTTTACCCAGATGACGATAAACACCGCTATTAGTTACAGTACTACTTTGCCCTCTACCCGAAGTACGCGAAGTAGTCCCGGACAATAAGTACATCGTTAACCGTCATATCTACGTAATTCAGACAAGCTCGACTAGCGAATTTCAGCACAACGACGGAACCGTACCACACGTGGAGGCAGGAAGGGTATTTAGTTTTAGTAAGTCGCGCAAGCGCCTCGTTCGGGTTCTGCTTGCCAGCATACGACTCAGCACAGTAGAATATATGAAATGGCGCGTCAAGGGTGTATTGAGCGAAGCGTCCCGACGAACGACAAACGATCGCACTTGAGCTGTTGGCAAAAAGCAGTCTTGAATGCGGATGGGAGATTGCCCCGGTAGAGGATCGGAAGATAGGTTCACATACAGAAATCTGCAAGCCACTATGTGCCAAACTACAAGTCAGGCCGGGGTCGACGACAGACGCGGGAGACATAACTTACAACCGTCGAATTTGGCGTACATCGCATTGACAGTGTAGTCGTACGACCGACCATAGTTTACTGGCACAGGTAAGTGCATGTTTCCCAAGGACACCGGCGGCGCAACCGCGCTCCTGGTTCCCAGCGTGATCGAGCCGGGGTAAGGGTGGACGGCCTCTACACCACCAGCCATCTGACCCGTCATGTGTAGCGCCGCGTCCCGTAGGCAGCGAAGGGAATGTGTTGGCCAGTACTGCAAGATGAACCAACAGACAGTCAGAATTCTGTCAGCGTCGAGTTTCCACATACGCACCGTCATAAAATGCTCCGGGGAGCAGAACGCTGGACTGGCGAGACAGCCTCCACAGTAGAACCTCGTAGCTTCTCCGCAGACGACACACAGGGGGAGCTCGATGAGTCGGAGGCACTCCGCTGGATGTGTAGGTTGAGAGGGGGCGGCCGAGGGGAGAGATGACTGTGGGTCCATGTCTGGAGGTGCGGAGCGGAGGGGACACTGAAACCTCGCGATTCTATAAGTATGGAACCAAGCCGCCCACGAAGCACTCACACCGTTTCCCAAGCACACGCTTGACCGTTGGTTCGATGTAGATTCATTGAACCCAACACGCTGCAGGATACACCTGAAACTAACAGTATCAGTGGGAAAGCAGAACCGCACATGTGGTTCCATACTTCTCAACTCTGACATAAGCCAACAGGATCCCAGTGGACGACGGAACCCGCATGCTGAGCGTTCAGGTCGACGGCCTTGGACACCGCCACTGAGCTGGGGAAGCCGCCCTTATCACAACGTAGTAGACACAAACGGGGTGTTATATCCAATCACACACCAAACAGAAGACATACAGTACGAGAGCTGAGCCCGACGGATACAAGTGAAGCCCCGAAGCGAAAATCCGCCCGAGGCTGGCGCTCCACTACGATCGACGCATGCGATGCATCCAACCAATTGCAGACCATCATTCTCTGCAAGATGTCAGTGAACCGGACCAATGTTAGGATAGTATACATACCTGAAGACCTCTAGGTTAACAGCTTGCCTAATGGCACGCAATATTTCGTGACGCATGCCTTCCTGCAACTCCTCCTCGATGACCAGTCCGATACGGCGAAGAGCGGGGTCGTTCTCGGTGAGGCGGTTCATGAACTGGACTGCTACGTAAGGAACAGTAAGCCCTTCCTCAACCTCGTCCAGCGCGACCCTGACTCTAAGCCATATCTACCGAAATGAGTATATATACCTGGCGCCGAGACAAATGCCTACGTACTGAAGCGCCTCGGTATACAAAACATATGAACTGTTGCATACTCCATTCACGGGACGATGGCGTCGTAGGTTCTCCTGGTTGACCCCAATATGAGGGGCGAGGTTGCGTTAACGGAAGCGGATCACCAGGATCGATTAATTCGGAAGAATCCAACAAAGGAGGGGGCGAAGTGGTGTCGAAGACGTCGCCGGAGACCCCCGGATTGTACGAAGTGAACCACTGGCGGGCAAGAAGACTTCCAGCATCTTCAGTCTCCGTAGGGGGTACGGCGGGTTCGGGTGTCGCTGGACGATGCAGAGACGAGATGAGCTGAGGCGACATCGAAAGGTTTTATCGCAACGGTCCACGAGCGACCTCCGCTTTAAATAAGCAGATGCACGAAAAGCGGAATGGACATGTTGCTTGATGCCGTATCAGCGGCGGATGACTTACCTCACGGCTTCCTGAATGCCATAGAATCGCACCATCTGTGCATAACAACGTTCGAATGGGAGGGAGTTGGGCAAGTATAGACGCCAGATAGTGGTCGGGCAATATTAATAAGCGAGGTTTGCGAGTTCGCGATCCCATACCGTAATCTTCAGATCCGGCATCCGCCTGACCACATGGACACCGAAGCCTTGCAATCGCCGGCCGACATGACCAAATCTGTCATTAGGTGTCAGCTGCTGTTGTAGTAATGATGTATCAGGTTCTGGTTACGACTCTAAGTTGTTTTACATCAGGTTACAGCAAGCGATCTGATGTATCACAACGCCTCCTGGGCTTCCGGGACAGCCATCAATAACCTACCTAATTGGGGAGGCCTCCTCCGGAATTAATGGAACAGCCACCAGTTATCTCCCTGATTTGAAAGATCTACTTCCAAGCACAGCATTGCTGCTTCCCAGGCTTATCTAAGCCTGTGGGCCACTGTCCCGGGTGCCTGGGTGCCTCCCTCCATCAATTCCGGTATTCCCCCATCAATCCTGGGCTCCCCCCATCAATTCCGGGTTCTCCCATCATTCTACCAACCTCCTGCCCCTCCTGTCCCAATATAGCAGTCCCTCCTCCCTCCCGGAATTGTGTTAGCTGTATCTCCCTCATTTCTGGGTGTATTGACTTCGTTCTTTTTGCATTATGTTCGTCTAATTAACGCGCTTCTAATGCACCTAACACGACCATACAACGAGGGTTATAACATATACTAATGGCCCCTCTATAGTCGCTCTAGGGGGGAATGTTTGGCCCATATCTCGGCCGTTTTTGAACGCATTTGCTCGCAAAAGGGCGCTTTTTGTTCGCGTGATCGACGCGCACAAAACGAGCCCTCTTGCGCCCAAATCCGTCCACCCGTTCCTCCGGTGCATATATCCCCTCCTCCTGGGGAACAGGTATATGCACCTTGGGAACCACTGGACCGATTGGCTTTGTTATTTTTGCGTCTGGTAGCTACTAGTAAGTGCATTCTAGGCATATAGGCTGCATACAGGCGCACCCAGTGGCCACTGTATGAGGGGGGCATCAATAGTCACCAATAGTCGACTTCTTCCCCCCATATCTCCTTCGGTTCTTGGCCGTTTTTTGTGCCCCTTATATGCCCAGAAAGCCCTGTGTAGGGGCTTTCCAACGAGCCTACATACGCCCCAATCCGTCCACTGTAGCCCTCGGACCATAGACCCCTTCTCCTGACTACTCCCCTCCCCACTGTTTGGCCCATATCTTGGGCAGTTCTGGGCCAATCCACTTGCTCTCTTTTGTCTCATATATGTGTACTATACCACAAGCCAATTCACCACTGAAAAGTACTATCAGGCATGTAGATCTATATACAGGGTGTTATCAGTAGTCACCAGTTTACCCCCCTCTGACAATTTTTCCATTTGCCTGATAAAACATGTAGTTACAGGGTCGGATAGCAGCCAATTACAGCTATCCAATGCAACAAAGTTGAGGGGAAACAGGTAAGAAGTCAATGAGATATGACTTGTGGAAGCCAAGGGGGACCCCTTGGGCTAGTAAGGCATTTCCGAGAGCAGTGTCTTACTGCCTGTCTTAAAGTGTCTTACACCCCAGTGTACATTTGATCTATTAGCTATATCTCATCCATTTCTTGACCGATTTGGATGGTTTTGGGCTTGTTGGAAAGCGGCTGCAAAGGGCTTTCAAGTAGTGTATATGATCTACCCAGTTACCACCACCTACATATATGTCAGAGGGGGGTAGATCTAGGTACCACTGATAACAGACTCTATATAGATCGTTGGAGGGGATAGTGGTATACACTGCTTGGTTACAAGCAGTGCTATTGCATGCATAGGACGCAAAAGAGAGCAAGTGGATTGGCCCAGAACTGCCCAAGATATGGGCCAAACAGTGGGGAGGGGAGTAGTCAGGGGAAGGGGTCTATGGTCCGAGGGCTACAGTGGACGGATTGGGGCGTATGTAGGCTCGTTGGAAAGCCCCTACACAGGGCTTTCTGGGCATATAAGGGGCACAAAAAACGGCCAAGAACCGAAGGAGATATGGGGGGAAGAAGTCGACTATTGGTGACTATTGATGCCCCCCTCATACAGTGGCCACTGGGTGCGCCTGTATGCAGCCTATATGCCTAGAATGCACTTACTAGTAGCTACCAGACGCAAAAATAACAAAGCCAATCGGTCCAGTGGGTCCCAAGGTGCATATACCTGTTCCCCAGGAGGAGGGGATATATGCACCGGAGGAACGGGTGGACGGATTTGGGCGCAAGAGGGCTCGTTTTGTGCGCGTCGATCACGCGAACAAAAAGCGCCCTTTTGCGAGCAAATGCGTTCAAAAACGGCCGAGATATGGGCCAAACATTCCCCCCTAGAGCGACTATAGAGGGGCCATTAGTATATGTTATAACCCTCGTTGTATGGTCGTGTTAGGTGCATTAGAAGCGCGTTAATTAGACGAACATAATGCAAAAAGAACGAAGTCAATACACCCAGAAATGAGGGAGATACAGCTAACACAATTCCGGGAGGGAGGAGGGACTGCTATATTGGACAGGAGGGGCAGGAGGTTGGTAGAATGATGGGAGAACCCGGAATTGATGGGGGGAGCCCAGGATTGATGGGGGAATACCGGAATTGATGGAGGGAGGCACCCAGGCACCCGGGACAGTGGCCCACAGGCTTAGATAAGCCTGGGAAGCAGCAATGCTGTGCTTGGAAGTAGATCTTCCAAATCAGGGAGATAACTGGTGGCTGTTCCATTAATTCCGGAGGAGGCCTCCCCAATTAGGTAGGTTATTGATGGCTGTCCCGGAAGCCCAGGAGGCGTTGTGATACATCAGATCGCTTGCTGTAACCTGATGTAAAACAACTTAGAGTCGTAACCAGAACCTGATACATCATTACTACAACATATGGTGTAGGTGTCTAACCCTCGTAAGCAGCCCTCACACGCCAGCACGTACCGCACCAACAGATCGGGTCCAACCTGACCTCCGGAGATTTCAAAGGATCAAAACGGCTTCACGTCTCACAGGGACTCACCCGGTTAAACATCGGACATTCCACTGGACCCACTCGTTCGGACGTGATCGACGACGTCGACTCGTTCTAGTGATTGTACTGTGATTTTAGCCAATGTAGAGGCGGTGCAGGAAAGTCCGTCAGGGCGTCGCCGCTTCATGATAAGTACACCTGTCGACGATGTCAGATCGCAGTGTTGTATCTGGCTTCCTCCAACGGTTATGAATTACAATGCCGCCTTACTCGGAATTCGCTAGTTCTCGATGGTAGTGCGCGGGGTATGCAGTCAGATGCAGAGACACAAAGATGGAAGGCTTCAACATACCCACGTCGTCTTGACGCAGTGAATACGTCCGGACACAATTGTGGCTACCCACTGTATGGCACCTGCTTTGAGGATCCGCCTTACGCACAGCCCTTGCACCGCGAAGAGACGCTGCGTGTGCGATTGTCTCAGACTGGGTGGATGCTTTATTAAAATCCCCGCAAAACTAGCTACATAGTAATCGCGCACGACCTGCCTGCCCCGCTACCCCGTGATTCTTGGATCACAGGCTTCCAACGTTAAAAGCAACACCGCGCGTAGAACGGAAACTCAGCGACATATGTAGGTGTCGCCTGTAAACCAAGCGGACCCCCCCCCCTACAAACCGGTCGCTTGGTTACATCGATCAAGATCGGATCGACCTACACACTCTGTGCCTGGTTCAAAACACAGGTAGAATATCAGAATAACGACGGCATCAATTGTCCGTCAAGACGACAAAATCACGTTGAAGTCCATCGTGACAGTAACGACCGTATACAAGTCCAAACACAACCGTGATTACACTGGCTGTAGACTTCTGCCAGCAGAATCACAGAAGTTCCATCCGACCCCAATACGGGACCTCGATAGCCGCCCCATGATAATCGGAGACCGGGCGGTCAAAGAAATTCGCACGAGCCGGAATGGCGGAGCTCTCCATGAAAGGGAACTGCGTGGTCGACAGTCAATGGTCAGCGCGACAGATAACAACAAGCGACAAGGGAACAGATCACCGCACCGGGTTGCTCTGTCCGTAGATAGTCACGAATCCGAGGCGCCACAGCAGGAAATCTGCCACGTATTCTACATACTGGTTCATCAAGGAAGCATTGAGGCCGCGTAGACCCGTGGGGAGTGCAGCTGATATAGGACTCGTCAGCAACTCCAGAGAATATTGGAGCGAAGTCTCACAAGCGAAGAATGCCTGCTCCAGGGCGACGGCGTCAGTGACCATCTGACGAACGACTTCGCCAGGTACACGCTCTTGCAAGACGGCGTACATCTTGCACGCGAAATCCATGTGCAGGCCTTCGTCTCGCATGATGAGCTCGTTTGAATGGCAGAGTCCCGGTAACAGGCCCCGAGATCGCATCCAGAATATCGCGGCAAACGAGGACGAGAAGAATATCCCCTCTACGATGGCGAAAGCGATGACGCGAGTGCCGAATGAATACGCCGCGCGGTCAAACCACTTCAAGCACCAGTCGGCCTTGTGCTTTACCGTGGGAATGGTCTCGATGGCGCCGAATAGACGACGTAGCTCGCCTTCATCTAGGATGAGCTCCTGCAAGAAGCGAGAGTAAGTCTCCGCATGCACATTTTCCCTATTACCCCGTCAGCTCTGGATAGCGACGCGAACTCATGTGAACTCACATCATAGTTTGAAACCCGTAAAAGCATCGAGCTTCAGGTGCCTGCACCTCCGCGCAAAATTGTTGCACAAGATTTTCCGCGACAATCCCATCAGATGACGCGAAAAAGGCCAGTATAACGGAAAGGAGTGCCCGTTCCCCGTCTGTGAGAACGTTCGTCCAATCCGACAGATCGCCGGTAAAGTCGATCTCCTCTGTCGTCCAGAACGATTTCTGGGCCTCTTTGTATGCATTCCAAAGCTGCAAACCGTCAGAACCGACATACGGCGGACCACAGGGACCTTACCGTAGGGTACCGGATAGGGAAAAGAACAAATCTCGCACGATCCTCGTGGAGGATCGGCTCAATTGAGGATGTGGACGATGAGGACATTAGTGCGTCTGGCGCACCAAGGGAAGAGCAGGTTACTGGAGGTCATGCACAGGTGAAACTCTGTTATATAGGCCATCAGTACCTTACTGAGCCAAGGCAGTGCGGTTGTGTGTCAGCCCACCGTTTCCCGCGAAGAATAGAATCTACAGACGTACAGAATGCAATCTGGGGGATATTTCACTTCGTACATAGCTGCGTCATCGCAACATCGCGTCCACGAGAGGGATGGCAACACGGTCGCTCCGCCGTAGAAGCCTCCCGCAGTTACATCGATCGCTGAATGGCACAGCCTCATACGATGCGTCGATCGAGAGGGAAGATTCTTGATACAGAATGACACGATGTCGGTCGTCCGAGAGAGATGGTTTGGTGGTCAAGGGCTGCGAGGCGGAGTAACGCAGGGAGTCCTGGTGACGATAATTTGTGGTATTAAGTAATCTCGGCGTCTGCGTTCCACCCGACGCGTGTTTAAGCCCACGCTTGGACTGTAGAAGCCCTTCAACCCTCATCATCTTTGAACAAGGACGTATCCTACGGACTATCACCGCATCCCACTCCCATAACCGTCCGTCATGGATACGATCCTGGAGGATATCCTCCAAGTTCGAGACATGCAAAACTTAGCCTTGACTACAGAAGGTTCGCATGAGAGAGAACTTAGCCAGCATGCCGTCGCTGACCGGATTTGACGTCACACTTAGATATACCCGATAGTTCTGTGAACCGGGCAACTTCCAGTCAGGCAAACGTCGGGGATGAGACTGCCCAAGGTACGCACCACGTCCGAAGTCTGCAGCTCTGATCCATCCCCTGACGTAAAGCGCACACAGATGAAATCAGTGCTGAAATAATGAGGGCTCTCATCACCCACCACACCCGCTCAAGCGACTTGGTATGCGGTATGTGCGATTATTTTCCAGTAGGTGATGCGCCGGCTGACATGGGTTACTCCTTCGTAGGTCGTGTGTCGTCAGTCTGCGATGGTCGTGTTTTGCTTCAGTGGCATGACGCCGACGCCGAGCGTATGGACTACACTCACCTCATAGCCGGGACATTGACTGTAACAGACGAACCGGACTGGTCGCGACAAGGATTAAGAGTGGACGATCTGTTGATCAGTGCCGCGCTGTCGTGTATGCTAAGCAAATATCACCAATGGCGTACCAACGATCTGCGTGAACTCGCGCACGCCCACGAGGTACGTGTTTACGCACGAGACAACGTGCAGTCGCTTCTTGAGCGATTGACCGCCCACAACTGTGGGCGGTGCTGCCCCACAGTCATTATCATTTACCGCCGTTTGAAGCGCGCTCGCAACGAGGCACAGGTAGTGAGGCATGTAACCGTCTCAGCCGACAGCCATCCTGACAATCGACACGCGTACAGTCAGGTCGCGGACGATGAGCTTAAACGATCCATCATACAAGAGTGGCAAGAGGCGTTCGCCACTGACAAGTTCCAGTTGTCTGTATGTGGGCCTTGTGGGCGAAGGACCCCACTGCGTGACATTTCGTTGGTTTCTCCCGACGACTTTGACCTGACACTTCTTAGGAACGAACACGTCCCTCGCAAGGTGCTACCCACAACGTACAACCTCTCCGCTTACAAGCAGGCCCTCCTCAACCCTAAAGGCTTAGTTGACCGCTGGCGGTCCGACAAAGTGCGAATGTGTGAGGCCTGTCGAAGGGAGTTAGTAGAAAAGAAACGGATGCCCCGCCTGTCTCTAGCAAACTTCTTGTACTACGGGCGCGATGAACTCCCAGGGCCCGTCCGAAGGGGTTTCGATAGATCAAGCTTCACGGAGTGCCATTTGTTGGGTAGGGCCCGATGTAGTCGCATATCTTATCGTTTCACCGAGCTAAGAAGGAAGAAGGAGACGGACGTCGACGAACCTCAGCAGTATGAACCACAAGTGCCCCAAGAATCTTGTCACTTCGACAAAAGACACTCGCGCAGCCAAAAGTGTATGAAAGGTGATGTGCTCGTAATGCCACAGAACTCCACGAACATGACGAACGTACTGCCGCCTCCTCCTGAGGTAGTACGCGACACCGTATGCGCCGTCTTCGTTGGACAGGCCAAACCCAACAAAGATACGATCGGGAAGCTGGGTCCTCTCCTCGTCAGAAAGTCCCGAATGCTCACCTTGATAGGGTTCCTGACGCAAAAAAACCCACATTACGCATGCGACACAGATTTCCACGGCTTCAGCCAGCACAATCTGGACAGTCTGTTCGGGCCGGGAACAGAGAGTCAAGACGAAGGGATACCTTGCGGGCTCGAAATCGGTTACATCGAGGACACAGAGAGTATCCGAGCTTCAGTGTCTGGTTACACCGATCGCGACAATGTGGAATATGGCCCATCTGGTGACGACAACCCGTTATTGATGGAGAATGTTGGTTATACGATGGGCGACGATTCACCGGTGTCGTATCGGGACATGAAGATGAAGGCGTTGTCACATTGCCTGTCGTGAGGCCGGTTCATAAGGTCTCAAGCAGGGGATAGGTTTGTTCCTGACTTCGAGAACCCAAGTTTGCTGACATGGCTATTCCCTCACTTAGACCCCTGGGGGTTAGGAGGGTTTCACGAGCCTGCTCGAGAAATACCTGTCAGCATGGAGGACCAGCTGAAATACCTGTCAGCATAGAGGACCAGCTGAAATACCTTCTGGAGCTTGACGACAGCCCTTTCGAGCGCGATCCGGACTTCGCTTTCGTGTACTACAACATCCTGCAGAAGAAGGCAGTTTGTGATTCCGTCCGGTTCAAAGTCAAGGTGACTCAGCAAACACAGATCGTTCAAGAGCTCCTGTCAGTGGATAAAGGGGAACTGGAACTGCTGATTGACAAATTCAAGAGAAATAGTCGACATGAGCCGGAAACGGATGCGCAAAGGAGGATGGTGGACCTTGTCAACAAGGTCGGGACAATGCTTCACGATCTCCCTGGGACTGCAGGTTATAAGCTGAAAATGCGCAATGAGATACGGTCCATGGTGAATATGCGTGGGACGCCGGCATTCTTCATAACCTTGAACCCCTCTGACATCAATCACCCACTGGTAAGGCTGCTGTCCGGGGACGATATCCGACTAGAGAGACTGGAACAAGGCCAAGAACTAACAGAGTGGCAGCGAAAACTTGTAGTGGCTCGTAACCCAGGCGCGTGTGCGAAGTTCTTCCACACCATGATTTCGTCATTTATATTGATTGTCCTGCGGCACGGTAAGCAGAGCAACGGCCTGTTTGGTAAATGTACAGGGTATTACGGTACTGTGGAGGCCCAAGGGCGAGGGACTCTACACTGTCATATGCTGATCTGGCTTGAGGGGCACCCTTCGCCTCAGGAAATGAGGGACTCCATGTTAGACTCCGCTCAATATCAACAGGATGTGTTCACCTGGCTTGAGAGCCTTATCAAATGTGAACTATTGGGTAGCACGATGGTCGTGCATGAGAGCGGTGTCCCAATGGGACCACCGAAGCTCCCCATGTCATCCAACTACGTACATCCAGGAACGACACTTGGTCCTTCCATTTCGGAGGTCCCCATGAACCAATTCTGGTTGCGCTTTGCATCAGATGTCAACAATATTGTCTCGCATACGAATTGGCACGAACATACTGAGACTTGTTGGAAGAAACTGCGTCGAGGAGAACCCAGAACAGACGAGAACTGTCGAATGCGTATAAACGGCGAAACTCGCGAGAAGACCACCGTAGATGATGAAACGGGGTCTATACGACTTCGTTGCCTCCATCCAAGGATAGCCAATTACAACGATGTCATTATTTTTCTCCTTCGAGCAAATATGGACATAAAGCACATAGGATCTGGAGAAGGGGCGAAGGCACTTATATACTACGTCACAGATTACATTACAAAGGCGTCCTTACCAGCTCATGTTGGCTTATCAGCCCTTTTGTACGCCATAAATCGAACAAGCAAAAAATACAAAGATGTTCCCAATTGGCAGGACAATCAGTCCGGGGTGCACTCACGATACTCGTCAATAGCATGATGGCGAGACAGGAGACGTCACACCAACAGGTTATGAGCTACTTAGTGGGAGGCGGCGACCATTACGCTAGCGACAGGTTCAGGGTGCTGCACTTCGCAAGTTTTGAATGGCTTGTCAAGAGACATTGGCTATGTGATGAGGATTGTCCCCCATCGACGACGACCGTGCAGAGTGATTCGACAGACTCCGACACCACGAACCACCCTGGAGACCAAGGAGGTATGGACGCGCACGTAGAGACACAGGACCTAACCACAGTTTGCCTCCAGAACCTCCATAGAGCAGACGACACCGTGACGCTGCTACTCGGAGCAGGATCGATATCATCAATAAACCAACATCAAGACTACCTTTATCGACCCTTGGAGGAACCATTCGCTAGCATGGGGCTGTATGAGTTTATCGGTATGACAGAGAAGACAACCAAGGACGCTGAGAGTCGCCGGATATTGCGCAGACGACATGGACTATCAGTCGAGGGGCGCCCGAGAGGAAGGCCGGAAGAGGCGAGGGCAGAGTTCTTAGCGGAACATCCACAACATGCTACACACATGGTACGGCGACGTACGGTTTGGGTGATCCCAGTATTATTGGGCGAGAGGACCGCTCGCCCGGATAGAGGCGTCGACGAAAGGGAGCGCTGGGCGCGTACGGTTATGACCCTATTCATCCCGTGGAGACACCCAGCGGATCTGAAGGACCAGGGGGAAACATGGTATGAAGCCTACGAACGTCAGTGCAATATAATAGCGCCTCAGCATATGCGTATAATACACAATATGAATGTGCTCAGCGAGTGTAAAGATGCCCGAGACAAGGCCAATCTGGCTTACAAGACAGCGAAGCAGGTGATACTCCCCCTGTCCACCAAAGTGTCTTCCCAGGACCCGTTCGACGTATACGCCGAAAATGCGACGGACCCGAGGACGTTGCAAGATGTGCAGAACCTGCGGGATGAATTTGGAACGCGTGAGACAACGTTGTTACAGGAGCTAGACCAAAACGTAGGCACTCGTTTTCGGAATGCGATTGACAAATGCTTCTGGAGAGCAGAGCTCTCGACCGCAACGGTACTACCCCATGGATCTGCCACGTTGATATCCGAGGACCTGCGAGCCGAGCTCAATGTCGACCACGCGACCATGCGACAACTGAAGAGGAAACGAAGGCCCGATGACATTCATCCCCACACCGACCATCGTAGGAATGTACGCCCCAGACTAGACCGACCGCCAGTTCTTGACAGCATGCGACTGGGTTCAGGCACATCGGACGCAGTGCGCGACACTCGTGAAACCCTTACGTACGATCCTCAGGATGTCGTATATCAGGTCATTCTAGAGAAAAACCTGCAGTCAAACCCCGAACAACTCAGAGCGTTCGAAATAGTCAGCAATCATCTGGTAAACGGAGGTTCGCAACTCACGATGTACGTGGGGGGCGTCGGAGGCACCGGGAAATCGCATGTAGTGAATTCCATCCTTCGGCTCTTCCACCTCATGGGGAAACGGGACAACATCGTGGTCGCCGCGCCAACGGGGGCGGCGGCCATTCTCATCGGGGGCCATACGATCCACTCATTGACACTGCTCCCTGACGGACCCGGAAAGGACTTCCAAGAATTATGCAAAATTTGGGAAGGGGTGGACTATCTGATTCTAGACGAAATTTCGATGGTGGGTGCGAGGTTTTTGAGTCAGCTTAATGCACGACTCCTTCGGGCCAAAGGATACGACGAGACTAGGACGGACGTACCGTTTGGGGGCGTTAATGTCATATTCACTGGCGATTTCGGGCAACTGCGGCCTGTTCGAGACCCTCCACTTTATAGCCACTCACTCATCGAAAACCCGGGCCTAGAATATTGCCAAAGCAAGGGAGGCATCAGCGCCCTTATGGGTGTTTTCCTATGGCGAAAGGTCAATACCGTTGTACTCTTGAGAATAAACCAGAGACAAGCAGGCGACGCTTTATACGCCGACATGCTCAACAGAATCCGGGTAGGTGAAGCCAAGACTGTGGAACGACATGGAAGAAGGAGTGACTTCGATCTCCTCAAGTCGAAGTACGTGGATCGTCTCCTATCCGAAGACCCAGAGGCTCTTGCAACGTTCCAGGACGCCCCGATAATTGTAGGTCGAAAGAAGTTACGCGATCTGCTAAATCTTCGTGTCATGGGCCACTACGCCCGTAGACTTCAAGCAGACATTCACCTATACCACGCAAAAGATAAGGTTGCAGGTCAGTTCGTGTCCAAGGAAGAGCGGCAAGAGCTATGGAAACTGTCAACTACGATCACACACGACAGCCTAGGAAAGCTTCCCTTGTTCCCCGGTATGGCCGTAATGGTGCAGGAAAACCTCGCTTTCACGAATAAGGTCGTCAACGGCAGTCAGGGGACGGTGAGGAATATAGTTTATGACATAGAAGATGGAGTTAGATACCCTGTCGTTGTATATGTCCACATTCCAGGGGCCGGAAGCATTTGCGTCAACGCTCCAGATGACATCGTGCCGATATTCCCCGAATGGACAACTTTCACCTGGACTAGAGATATCGCGGGAAAGCCATGCCGGGTTTCAATATCGAGGTTGCAAGTCCCACTCTTACCAGTGTATGCCTATACGGACTACAAGTCCCAAGGCAGGTCCCTAGACAACGCCATCATCGACCCCGCGAGCGCCACTACGCTGCAGGGCGTGTATGTTATGCTGTCGCGAGTGAGATCCTTGAACGGGGTGGCTATACTACGACCATTCAAAGCATCCAGACTCGAGCAGCGCTTATCCCAGGAGCTCCAGACAGAACTGTCGCGGCTACAACAGCTGGACGCGCAAACGCAGCAAAACTTCCCGTCGGCCTATAGGATGTAGTAGACGACGCAGAGTTATGAAACGTATGAGAAACATATTGCATCATTTCGACCGTGACCAGGACAGGAGCACATCTGAACCATCCACGAGAAAGAGTGTCGCTGCGTACCTTTGTAACTTGACTTCATGTAGGTAGACGTTGAACGTGGCGGCGCTACCATCGGATGAGAACGGGGGGCGCAGAAGCGTGGTCCAACTCACGTGCCGGCCAAGGGGTCACAGGACAAAGGCATTCGCCCTGCGCCCTGTTCCGTCTTTCCGTTCATTCCGCCAGGAACGGTAAGTAACCGGCTCCATCTCTGTACTCTCCGCCTTCTTTGCCGCTAGTACAGAACGTTACTGAACTTCCATTCGGATGTCTCCCGCAAGCACGATTCTTGGCTCCGCCTACTGCATCTGCTGTCTTCCAAGATGCCTGGACCCGCTCTCCGACATGTTCCCCATCTACGCAAATTTTTACTTCCAGGGGTACAACGCTGCATGCCTCTGTCACACGCCTCAGACATCTGGAAACTAAGAAACCCCGCCAACTTCTGGAACCACTCATGCTCTCGTAAGTAAGTTCCGCACAATACGTGATGATAGATAATCCCGTCATCATGGAAATGACCGAAACTCTGCCGCAACCTAGATCTCCGTCGCAAACACATTCCGCGGCGGGGTGCATCTTACGTATCCCACGATATGTCAAACAAAGGGCGGTAGTGAGTCTGGCGGGGATCCATGATCAAGATCTCTCACACACGATCCTCCGCCACCACCACAACGCATCATCCTGCAAACCTAGGACAAGCGGTAGAACACAAACGCAACAGCGCCCGCGGATTCGAATCCCAGGCCCCCTGCTTTCAGCTACACGTCCAAAGGGCACAGCCTTCACAATGCCCGATCTTTATCCCACCGACGACTTGACAAGTCGCACCAAGCCTACTCCCCGAGAACGTTGACCGTTCCCCCCACCTCTAACCATCTAAGTCCTCCCGTCGACGCGGCAACCTCAACCATGCTCCCAGCACCCCTTCACCGGGATACCTTTTACGTCCCGCGCATTCTCCGGTATTTGTGTTTTCTCCCATACTTCACCGCACTTCTAACCTACCTCTACAGTCTCCAGGCTGAGATCGGAGGCATGTTCGCGGACAGCATGGACCTATTATCTTTGACTAGATGGCGCCTCACCTGCAGAACCAACTACGAGCAGGCCGCCGCGTCTCTCCGCCGGTCACTTATGACCATGCTCACTCCCTTCGCGTCGAGCCCCATCGTCATCCTGGACCTGATTACGAATCATCGCGCCGTATTCGGAGGGCTATTCGCACTTGCGTTCGTGCTTCGCGACCGAAGCATCATGCTCAACGGCCTTGATATATACGTCAGCGACCACGAGTTCGGCCCCTTCTGCTCCTCCTTACTCGGCAACTGCGGGATCCAAAACGATATAACAACCCACAAATACTCCGACCTCACCGTCCTCGACGCGTTGCGCACCCTCGTGTCCCGGGTCCTGACTATACACACATCTCGCGGCAACACCATCAGAATCCACCGCTCCTACACATCGTCGGCTACAGCCCCGATATCGCGCGCATCGTGTACAGCGCTATCGAACTTCGTCACCGCTTACAGCTTCGGATGCAGCCACCCAGTGCTCACCCTTAACCGACGCGCACTCATAACGGACCAGGAACTACCAGTCATACTGATCCCAGACCACGAGCTCCACGACAAGCTTATGAGTCACGACTTTTCCCTCGGGTTTTCGCCCACAGTGTGGCCCGAATTTCGTCGGTACGTCCCACCTCGAATCCGAAGGAAGAGCCGAAAGGAAGCCAGTGACATCACGGACGGATCCGACGTGCACGAAGCCGTTGACTGTGCTACCGGGTCTGACAATGCGGCGCACTCTGTTCCAGACTTTCGCGACGCCTCCGTTGGACAAAGTGCAGGCGCTGTTGGGGACGATCCTGGGACTCTCCCGACAGTCTACATGCACCACGCATGTCACGTTGACGGTGCGTCTGGCTGCCTCACATGCTTCCCCATCGACCCCGTGGCCACCGACGTCCTCCACGTCACCCCCGACTTGAACGAACTAGGGCCCGGCGAGCTTATACTCAACTTCGAACCCAGCGCCTTAGATGCTTCGGTGTCATGAACAGGCATTACGAGCTACATATATAGTACCAGCCAAGTGTCAAGCCAAGCTTGACATTGCGTCCTTTTGGCGTAGCTGGTACAGCGGCTGGTCTGTTCCTAACATAATGTCAAGCTTCCAGCAGTCGACGGTTCGACTCCCCTTCTGGCAGAATCTTTGTTGTCTAGATTTGTCATAGGCTGTGACGTGACTTGGGATGTCACAAGGTCACATGCATGCTTGGCTGTGACAAATAGAGACAAAGAGCAGGATAGGGGTCCTTCCGAACCGGTCAAAGACTGTCAAGGCTCTGGACCGTCCTGAAGTGGGCGGCTAACCCTTGGGGCCACTAGTATATCTAGTTCCACGTGAGGACACGTGCCTTGGAAGGGGGGTAATGTCATGAACAGGCATTACGAGCTACATATATAGTACCAGCCAAGTGTCAAGCCAAGCTTGACATTGCGTCCTTTTGGCGTAGCTGGTACAGCGGCTGGTCTGTTCCTAACATTCGGAGCACACACTGGGCAACATGCCATTGTCTGGGTCGAACACCTCTCTGGATAAAGACGCCTGCCCCGGAACCGAACCCGAGGGCCCGTGGAGTTCCATTGTCGGACCGACCGCCCCTTCCAACTACGCATCAGACTCATATGCGCCATTATCCGGCACAGCGGGGTTTAGTATCACAGAAGCCACCTTCCTCGCCGACTCTGACGTGACGCTGGATTCCATATACTCTTTGGGAGTGGACTCCTTGCTCGACGTTCAAGCTTGCTCGCCGCCATCACCCATGTCCAGGCTTCTCGTGGTCCTAGACTCCTCTGACCGTCCGAGGTTCGAACACCCTATCTACGACAACGCGTCCCTACGACCCGACGGCGAAGTTGTCCAGGCTGGCATGTCAACCCTCTTCCCACAGGCCATGTCTGAGCACGGTCAGGATATCTTCCACTACGACAACCCATGTTCGTTGTACCACTCGCACCCCATCCACACAGAGACCGTCGACCCTACGCAGCTCGTCGGTTGCGAACAACTCCAATCCACCGGCACCCATGCCTATACTACGACTCCTGTCTCAAACGCTTCAATCGATATCGTACCAGGACCAGACGCGGAGTGGTCGCTCGACTTGCGGCGGTACACTTACGTCGAACCCACCGAGTCCCATCCACAACATGCACCTCCCGTTGTCGAATACAACAACGACGTCGTGGAATATTTTTGCCCATCCCCGCACAACGACGTCAGTGATGTTGTCTATGGCACCCATCCGCACGCATATTCGCATCATCCCGAGAGTTCGCGAGAGGGCCATTACGACCCACGATTTTTCTACAACGACGAAAACTTGACTTCTGAAACCGGCCTGCACGAAGTTGAGAGCCCTTCACACGTCGCCTTACTCGCCCAGGCTCACCCACTGCATACCACGTCGGCTTGTCTACAGTCTGACGATGACCCGCGTCCCCACACTGCCACTCAAACGGATGTTACGGTGCCCCCATACCACGATCAACGCAATTGCCCGTCAGCTTCGCCGACCGCAGTGACTCTGGACAGCGACGGCATATATCGCCGAGACTACGAAGGACTTATTCATGATACCCCTTACCTCCAGGACGTCTGCGTAGTGGGACCACCGCACCCAGCGCCCGCACAAACGAGCACGGTAGTAATCGACTCATGCTTAGCCACCGCCCAAACCTGCCTTGACAACGACAACCTTCCCGAGGAGGAGGAAAGGGGTGGCGAGGCTACAGGGGAAGCCGATAGCCTAGGATATGACGTCTCTCTCGTTTCGCAAGGGATGGTCGCAGTTGACGAACACGGTGCACCACCCTCTTTCGTCGGCTCCTCAGGTATGGATATCCACAGAGGTTCTACGTCGGACGCGGAAGATGAGCCGGAGTCCGATGGCGACGAGAGCGAGGACTACTCGGACAGTGCGGCCACCGACGTGTATCCGCCACGACCTGTAGAGTGCTTGCGCCACCGCTTCATCTGCCCTTCGCAAGGCCGGTATTTTGGCGACTGCGGCTCATTCGTCGACTTCTTTGACCCACTTTGTGGAGCCGAGTTGTATTGTGCGCAGAACAACATCGCGCCTTTCGGGCCCATGGTGGTGTGGAGGGTCCTGTCGACGTTCAACTGCGAAGAAGGATGCGACATGTACGATGATGTACTCGACGAAGGCGTCACCTCCATACCTGTGCTTATCAGAAGGGATCCTTTCGGTGGGCTCAGAGACACAATCACGGACCGCCCGATGGTCGGCTTCCATAGACACCGCTCCTTGTCTCCTTACTGATTTCGGCTCGTATAGTTGTTTGTATAGTTGTTTACTCCGCTTTTGGCCCTGTCGCCCTGTATATACACTCCACCCTGGCAATCATATCGAGACACGCGCCATAGCCCAAACTATTGCACAGAGTCAACTTCGTCTGCATAACAAAGGGTATAAACAGGTTATCGGCGAGGTCCACACATGGATATATTTCAGAAACCCAAGAGTGTCAGAGGTCCCTACCACAATATAACCTTTACAGGTAGGCATCACGTGCTGATGGCACCGCTACATGGACTCGAGTTACTCCCTGCCAGACCTAGTCCACTAAAGTGACCAGGAACAAGTCGTTGAACAGCTAATGCAAATAAATCAATTTCTCATCCTTACATTCGAACGATCGCAACCTCGAGCCGCGTCTTGCCTTTCACCGAACTAATACAGTACTACGCGCGTTGAAAAAAGGTAACGTACACTGAGCGGGAGTCGAACCCACGCCGCTTGCTTGGAAGGCAAGCATGATACCGTTTCACCATCAGTGTGATGACTTGGGGTCCACGATAGCACTCGTCCTTCCTCAGACTGCCCTAGTCCACTTTGAAATAAGTAACCGCACGAAGCTCCCCATCCAGTGCATCTATGAAGGACATGTACTACTGCAATACAGCGTATTTCTTCAAGTGTTCTGGGATAGCATCCTCTAGCCCCTTCGCCTTCAGCCATGTTTTCGAGAACAATCGACTCTGATACCGGTAGGCTCCGTCGCAAAGGATTGTCGCGATGGTTTTGCCTGGCGTGAGCAAGAAGAGGTGAGTCGGCCGCATCCCAACAAGCAATCCTATGAGTAATCAACGTACCAGGGCCCAATTTCTTCGCCAACTCCACTGCCGCGACCACATTCAGCGCAGAACTCGCGCCGAGGTACAGGCCCTCGGTGTCCAAGAGCTCGTACAGCATCGCGATGCTCTTCTCGTCCGGTATGTGCAGCGCGCCGTCCAGGTCCTTCACGAACGTGCCCAAGTTGTTCGTGATGCGCCCCTGGCCGATACCTGCATCCCACCCCACCGCGTCAGTCATCCAAATCCCTGCAGCAACCGCGAGCGAAGTGCAACTTCGAGCGAAAGAGCTCACCCTCGGTGATCGACCCTCCCGCGCGCTCCTTAAGCTTCCCCCCGCTCGTCACGTAGCTGTGGAGCACGCTGCCAGGGGGGTCCGCGAGCCACACCTGCGTCCGCCCGTCGCTCTTCTCCTTGAGCGCGCGGCCGACGCCCGCGAGCGTGCCGCCCGTACCCGTCGCGCACACGAACGCGTCGAGCGCGCCGCGCGTCTGCGCCCAGAGCTCGGGGCCCGTCGTGCGGTGGTGCGCGGCGGCGTTCGCGGTGTTGTCGAACTGGTCCGTCCAGATCGCGTTCGGGAGCGACTGCGCGAAGTCGCGCGCCTGGTGGTTGTAGTTCTGCGGGTGCTCGTACGCCACTGCCGGCACGGGGTGCACCTCCGCGCCGAGCATGCGCAGGAGGTCGATCTTTTCTTGGCTCTGCAGGGGGGAAGGAGTAACGGAGGGAAAAGCAGGGACGGAGTGTGCACACCGTTCGTCAGGGTGGGTTTGGGGTGCGTATATGCGGGCGAGACGCACCTGGGTGTTGGGCATAAAGATGACACAGCGGTACCCCCGTGCTCTGCATACATGCGCCAGACCAATGCCAGTGTTTCCAGCAGTCCCCTCCACAACGGTCCCTCCAGGCTTCAACCTGGCACGCTCTCTTCGTTAAACACAGAGCTCAGCAAGCAAACCCTACAGAAAAACACTCACAAGCCCCGTTCCTCCGCATCCTGGATGACCCCTAGTGCAGCCCGGTCTTTCACGCTCCCTCCCGGGTTCTGCAGCTCGCTCTTCGCGACGATGTTGCACCCCGTCTGCCGTGAGAGCTTCTCCAGCCGGATCTATAGTGCAGGTAACAGGTGGCGATCAAACCAAACGACCTTCAGAACCCGTACTTCCAGCCACCACAAACGTCCAAAAGCACTCACCAGAGGCGTGTTCCCGACGGCCCCGACGAACCCGTCGACCGAGCCCGACGGCGAGGTGAAAGCGCGCCTTGCATTCGCAGTGGCAGTGGCAGTGGCGCGGCGAGCCGCCCTGAGCCCAGGCCCGAGCGCAGCAGAGACAGACATCGTTCAAGTTCGTCGCAAAAGTGGTCAAGGTGATGCTGAGTGCTGAGTTGGGGGAAGAACAGCGGCGTGCAGGGCTGAGATATACACCCGCGCTCTCGCTGCAATTCGGAATTGGGAGCAGCGCGATGTGCGCGCAACGCCAAGTTCGCGCCCCGTCGCCGCGAAGGCGTCATCATGAGCACCGTGGGCCGTGGCCCTCCAGGTGGCCTCGCCGGCAAACCGCAGGGGGCACTTATGTAAAGCGGACTGTGTCCCGACCTCCGCGGTGGTATTGACATTGGCAATCCACTGTGGACGAATGGTTGCTAATCAGGGAGTTGAACTCGCAGCTCGGGCATGATGCAAAGGTCGCCGAGCAAGGGGTGTGCAACGTGTTTCGCTTTTGTACTGTAACTTGTATTCAAATGCAAAAAAAGATTGGACGGTGATATGAGCACAGTGTGGTAAGGTGGAGACCGCATGCTAGCATAGACAGGACGAGGAGGAGGACGGAGACGACGCATGAGAACCGCGAAGCGAAGCAGGCAGCAGCCTATCCATTAAAAACGCGAATACAGTGGTGTATCTTCGAGGCAAACGGGGGTAACACACATGGACAGGAAGAAGCGAGAAAAAGAGCTGGGTAGGTAGTCGTAGCGGTGGATAGCCCGTCGGCGCGTGGCGGTATCTTTGAGGATAGGTAGAGACAGCGGCTGAAAGCGTGTGGACCATGGTCCGTCGTGCGTGCGTGCGTGCGTCATGCGGGCCATTACATAGTCAAGATCACCTGGGACATGTGTGGGGTATAGAGCAGAAGATGATAGAGAGAGAGCTGATCTCCCAGAGCGAACCGACACACCAGCAGCGTAACTCACTGCTGGCGCTTCTTGACGTTCTGTGAGAGCCATTGAAGGCCCTCAAACAGACCTTCACCAGTGGTCGCGCAACTAATCAAACTTTGAGAATCGGGGACGTAACCTTCGGGATAAACGAGGTGCTTACCTTGGGTGGACATACCATGACCTGTCGCGCATCCGGTGGAGACCCAACTTCTCCGTGACTTCTGCTGGTGACATGGCTGTGCAAAGGCTGATGAGCAACATGTTCACAGAAGAGAATGACAATGCAACGCACCTCCAGGCAGATCCTGCTTGTTGGCAAAGACGAGCAAGAGACACTCCTTCATTTCCCTATCGCTCAATATACGATGAAGCTCCTGCTTGGCCTCGTCTATACGTTCCCGGTCTTGGCTGTCGACGACGAAGACGAGACCCTGTGTGCCAGTGTAGTAATGCCTCCACAGCGGGCGGATCTTGTCCTGTCCTCCGACGTCCCAGACGTTGAACTTGACGTTCTTGTAGGTCACGGTCTCCACGTTGAAGCCCACTGCGGACGGACACGCAAACGTGTGCCCCGTCAGCACCTTGCGCCACCACCGCTGTCGTTGCACAAAGACGACGACACGTACCTGTTGGGATAGTGGTGACCGACTGGTTCAACTTAAGTTTGTACAGGATAGCTTGATGTACGCGCGAAGTCAGGTCCTATCACTCTTCTGCATACAAAGCACCGGGGGGACTCACTGGTCTTTCCGGCGGCATCCAGACCAAGCATCAACAGCCTCATCTCCTTGTTTCCGAAAATCTTGCCTGCGAGGACAGACAGCGTCGGTCAGTTGTTGTCGTCCGTGTCACCCATATTCGGCTGGGGACTGGATCCGTCGCGTGCGGCCACCGCGCCAGCGTCGCACCCACACACGGCCAGCGAGAAAGACGGAGAGAGAGACGCACCCAAAGCCTTCGAGAGATTGGCACCCATGGCTGGCGGTGGTGTGGAGAAGGTAACGAACGACGGGAGGTGGGAGAGAGACGAAGAACGGAAAGGAATCAACCAGTTGGCGGCCGTCTACACCGAGGGCAAACCGCAAAGGCGCTCACCGGCCCACCCCACGCCCGCCCCCAGACACCCCTCCCCCCAGATCAGAACCACCGCCGGATACCGACGCATCCGGCGCGAAACTCCGCCAGCAACCTCGAACATGAAAATGTCTTCGGCTTCGATCCACCGGCGGCAACCGCACGCACACTCCTACTACCATATGTTTTCGTGCTGAGTCCATCTTTACAGGTTCCGTAACACCCAACTTGAACGTACACCCCAAGCCCACCGGAAAGGGCGTCCAGATGCGGTTGTGTCTGAAATAAGTACTCTCATGCCACTCGTGGAGCTGCTGGGGGACCTCGGGCTCGGATCTCGACGTTCTCAACCTGTACTTAGGGCACTTCCGTCGAGCGGGACCCGTGGGATTGATGAGCTCATGACGAAACTGCACACTAATATTTTGCAGGATGGCCGAAAGTCTGCGGATGTTATGTCCTGTATGCGCGGACCGACGCAGCTGTGCAAGCATCTTCCACCATTACAGGCTCGCTATCGAAAACGTTCAACCATCGACGTGCACGCTTCGTTTGCATAGATGCAAGGCATGGAGCTGCCCAGCAGACCAGGGAAAAAGGTCCGACGTGTATCATGGACTAAATTTTTGAGAGGACAGCGACGATGACGGAGAGGCTTCCGATGAGCGAACTTGAAACTTGAACTGGTCGAAGTGACAAAATGTAGAATCGACTCCTTGATCGAAGGGTTGGATGACATTATTTGCCGTTGACCGACGAGACCAAACAGCTTATACGTCGTACGGCGTTGACTACGGATGACCAGACTACGGTTCCCAGCACCAAACCATAGAGTTGCTCATCCACATACATTCAGCTGTGGCCATGGGTGGACTATACAGTAGTACCGTGAAAACATTAACACGACAGCAAAAAAGAAAGTCTAGCAAATGCATATATACAGAATGCGCCGGACACAATGGTATACGTATACAGATGAACACAAACAGCTACTCGAGCTCTCCAATGTCCATGTCCCAAAACAAAAACAAAAAACGCGAACGCGAACGACAACGACAACGCGGGGTGCGCATACAGTAACCAGTAACCACCAAAAGCAGCTCCGAGCTCGCTCGTCCCCCTCCCTCGACGCAAAAGAAGAAAACAACAACAACAGCGGGTCACGACGACGCGCGCGGCGGCGACCCGACGATCTGCGACTGGTTGAACACCTTGAGCCAGCCCTCGCCCATGTCCGACCGCAGCGCCTCGATCCGCGCGCGGAACGCGTCCGCCTCCGACCCGAACTGCGCGCCCGCGCCCGCGTCCGGCCCCGGCTCGTACACCGACGCGGACATGCGCGCGCGCCGCGCCTGCGCCCGCGTCAGCGTCGACGACTTGCGGTGCGCGAGCCCCGGCATCCGGCCCTCGAACGCGTCGTCGACGGGCGACGGCGTGAACTCGGTCATGTGCCGGCTGTGCCGCGACTTGGGCTTCACGACCGCCGTCGGCTGCGCGGGGGCCGGGGCGAACGCGCTTGGGGGCGCATGCGGCTTAGAAGGAGGGAGGAGCGTGGGTGTGGGCGCGGGGGACCGCTCGGTCTTGGGCACTGGGGTTGGCAATGGCATTGGTGCTGGAGCCGCACTTCGCTTGATGGGGCTCTTCGTCCTCGAGGCGGCCGTTCGAGGCACGCTCTTGATGCTTGCGACATCGCTGGCCTCCTGGCTGCCGTCGAGATCCACTATCCGCTTGTTCTTCTTCCTCCTTCCGCGCAGCTGGCCGGCTGCAAGGAGGGGGGATGCAGGATGGGATGGATGTGATGCCGGCGAGGAATTGGGAGATGCGTGGATGGGGCTGCCTTGGGCGTGCACGCCACCGTTCAGCCTCGACGGCCCTCCGACAGCCACGACGGGAGGGGAAGCGGCGACAGATGGAGGCCGCGTGGAGGTCATCTGGTCGGGTGGCGGCGAGGTGAGGTAGCGCTTCTCGTAGAAGCCAGGAGGGGATCCATCGAGGAGGATGCTCTTCTTCTCCTTCGAGAAGTAGTCGAAGCAGCGTATCCGATAGTCTTCCTCGATCTCCACAAGCGGATTGCCCTCCACTGATACCTCAGCAATGTTGGGTAGCGTGGCCAGGCGGCCGACCTCCGCACTCTCCTCGATGATGTTATCTCGGAGGTCGACCCGCTCAAGTGCATACAGGCGCTCGAGCCCGCATATGGACTCCAATCGGTTGTGCGAGAGGTTGAGCGTAACGACGCCGCCGAGATTAGTGTAGATACCGAGGACGGTGTCAATCATGTTGTCGGAGAGGTTGAGATAGACGAGATTATAGAGGGCTGACAAGCCAGGGGGAACGGACACGAGAAGGTTGGAGGAGAGATCGAGGTGGGTTACAGAGGTGAGATACGAGAGGAATGTTGTCGGAAGGAACGTGAGGGCATTATCTGCAAGACATAGATGTCGTAGGAGAGACCAACAGGAAGGGGGAAGTTCGGGGGAAGGGGACGGCTTGGGTGTGTCCAGAAGAGGGGCTTGTGCATCGGGGTCGTCTTCCTCTACGTCCTCAGGGACAGACTCCGGAAGCTTCGTGCTGTGTAGCGACGACCGGCGCGAGAGGCCACGGGAGAACTCTCGGGACTTGAGAGCGCTCACCCGACCTTCGCGTCTCGCCTGGTCATCCTTCACCGCGCCGATGAAGATGTCAGATACATCTTCCAGACCACTCCGTTTGACTGTCAAACTCCGCAAACTCCTCGATAAGTTGTCCCAGCCGAGCACGGTCCGTGGATCGATGTCGATGCACTGGAGGGTCTGTAAGTTCTTGAACGCTTGCAAGGGGAGACCGTTCTCGATAGGGGAGTCTTTCGCAAGCTCTGCGATGAGCTTCGGCTCGGGTGCGTGGAGTGAGAGGGCGGGAAGGACACTGAAGCTCCTGAAGATATATCTGAGTTCGGCATCTAGGGTAGGTGGGACTGGTCTCCCGAACCAGCCAGAACCGAGCGATAGACGTGAAACGGCAGATAATGAGGATCGGAGGGAGACGAAAGAGAGCGCGTCCGTCCGATCTCGGTGGGTGGGGAGGGCGATATAATTCATGGGACGCGAGGGGTTGTCGACCTTGATATCCAGCGAGCCGACGTCGAAGCCCAGGGCCTCCATGCGCATAAGGAGATAGAAAAGGTGATGAAAATCGAAGGTGAGGATAACGGGCTTTGCATTCGCCACCGCAGAGGGATCATACGAAAACCAGCCTAGGGGATTGAATACGGAAACTTCGGAGGATGGTGGAGCCTTTGCTGGTCGTCTCCGGAGGGGAACGGCTGCCGCCAAACCTGCTTCATGCGTGCGGATGTACTCCGCGGTGCGTCGAACATACTCGTCTCCGGGCTCGGGCTCCATTGCAGTAGAAGGGGTAGGAAGGAAAGGACGAGAGAGTGCGGACGTGCAACGTGAAGTCTGGCCGTGTTCGCTAATTAAGGGTGCGTGGAATGACGCGCTGGGTCGACTCCGAACGCCGGGTTCTGCTGCAACGTGGGCACCAAATGAGCGAATGAATGCCAGCTGTGAGAAACTGTGCGCACCTGGGGACCTCGTCCACGAGGACCGGGCGGTGGAGGCGCCGCCGGAGGAGACGAGGGGGAGAAGGGGAGAAGGTGGGAGGAGTGGCAGGAGGAGGCTCCGCGCCGAACGGCCCACCGTCCGACATTGAGCACGTAGCACGTGCTTGGGACGCGTCAGTGCGCCTCTCGCAAGCTCGGGGAGCGCCTACCGCCCTTCCGCCTTGACTTCGACCACTCATCTCTTCCGTAATCATGAAAATCACCGTAAAGACATTACAGCAGAAGGTCTTCCAGGTGCGCATACACGCTGTGTCCATCGGCTTCCCAAGTTTATGCCCGTGGATTCGCGTAGATCGATGCGGAGGGCTCAGATACTGTGGGCGACCTGAAGAGAAAGATCCAGGAGACCCAGGGCCATGCGGCAGAGAGCCAGAAGTTGATTTACTCTGGTACGCTGTCTTCCCTCCTCTGGAATATTCTCCGCTTACCGTGCACCAGGCAAGGTGCTGCCTGACTCTAAGACGGTCGAATCATGTGAGATCAAAGAGAAGGATTTCCTTGTGCTCATGGTGTCGAAAGTGTGTCCATGTCCCGTCGTGTGTATCGATATTAACTGACTTCTCCATCTCGTGCTAGCCCAAGCCAACTCCCGTCGCTGCCCCCTCGACAAGTGCTGCTCCCGCCGCACCACCAGCTGCCGCGCCTGCACCCGAAGCCCCTGCGTCTACTCCTGCTGCCGCTCCCGCCACCGCTCCGGAACCACCAAATGCACCCATCCTCACTCCTGCACAGCCTGCACCTGTTGAGGGTGCCGCACCCGCTCCCATTGCTGGGGACGGCTCCTTCCTTACGGGGGAAGCCCTCCAGTCAACAATCACGAACATGATCGAAATGGGTTTCGAGCGTGAACAAGTCATGCGCGCTCTCCGTGCAAGTTTCAACAACCCTGAGCGTGCGGTAGAGTATCTCTTCAATGTACGTTCATTACATGCTGTCTCGCGTCTCCCACACGTATCTTGTGCTGACAAATTTCTTGGGAAATGCAGGGCATCCCCGCTCACCTTGAACATATGGCTCAAGCTCCGGCTCCCGCGGCCCAACCTCCACCGGCTGCCGCTCAAGCCCAAGCCCAGCCTGCCGCTGCCGCTCCCGCCCCCGCTCAGGCGGCGGCACCTGCCCAGCCCGCCCAGGGTCAGAACCTCTTCCAGCTCGCCCAGCAGCGGCAGCAGGCACAGCAACCCGGCGCCGGTGCAGGCATTCCTGGCCTCGGTGCAGGGGGCGCGGGCAACCTGAGCTCGCTGGCGGAACACCCGCAGCTGCAGAACCTGCGCAACGCCATGGCGCAGAACCCCCAGCTCGCGCAGCCCATCATCCAGGAGCTCGCCGCGGCGAATCCGGCGCTCGCGCAGCTGCTCGGCCAGAACCCGGAGATGCTCGCGCACTTCCTGAACAGCGCGCTGGAGGCGGAGGGCGCGGCGAGGAGGGCGGGCAGCTCCCGCCCGGGACGCACGTCGTGCAGGTCACGGAGGAGGAGCGCGCCGCGATCGAACGGGTACGTAGCCTTGCTTTCTTCTCTCGCAGCTGGACAGTGGCTGATTCCATGTTCCTGTTGCGCGGTGCAGTTGGAGGGGCTCGGCTTTCCGCGGCAGGCGGTGATCGAGGCGTACTTTGCGTGCGACAAGAACGAGGAGCTTGCGGCGAATTACCTGTTCGATGGCGGGTTCGACGGTGGGTTCGAGGACCAGGGCGAGCCGTGAGGCCTTGAGGTGTCGGATACTGTTTGGGTCCGGGCCGTGGCATGATGTACGAGCGAGGATTGTACAGACGACTATGTAGCTATTTCCCGTGTACCATTGAATTCCAGCTCATCGCCGTATTCCTGCCACGGTCAACGTGGAGGCATTTTTTAAATCGAACATTCCGCTGGTGAGGAGGGTAGTTAGGTATACCGTATACGAGGGTTGGAGAGTGCTCCTTGGCGTTCATCTCTAGCCAGGTGCCTACTTCAGTGTCGCCCCTATTATGCAACTGTGCGTGGCGGAACACTCTATGGTGCACACCGCTTTGTGGGAGACCACAAGCTCTTCCCCCCAGAGGACATTCCTAAGAAACCACCGAAATGATCAATGCCAGCGATATAGTACATTGCGCTAATATACAGAGGTGATAGTACACGTAACGATATAAATAAATCGTGCATTTTGCAGACACAGACCCGAGAGAGAATTCCATTTCGTCCCAGTTCCCGAAGTTCCTGCATGGCATTATGCTCCATGCTGTGCCCAGACGGATAATAATAACGCTGTTATGTGTGTGCACTTCAAGCCTCGGCGGCGAGCGACCGGTAGATCGCGATGTTGATCAGGTTCGCGGACGAGCCGTCCTCTCGGCGAGGAGCGTGACCTCCTCGAGGTCGTCGAGCACCGCCGTGAGCTCCTCCGCGCGCGCGGACGCCCACACGAGCTTGCAGATCGCGGCGTGCAGCGCGAGGTAGGCCGGGTTCGGGAGCGGGACGTCCGTCGGCGTGAACAGCTTCACGGTTTTGGGGAGCCCGAGGCGCGGCGCGACCTTGCCCCAGGTCAGGACCTTGTAGGTGTTCGGTGCGTCGGGGGTGGGCTCCAGCGCGACTTGGAGGGCCGTGAAGTATCGGTGGAGCCTGTGGGCAGTGGAAGGGTGGGGGATATTGTTTAGTGGTCCTTACCGGAATTTGGGACGGGAAGACGGGGCACTCACGTTGCGGAGAGCGTGATGACGTTGTCGAGCGAGTTGATGCCGGCGTACATGAGGTTGGCGAGGCTCGTGCCCCCGAAACATTCGAGGGCGCACCAGATCGACGGGAGATGGGCGGCGGAGGTGGAGGCACAGCTCGAGGTGTAGCCCACGCTGTTGCGGAGGGAGAAGGGGATGATGTGGGCTACGCGGCTCACCTCGAACCCTGTGCCGGTGGGGACTCCGAGTCTGTTGTGTCGGCGGGGAAATAACGTTTGTTAGTGTCGATCGTGGTGATCGATGGATGACAGGGTGCGGGGGAAGGATGTCATAGGAAGGTAATTGAGGCGGACTCCGGCGTTGCGTTAGTACAGCCGGAACTAACGAGCCTGCACCACATAGCTCTCGACAAACCTCATCGTGGACTACCGGGATGCACATCAAACGTCATAGCAAGGCTCGCAACCCTACCTGGCGAATAAACAACGTCCCTCCTATGCGGGCTTCGTCACAATTTACGGTTATAGACGGAGGCGGGATGACGTATGTGATAGCGTTGTGGAGAACACTCACCCATTCGCGATAGCCTCTGGATCAACCTTCCCGGAGATCACACATCGGTGTCGGTCCCGTCGAAGAGCCTGTGGGTACCACCCGTAAGCCGTGGAGAATGGATGGGTGGTCCGTTGAACAAACCGCGTCTGTCACGCTGTGGAGCGCGTTGACTGCTTCGGTCCCAGCGGGCGACCGGAGGGCATCCGCGGAGGCGATGCCACTGTAGGACATCCTGCTTCGAGGCTGCGGTGTCTTTCCTCCAGACACGCGGACTGGAAGATGGCACCTCAGCGGCGTGAACTTGGAGAATAGTCTAAGCATGCGCACCTGGAACGATTATGTTCCGCCAGAAAAAGTCGGACACCTGGGCGAAATGGCTGCTGTCCTCCTTGTGCGATCCCTTGTACGCGGCGCCGCAGTGGAGAATCTTGTTCGCGACGTTAGCCTTGCCCTTGTCATTTGGAGCGTAATGAAGGACGGCGAGGAGGAGGTCCTGGTCGCGCTGTGGGGCATGCTGGCGAACGGCGGTGGCTGCACGGTTGACGAGGGCATCGAGGCTGAGGGAGGGCATGGCAAGTGGGTGTTCGTAGTCTGTCTTGACGGTGCTCGCCTGTTATATATGAATGCAGGCGTCTGCATTTTGGAGTGATCGTGGGTGATCGTGTGCTCTGGAAGAGGTCTCGAGGACACCCCTAAAGCCTTAGGCTATCCTAGGCCTGTCACGGTGACCATCTTCTGAGTGCCATGGTACTGGTGCAGGGTAACAGTCCGACTCACCTGCTCCGGTATGTTCAGTGCTGTCTCCGCACTACCAATGTTTTTATCTGTATCGGATTCATAGCAAGCAACTTAAGCGAGGGTGTCCGAGCTACAGTGAACTGAAGTTGAAGCAAGTCCCAGCAAGTCCCGGCCAGGTCCTTCCAGCGCTCGAGAGCGTTACAGAGCAGTCACAGTCTCGTGAGTGTGACGGAATTAGTAGACGCCCCCGTCGCGTCTTTCGACGCGTCTCAGGCTCTCTCAGCTCCGGCGTCGCACTTTCGGGTCTGCACACTCTTGCGCTCCTCCCATCTTTCCTCAGCGTTCTTCCCTCCGCCGTACTCTTCCAGCTATCCTCATACAATCTCATGCAAGCAACTTGGGCTTCTCTACTCTGATTGTCATGGCGGACTCGATCCCTGGCCCCTGGATTGTCGACTACCTCATTGACATCGCTGAACAATATGGGGCGAATATCTCTTCAGTACCTCGGAAGGAGAAGGCGATGAAGGCACAACTCGTCAAGGTATTGCGCGGCTCCCAGATGAAGTTATCGTAGAAGAGTCGCATGTATGCTGACGCAACGTCTTGTGGTCAGTTCTTGACCTTCCCTCCTTCTGACCTCAAAGAGCCCTGTTCATTGTGGGTTGAAATCTCGGACAAGAGGCATATCATTCGCGCCCGTTTGAGCGTGGACGCGATATCTGTCTTCAACAAGTACGTGCATTACAACTTTCTTATCTCCCCCAGCCCTGATGATCCTCAGAAACCCGGTTCATGGCGGGAGATCCATCACGTCTCACAAGTCTGCCTTCGTATCTCTCAAGAAGTTCCGCCCTGCCCTCGGAAGAGTAGCTCGGCGCGATGGTCACTCTGGCTTAACGGAAGAGTCTACTCTTTTCCTGGATGTTGACGAGATTGTCTTGAAAGGTGCGTTCGGCGAGCCCATGTGGGGTTCTCCTGCGGAGGCTGTGAGCGACGACCCGAGAATCCGAGACTGGATACATGGCTTACGGCAGGATGGAGGCGCAGGGTGAGTGGCCCTCCACTTGGGATAACCAGGCTCGGAGTTGATAGTGCGCATAGAAACGTCTTGAAGCTCAGGAAACAGGAGGCTATAGCTCGGGCCACGGAGCGAGAGGATTTTGAGACGCGAGCTGCCTTAAAACCCCCTGCTAAAGCTCCAGTACAGACAACAATCAATTCCGCCGCTCTGGACACGAAAGTCCGTGTGGCCAGGAAGTTAGGACCTCAGAGGTCAAGAACGTCCCTCTCTGCCGAGGATTCGCATGGTCAGCGACCCCAAATTGACAAGGAGATGCTTCGACGGGCTGCTTGGAAGGCAAGTCGTTATATTTTATGAGCTAATCCTTGAAGCTCATTTGTGCGCATATATTCACACATTAGCGATTCCATACGAAAGTGGTCAAGTACTTTCGTCCTCCTGACGACGTCCTGGAGCAGTTGATGTCTCTGGCTGGTATGTCCGTTTATCGCATATATTCCGCTGGACGTCTGCATCCGGAGTGGTGGTATTCTTTCTCGTCAAAGCGACGTGCATTGAACCTTCAGTGGAATATCGCTTGAGTGGATCTTGCGATCCCATATTCAACGTCGTCTGGATGGGAGACGTTGTATGCATTGTAGGGACGGACTCGGCTTGCACGCATGACGAGACATACACAGTGCTGTTGATGCCGGTCGTCCACTGCTCGAGAGAAAGGGACTATCTGACCCAAAAGCAATCCTCCGCTGCAGCCCCTTCACAAGGCCTTTAGTACTTGTTGGTTTGACTTATCTATTTCTCTAGGCCAGCCGTTACCCAATTCAAATTTCCATGCTCCAACCATAGAGCAGAGAACTCGAACCCGCTCACGCTCAGGTCTGTGGCGTACAAAAACCATATCCCTCCGCGGGCTGACTGTGGTTTAAAGGTTCCCTCGAGATCTCCCAACCCTTGACGCGTCGATCACACTCCCGATCGGTGTCCCCGAAGCGACTGATCCGCAACTCCCGAGCACGAACCCCACAGTCTTCGTCGCCTCCCCGATCTCCTTCAAACTGGTCTCCCTCAGTACGCGGGAGCCCCCAGCGCCCCCATGCCTCCCACGACGATTCGTCTGAAACAGAAGAGGAACCTGATGTAGATGCCGACATGGGGGAAGCCGTCGCGGGCTCCGTCCCCGACCATGCAGTGGATGGACCTCCACAACCAGAAACAAATGAGGATGATAGCCAGGGAGCGGAGCATACCTCGTCCTCGTTTTCTATGCCGCCTCCCGCACAACCCCGCCGCGCCCTCACCCCTTCCGACGTGCCGTACGCCACCTCCCAGCCACTCCCTCTGTCGCAAGGTCCCGCCGAATTAGCCGATCATGACCTCCCCCCGTCAAGCTTCCCGATCCCTGCGTCAAGCTTCCCAGATCGTCCCTCCTCGCCCCTCGACACATACCAGCGACCCCCACCCCGGCTAGGATGGAGCGCGAGCGAACCGCTGATTCGCCGCGTGCCGCCCCCGGTATGCAAGGCATTACTACCTGACCCCGACGCGAGCGGCGACGGGAGGGTGCTGGTGGAGAACTCAGATTCGGCGAGCCCGGGCAGCCAGCCCATGGGCATGTCGCAGAGCCAAAGTCAAAGTCAAAGCCAGAGTCAGAGTCAGAGCCAAGATCTGGGTGCAGGCTCGCAGGAGTCCCAGGTGCAGCAGTCGCAGCCCCCGTCGAAGCTCAGGAACGAGATCGAACGCGCGAGGAGCGGCTCCGCTGCCGAGGAGGAACAGGGCGTGGACGTTCGCAACCGCGCAGAGGTCATCCAGGAGTCTCAGCCTGCGATTGGCGAGGACGTGGCGATGGCGGAGGCGCAAGGGGGTCCACAGGCGCCGCCCTCGCAAGACGTGCAGTCGGAAGAGTCGCAGAAGTCGCGGCAGTCGCTGTCGTACTTGGGCGACTCGCAGAGCCAGGACAAGTCCGCGGAGGAGGCTAAGGCACCCGCGCCGCCTGCGACGGAAGCTGTCGTGTCGGGAGCCGAACACGCCTCCGCTGGCGAGAATGAGGCGGAGAAGGCACCTCCTGCAGAGGCTCTGGAGGAAAATTTGCAGAAGGAGGGTGCGGATGGTCGACCCGAGCATCGCTCTCCTCCTCTTTCCCCTTCTCCCCCACCACCATCGCCCATGCAGGTCGATGGCCAGCCGCCTCTCGCGCCTGCGACTGCCCCGACATGGGCTGTCATGGGACCTGTGCCGTCCGCTGACGACGGCAACGACGATGACAGCCAGGAAGAAGAGGCGAACGTCGACGAGCTTCTTTCGGACACGATAGACGTTGATCAAGATGCCCATCCACCACCAGCAAGGGTGAAGGATCGGGGGAACGGCAAGGTTGGAGCGAGAGGGAAGAGGCGGCTCGACCCCGACGACGCGCGGACGGCGGCAATGGTCGACCAGTACGTCTCGGAGGTGAGGCAGAAGGATAGTGGCAAGACGGCGGGGCGATCTGGCGCGACGGACACGCGTCGCGCCTCTCCTGCGAAGGCGTCGGGTTCCCGTCAGCCAACCCCTCCCGTGGACGGGGTGCCTCAGGATCGCACCACGAAACGACGGAAGAAGGGGGATGAAGGACCGAGCCTCCCTCACGAGCCCGTGAATCTGCCCACGTTTGAGAAGTCGTCTGAACAACCGATAGCCATATCCAAAGGCAAACAACGCGAACGCGACGGAGCGTCGCCCTCGGACAAGCGCAAGGCGTCTGCTGCTTCACTCTCGGATGAGCCGCCTCCCTCTTCACAACCTTCCAGACATGACCCGGTGATGTGGGCTGCGCCAACGTTCATGCGAAAGCCTCCCAAGCCAAAACAGGCTGCGCCCCCTCCTGCTCCGAAGGCGGAGGCGACCCCCTCATCCACTACAGGCAAGGTGGCCAGTGGTCGGAAGCGCCCTGCGAGCGGGTCTTCAGAACCCCAAAATGAAGTCCGTCCTGCGAAGAAGCGGAAGACATCCTCGGCGGCCGTTTCAGCGGTCGGCGCCCCTGCTGCCTTGGGCACGAAACAGCAGCAGGACGACGACCAGCCGGCCGGGAAGCCTGGGGTGGCTACTAAAGCCCCCTCTGCAAGGCCTGCGCAGGCCCCCCAGAAGAGGCGTGCGCAAGCTCCTCCTCCAGTGTTGGACGCGGAAGGCGGCTCTAGTAAGGTCAAGTATGTTGACCTTCGCGCCGCCTCCCGGTCGTCGTCTCGGTCGTCTTCGCGAGCGCCGCCCGCGAGAAGCCGTGGTACTTCCGCTGCGAGCAGCCGGATGCATGATGTCGATGAACAGTCGTCCGGTGCCGGGAAGGACAAGGGCAAGGCCCCGATGCGCTCTGCGCGGACTGAGAAAGGAACTGGAGCTGCCAGCTCCTCCGGTCTGCAGAAAATGCCCGTTCTCCCCGTGCTGTCTGGAGCGAAAGCCGCGGGGGGTTCTGCGCTGCCGAGAGAGGAGTTGTCCACCAGTCGCCGACCTCATGCCGACGCACGCTCTGATATCGACGGTGTTGGAAGGCCGCCTCCTGAAGAAACGCACGAAGATACTGATACTAGGCCGCTGTTGGATGGATACAAGGTCTCGTTGGAGCTGGTGAAGGAGCCCGGCGGGCCGCCAGTGCTCGACTGGGAGGACTTCTTGCAGATCTTGCAGAGGACCGGGTCGTATCGCCGGAGGGAGAGGGATCATAGGAATAAGTAGATAGAGCCTTCCGTGCGTACTGTATACCTATGACTACGAGCATGCGAGACGATGGTACAAATCTGCAAAGTGAGTGGCTAAACTGTTCGAAGTCGTTCAGGGTCGAATTCCTTCGAGCCGTTCGATTTCCCCGGATTTCCCCGCCCCTGCTGCGGGCGCCGGCCCGTGTGGGAAGCTCGCAGCGCCACGGCCACGTGATGTTGTACACAGTCGCGTTCAGTTTGAGCTGCGTTGCTTGCTTCCGTCCTCGCTGGGCTCCTGCTTGACCTCTTCATTCTGGCCCCTCTTCCTCTCAAACATGGACTCTAGACGAAGACAGCTGAACTATGCCCCACTCAACGGTAATCATGATACTCGCGACGTCTCCCCTACTCGACCCTCAACGATTATGCAATTAGCTATGGCAGAACAAGATGAATATGACAGACAGCCAAACATCACGACCGTCCAACACCGACCCCCGAGGACGTCTCCCATTCGGCAGCCATCTCTCCCGCCTGTGCCTGAAGCGTCTGAAGAAGGATCCATCGCGAGCGAGAGGATGTCGCTGTCAAGACAGAGCTCTGGAGAGACGTTGTACGGAGACAGGCACGACATGTATGCTCCCTATAATCGCGGACTCTCCGCCCCCCAACTCCCCACCATTGAATCTGGAGAGCCCCTTGACTGGGACGACTTGGACTACCCACCAGAAGACGATCCCTTTTCCGAC
This sequence comes from Ganoderma boninense, assembly GCA_002900995.3. Taxonomy (NCBI): domain Eukaryota; kingdom Fungi; phylum Basidiomycota; class Agaricomycetes; order Polyporales; family Polyporaceae; genus Ganoderma; species Ganoderma boninense. The sequence goes on along the minus strand of CM035313.1, from coordinate 752,273 downwards.
TCTCATCTTCCGGTATACCACCAGCCCTCTCCCTCCGCACCAGCGCAGCCGCCCTCTCTCGTCATGCAGCAAAATACATCTCAGTCTACACTCTCGGAGCACTACTATATGCCCGATCGCACCTCATGGCCGTCGCGCCCAATGTCCGCATACAGTGCCGTGAGCACTGACGTGACTGGGTACACCTACGCCCCGCCCCCGGAGCAGCACACGGCGGCGATGTACCCCGGAGACGCGTCCATAGACCACTTCCAGCACGACACCGAGGCGTACGCGTCCGGCACATTGTCTCGCGCGACCTACAGGCCTCCGCGTTCGCGCTCGCCAACCCCCGCGGTCGACGATGATGACTACCAGATCACCGGCAACGGGAGCGTGCAGTACTCTGGCTTCTCTCCGTCTCCCCAGCGCAGGCAAGTAATTTCCACGAACGAGAACGAGTCTCCTCTCCGTCCGCGGCAGTCGACGACGAACGAGAACGAGCCTCCGCAGCGCCGACCGTTCTCAAAGGTGTCAACCAACTCCAGCGAGTCTACATCTACCCTCTCCGCCTTCGGCCATTCTCGCACGTTCCTGCGCGCGATGTCAGCGCCTGCGGACCCGGAGAAGGTCTCGCTCGCGCACTCTGCGTCCACCACGACCGAGCCTGAGACCCCGCTTCCGACACGACACTTTGGGCCTGCGCCCACCGGACGCGTCCTTCGCCGGCACAAGACGAAGAAGCGCGTGCAGCTGACGAACGGGAACCTGGTGCTCGACCTGTCGGTGCCTCCGAAGCTGGTGCTGCCGCGCAAGGGCGACTCTGAGACGCTGAAGACGCGGTACACGGCCGTGACGTGCGACCCGGACGAGTTTGAGAAGAAGGGTTTCTTCCTCCGGCAGAACGAGATGAGGCGGACGACGGAGCTGTTTATTGTTATTACTATGTATAACGTGAGTCTGATTTTTTCTTGGCTTTGGCTTTGGCTCCTTGTGAGCGCGATAGCACTGAGGACTGACGACGAATGCAGGAGGATGAGGTGCTCTTCTGCCGGACGATGATCGGCGTCATGCGGAACATCGCGCACCTGTGTTCGCGGAAGAACTCGCGGACGTGGGGCGAGGACGCCTGGAAGAAGGTGAGGAACCTGATGAACACCGGTCTGTGTCGGCTTGCGTTAATGGCCGTGTATAGGTCGTCGTGTGCATCGTTGCAGACGGGCGGAAGAAAGTCCACCCGCGTGTGCTGGACTGTCTGACGCTGCTCGGTATTTACCAGCCAGGCGACCACATGAAGAACATGGTGAACAACAAGCCGGTGACGGCGCACCTGTTCGAGTACACCACCACCTTCGGCCTGGACGAGAACCTGAAGTTCAAGTACCCGGACAAGGGCATCGTGCCGACACAGGTCATCTTCTGCATGAAGGAGAAGAACCAGAAGAAGATCAACTCGCACCGGTGGTTCTTCAACGCGTTCGGGCGGATGCTGCAGCCCAACGTCTGCGTGCTGCTCGACGTGGGGACGCGCCCTGGGAACAAGAGCATATACCACCTGTGGAAGGCTTTCGACATGAACTCGAACGTTGCGGGTGCATGTGGGGAGATCGCGGTGTACAAGGGGAAGCGTTGGCTCGGACTCCTCAACCCTCTCGGTACGTGCATCCATGCATCTCCATCTGCCAATGCTCACTCGTGCTGACTGTCGTCCAGTCGCTGCGCAGAACTTTGAGTACAAGATCACGAACATCCTCGATAAGCCCACGGAATCGTTGTTTGGGTACATCAGCGTACTGGTATGGCTTCCTTATATGTTCTCTTGGAGTTGCCTGCTAATTTGTACGCAGCCTGGAGCATTCTCCGCATATAGGTACATTGCGCTGCAGAACGACAAGTACGGGTTCGGCCCCCTCGCCTCGTACTTCAAGGGTGAAATCTTGCATGGTCGCGATACAGATATCTTTACCTCGAACATGTGTAAGTTCGCCGCTCGGTCATTCGTAGTACGTGCTGAATTCTGGGGTTCTTCAGACCTCGCCGAGGATGTAAGATATTCGCTGCTTTTCATTTTTACGATGGCTCATGGTGGTCGCAGCGTATCTTGTGCTTTGAGCTCGTCGCGAAGCGCAACTCGAACTGGGTGCTCAAGTACGTCAAGAGCGCGATCGCGGAGACGGATGTCCCCGAAGCCCTCCCGGAATTCATCAGCCAGCGGCGTCGGTGGCTTAACGGCTCGTTCTTCGCCGCGACGTACGCCATTGCTCACCTCGGCCAGATCTTGTCGTCGGGACACAGTCTCGCGCGGAAGGTGCTGCTCGTCTTGGAGACGATCTACAATGTTATTAACTTGATCGCTGCGTGGTTCGCCGTCGTGAGTGTTGCAGCTCGGTCTCGACATCTGCGAGTACTGACTGATGGCTTGCGTAGGGTAACTTCTATCTATTCTTTGTGGGTAGTTCTGCTGTTGCCTTTGCGGGACACGATGCTGAGGCAGTCGCGTCAGGTCATCTTGACGTCGTCCTTGGAAAATACGGCGTTCAAGTTGTCGAGCATCAAGTACTTCAACGCTGTGAGCCAGTTTTTTATGGCAGGTCTGGTGATCTCTGTCTTCCTCTTCTCTATGGGCAATAAGCCGAGGGCGTATGTACACTCCGCCCGCGTCGTCCCTGTTTCTGAAGCTCAAAATCCCTTTCAGGTCGACGTTGAAGTACAAGATCTGCACCCTGGCTTTCGCCCTTCTCATGATCTACGTCATCTTCGCCGCCGTGATGTGCTCGATCCAGGCTGCCAAGCAAGGTGGCTCGGCGTACCAGCTCATGCTGTTCAGCATCATTCTTACCTACGGCAGTACGTACTTCGCAACTGCATCACGATTACATTCATTCCTTGGGCTTACTTGTACCAGTGTATGCACTGTCGAGCGTGCTCGCGTTCGACCCGTGGCACATGTTCACCAGCTTCATCCCATATATGCTCCTGTCACCAACCTATATCAACATCCTCCAAATGTATGTCCACCGTGTCCTGACCTATCCCACGTAACTGATATGCCTTGGTCAGCTATGCATTCGCTAACCTGGACGACGTGAGTTAACGTTTCCCTCCTTCGTTCTGTTTGCTGACATCGTCCCCATTGTTAGATCTCATGGGGCACGAAGCAAGACGCGGAGGTCAGCACGGACCTCGGCGCAGTCATACAGAACAGCAACTCGCAGGTCGACCTCGAGGTGCCCACGGACGCGACGGACGTGAACATTATCTACGAGGAAGCGCTGGATAACCTCCGCAACCGCCGTCCGCTCCCGAAGCCCGCGGGGCTGAGCAACGCGGAGAAGGAGCTGCTCGCGAGAGACTACTATGCGAACGTGCGCACGAACGTCCTCCTCTTCTGGGTGCTCTCAAACGTACGTCGCGCGTCTCCTCTTTTTCGGTGTGCGGAGATGGCTGATCGTTCGGCGTGTGCGTTCTGAAGGGTCTGCTGCTCGTCGCGATCCTCGGCGGCGGGGACGCGGTGAACACGTTCTCGGTGAACGATACCTTCAGCCGGACGAAGGCGTACATGACGTTCATCCTGGCCTTCGTCGCTATCACCAGCATCATCGTACGTGGTTTCACCGCCTCTGCCTCTGGTGTATGGCTCCACGCTGACCTGTGTGTTTCGCAGCGTTTCACGGGCTCTCTGATGTACCTCACAGCCCGCGTCTTTACCGGATGAGCTTCTTGGACTTGTACACAAATACCCCTGCCCTTACATACATGTATCGATTTATCTTGACTATGCCCCCTTTACGGTCATCTCACGGACGTTACTTTGTATAGTGTATCTTGTTCTGTTGATACTTACTCGTGTACATGCAGACTTCTGCGCCTATGTTTGCTAGACCTTTTCCAACTGCCTTTGCCTGCCACCGACACCATGGCTGCCCTATATCTTAACCTTCGGCCTGTCTATCCGCATCGTCGGTACTACATGTAGCGTTCTGCCTGGATTGGGAGACACTCTATAACATGACATTTCAGAGGGAGGTCGTCATACGGCTGATGCGCGACTGAGTCATCTCGACAGACGAATGGGCCCCGTGTCGTCGCAGAGCAGTTGCAGTGCCAAATAGCAGTGGATTCGGATGAGCGCTATGGCGTTGTGATCGGCTCGTTCTCTGAATGCCTTGTGAGTTGGTCTCCTCAAAACGGTCTCCTTTGTTCCCTGTCTGGAGATGCTCAAGACAGTCCCGAGACTCCCCTTCACTCGTGCGAGTGTCATATAGTATGCCAGAATGCGGACACAGGCGGAAACGCAACACGCGACAAGACGATGGCATCGCATTTCCGACTCTGATCCCCCAGCACCAACTTGCTCCTTCTGCACCGCAGACGCTGTCCCTTGTTATACAACCAAACACATCGCAATATAGTCACTCGAGGCACCACCATGTAGCCTCTCAATCGTATCTCCTGGCCATCGCGTCTAATGGATTCCTATAGCTACCTTGCTCAGGGAACATCGGACGACAACGATGGGCTCTACAGACTGGTCGGTTGGCCACAAGAACCGAGGCATATGTACCCCGCACAACCAACCGACTTCTGCGTTCGCGAGCCCCCGGGTGCGCGCTGGCCGCTCATCCCCTCCTGAGCTCAGGTGAGTCGTCATCGTCAACGAGCACACGAACGAGTCCTCCACGGACCTCGCAAGCGTCGATGGAGACGGGAACAGGTCTCCGCAACGTCAGCCATTCTCGAAAATGTCCATCGCCTTCTCCATGTGCGTCTCCAACCACTCGTACACGCTCTTCTGATGATGCTGCAGACCCGGGAAGGCATCTGTCACATTCCAGCGTCCACCGCGACCGAGCTCGACTCGAGATCCCGCTCCTGACACCATGACCCGCGGCCGTCGTGGCTGTGCCCACGGGACGCGCTCTGCATCGACACAAGACGCAGCTCACGAACGGAATCCTGGTGATCCACCCGTCCATGGCCTCTAAGCTGGTGTTGAAGTCTCGGCCGACTTTGTGAAGGAGTGGTTCTTCCCGCGACAGAACGAGATGAGGACGACGAAGCGGGTCTGCAGTCGATGGTCCGCGTGCTGCTTGGCGTAGGAACGCGCCGGAGAAACCGACTCATATACCACTTGTGAAGGACGTCGCAATCGTGCACGGAGTAATTTTGGTTCGGGCTCCTGACCTCTCTCGGTATGGAGATTTCAGGTTGAATTTTAGACACTGATGCTGCATGCCCATTCATCGGGGCGCAGACCTTCGACTACAAGATGATGAACAGCGCGCCCACCACTGTACCATGCTCACCGTTTTGATGCCGTTCAGAACAGCATCGCAAGTCGATCTCGAGGTGCCCGCGGCCGTTCGAGGTGTCCGGTAGTCTTCGCAACTGTCGTTCGCTCTCGAAGCTGGCGGGGTTGAGAAGAAATAGAAAAGCTCGCTTTGGGGCTGCTGCGAGAATGTACTCACAAAAGACCTCCTTTCTAGGTGCGGTGTGGAATGTACCACTTTGTTCTCGGCATGCAGGCAGGCTGATCGTTTGGGTATGCACTTAGCAAGAAGCCGCTGCTGCTCATCGCTATCCTTCGCTGCGGGGACGCGGTGAATACGCCCTCGGTCAGCGAAACAATTCGACTGTGTCCGCACATCCCTATGCTGACCTGTGCTTCATAGCGTTTCATGGACCTCTGACGTACCTCATAGCCTGTGTCTTCACCGGATAGGCTTGTGGACACCGACATGAATTCCAATCCATGGGAGTTTTTCTTTCCCTGCCAAAATAGCCCCGGTACTTATAACCATCATCGGCCATTCGGCGGCGACGGCGGCTGCTGCCTCTCCCCTCATCGGCAAGCGCTGACGTCGAAGTTCGAACACCTCAGCCTGCGGCTGTCTTCGAAGCCGGCGTTCCTACTAGTACAGCAATGATAGGTATATCGCCCCTCCGGGCAGTCCTGGTCACGGGTGTACTGTAGATGTTAAGTCGGGGTATACGGAAGTTCGGCCACAGAGCCCTGCCAGTGGTCTGCCCATTGAATAATTGATGCACCACAGCGCTTCGTGCGGGCTTCCGCCCGCCCTCGCGCAGTTTTACCTCCTTTCAATAGTCAATTTGGGGAATACAACTGCAAGGAGATGCGTTCCATATGAACCAGTTCACGTTGATCGGGTATCCCTCTGATTCAGAAACCTTGTCCAGAGCCTGTGAGATGCATAGTGCATGCCGGGCGGGCATATCTCCACTTTTGTGCGCTGTGCCTCCTCGATCATAGTGATAAAGGAGAAAACCCTGCCGCCTACACCATGGCCAGGCAGAGAAACACGTAGTCCAGCCACAGCTCAAATTGAAGCGCATAGGGTGTGGAGCAGCTGCAACTCGACCTCAGAAAGATGTGACCGGAGCCTCACAGAGCTGACCGTGTGTGCACAAATGCATCTGAATGACGGACACGTCAGAAACCAAGAAACCTGAAGAAGCAAGCTCGGATTGTGTGTTCACAACCCTCAGGCGCGTTATCAAGAAAAACTCAAGTCCAAGTCTCAGTCCGAGCGTGAGGCGGATGAGGAGTGCCGGGGGTCCATTTGATGAAACTTCCAAATCAAGCGCATTCCACGTTTTGATGGCACCGTTTACACGGACTTGTAATCATAAGAGAATGGGACGTGGGGGCGTCTTTGCCACATGGACGCCATGTGTGCCGCGTGGCTGCCATGTGCCCCACCCAGACTGTGATTGCGCCCTGTCCTTTCGGAGTCTGAACCGGCAGGCGTGAGGACGAGGACGGAGTACTGAGGTTCGTATTCGACGTCGAGGGGGTTTTTAAGTACATAGGTTGCTGTAACTACGTCACGGCTCCTCATCGAGTCAGTAAACCGGTGAGCTCATTCCTTTCATCATTATAGCGTACAGTATGAGGTTTCGGCCTGCGGATGAGGTCGCGCAGTCTGGACGTCCCGATCGGGTGGAGTACAAACACGGGCAAACAGGCTGCGGGCGCAGCCAATCGCTGGCGTCAACACCATCCCCCCTTCTCAAACCTCGCCCTGTCGAGCCTGTCTTCGTCGTCTCCGGCATCTCCGTCGTCTCCACTGCAGGGCCGTCTCCAACAGGGTTGCAATACTCGTACAGGAAGTAAGTGGTAACCATTGTGGGGTTTTGTTGTTGTATACTTGCTGACAACGGGACGTGGTAGTTGTGATGACGTGTCCTCGGAACTAGGTGATGCGACGGGCCTGGAGGTCGTTTTTGACGCGGGATTTGGCATCGCGGCGTTGTAACTCGGCGCTGGAGTACCACAGGCGGGGTGCGGCCTCGGAGGTGTTGTAGGGCTTGAGGCGTTCGGCGTTGTACAAGGTACGCAGTACGTAGCCGTTTTTTGTGCGAAGCTGATATGTGTTGCGATCAGTTAGGTCGTGAACGATGAAGGGCCCGTCCCAGCGCGGGTGCAGCTTGGTGGCCTCGGGCGAACAGCGCAGCACAAGGCTGCCGATTCCGATGCCGCGATCGCGGTACGTATTTTCGCGTTTTTCTGCGGCTGCTTCGAGCCGACGCAGAGCCTGCATGTTAGCCTCCCCGCGGAACTGCGACAGGTCTCGGACACGCTCAAGTCGTGCGTGCTGCAAGGTCGCGATCTCGCTGTCAGTAGGCGGGCGACGCAACATGTCAAAAGTCGGCTCACTCGGGAGACGAGCCTCACGGCCATACGCGAGGAAGGCGGGCGAAGCTCCGGTGGACGTGTTGGTGTGTGCGCGTGCGGCGAGCAGGGCATCAGGCAAGTAGTCATCCCACTGCTCTTGTCGGTCCGGTGCCACCAGCCGTGCGAGGGTCTGCGTTAGATTGTCGTTGAATTTTTCAAGCCGGCCGTTGGTTTGCGGGTGATACGGCGAAGTGCGCAGGTGCTCGATACCGAGCCGTGCGAGGTAGTTTTGGAATGGGTACGAGAGGAATTCCTCTCCGTTATCTGTGAGGAGAGCCTTCGGCTTGCCGTACTGGGTGATGAGTGTGCGGAGAAGCTCGAGTGCACCGGTGTGCGAGCGGGCGGCATGCGCAGTGGCGTGCGGGAGGTCGGACCCGTGATCGAGCGCGGTGAGAATGTACTGATTCCCTTTTGTAGATTTTTGCAGCGGGCCGATCCAATCGAAGGCCCAGCAGTCGAATGCGTCGACGCGAGGAAGCGGATGCAAGTGTTGTGGTACGGGAGCCTCGCGCCGGGTGAACTGGCATTGGTTGCAGCGGCGGACAACATCGGTGACAAGATCAGTCGCGCGCGGTATTTGGGCATGCACACGCAGCGTATCGAGGACGGCACGGGCCCCGAGGTGTCCTATCTGGTCGTGCACGGCATGGATCAGCGTGCGTGCGTCCTCCAAGCTGGTAGGTACGCGTACCATGATGTCTCCTGCGTCGCTGCTAATCCTTCGCCACAGGTTCATGTCTTGAAGGGCGTAGCCGCGTCGGGATGGCTCCGAGGAGGGATCGTCAAGGAGCTGCTGCCGCCATTTTTCGAGGGTTTCAAAGTGCGCGACTGGAACAGGCTCGGATTCGAGCGGGTGTGCGAAGAGAGGACCTAGAGTCTCGGAGTCGGGTACGTGTGGATTTCCTGGCCGCCTTGAGAGTGCGTCGGCAGCAAGCTGATTGCGGCCGGGCCGGTAGACGATTTTCACGTCAAAATGTGCTATGTTGTCGGCGAAACGAGCTAGACGGCGGCCAAGGTGCTTCTGCGAAAGGAAGTACTTTAGGCTCTCGTGGTCGGTGCAGACGACGATCGGTGAGCCCTCGACGTACCCTCGCCACTTCTGGAGGCAATAGTCAATTGCCAGCATCTCGCGTTCCTGTGCGGAGTATTGTTGCTCGGTAGGTGACATACGTCTCGATTCGTACACAATAGGATGGAGTTTTGATTCTTTGAAATTGAAGCGTGCTTCTCCTTCTTCCCCCCATCAAAACGGTCGGCGGACTGGTGGAGAATTCCGCCGATAGCGTCTCCTGACGCATCAGTGTCGATTACGAAAAGGTGCCATGGTTGAGGATAGGTGAGAACTGGGGAGGAGGTAAGTTTCTGTTTCAAGGCTCCAAACGCGTGTTCGCAGGCAGCTGACCATTGGATAGGTGCGCCCTTTCGAGGGCTTCCCTTCAACAAGTCATACAGAGGGCTCGCGAGACGCACGAAAGCAGGGATGAAGCGGCGGTAATAGCCCGCGAGATTGAGGAAGCCACGGACGCGCGTGATGTTGTCGGGTGCTGGCCAACTGATGATCGCGTTAACCTTTTCAGGGTCAGGACGGATCCCCTCGTTAGAAATGATGTGGCCCAAGTACAGGATGCTCGAACGAGCGAAGATGCACTTTTTCTCGTTGAGAACAATCCCGGCCTCGGTTAAGGCACCGAGGACGTTCAGTATGTCGAGAACGTGGTTGTGCTCATCGCTGGAATAGATAATGATGTCATCCAGGTACACAGTCGCACAGCAATCAAGGAAGGGACGGAGGAGCTCGTTCATGAAGCTCTGGAAGGTGGCTGGTGCGTTGCACAGGCCAAACTCCATGACCCGGAACTGATAGTGGCTGAAGCGCGTTGCGAAGGCGGTCTTCTCGCGGGATTCAGGATGCACGGGGATTTGCCAGTAGCCGGACTTCAAGTCGAGCATCGTGAAGAACTTGGCACCGTGGAAATGCTGGTACGTGTCGTCGATACGTGGCAATGGGTACGCGTTCTTGACGGTTACGTCGTTCAGCCTGCGGTAGTCCACGCATAAGCGGTTAGTACCATCTTTCTTCTTTGCAAAGATGATGGGCGCTGACCACGGTGACGTGCTAGGCTCGATAAGGCCATCTTCAAGTGCGTCGTCCACGAATTTCTTGATTTCTTCATGCTCGGGCGGCGAGTGTGGACGGCCTTGTGCACGGACCGGCTGGGCATCCCGTGTGTCAATGGCATGCATGATACGATGTACAGGTATGTCGTCGTAGCGTACCTTCGTACCAAACAGCTTAGGGAACCGTTTCTTTACCAGGTTCCGCAGCTTGTCGCTAAGTGTGCCTGTGGCACGGGCGAGCTGTTCACGTACAGGAATACGGCATGCACGGGGTTCCTCCATCGGGAGGCAGTCCAAGGACTGTGTTGACGTCGCGGAGTAGAGCTCGGGTGACGGCGTATATGGCGGCAGTTGGACGTAAGGTGGTGGTTGGTCTTGCATGAGCCGGCGCGGCGGGTCCATGGCCAACCGTGCTGTCTGCGCGGTCTGCGGGTCCGTCAGGTACCAGGACCGGGTGCTCCAGTCCGGCTGCGCGTTGTGGCGCCGCATCCAGTCTTGCCCGAGGACAAGGCCATACCGGAGGCAGTCGCGGTCAAGGACGTACGCGATGATGGGTCGTACGATGCCGCCAATTTTGATGCTGAACCGAGCAACAGCTGATGTCAATGTCGTTCCAGCTCCTCGGATCGTTCGTCGGGTGATGGGGAAGGTCTCGATGCCGAGATCTTGGACGATGGTGGGAAGGACGTAGCAGGATGCCGCGCCGCTGTCGATGATGGCGCTGATGCATCGGAACTGACCACGGAACCGGTTGGGTAGTGGGATGAGGACGTGGTAGACCGGTATGTCCTGGTTCGTATCCGCGCCATTGTCGAGGTTCAAGACGCAGAGGCTAGATTCTGACAGGTTGCCGTTGACATATAGCGGCCACTCGGTCTCCGGCGGGTCTACGTCCATCATGTGAACCTCCTCCAGCGGCTGTACAAGCTGCTGCCAGAATGGCGTGATGCCATCAACTTGTGCATCGCGCTCATCCAATGGCGTGTTGGCTCCCCAGTTCGCAGCGATGGAATAGTCATCATTGTCGCTGTCCGAGGGGAGAGGCGTGAGAGGTAAGATGTCACTGTCGCTATCGTCGGACAGTTCCTCCTCGCTGTCCTCCCAATAGGTGTCGACATCCGTTTCCGAGCAGGTTGCGAGGGATGGCAAATCATCATCATCTGAGTCGCATGGGTCTCCAGGCTCCTGGACCGAGGACGATGAGTCTGTGGGGCCATCGTCCTCATCGTCTATGTCCATCATATTGAGAGCCTGTGGACGGGGTTTGCGCGGAGCGCGGCAATTACGTGAGTAATGTCCTGTCCGGTTGCAGTTGTAGCAACGTACCCGGAGCCCGTTCTGCTGATTTGAAACAGGTCCCTTTGGCGGCGCGGTCTCCATCGCATCCAGGTCCATGGGCTGCGGCTCAGAAGATGTCGTCGGAGGATGCCCTGCCGAGGAAGTGAAGGACGGGAAGGAGCGGTAAGTCTGTTTGAGCTTCTGCTTCCTGTGGGTCTGTGACATACCGGCAGGGTTTTGGTGCAAGGTGTTCAAGTGGTACAACTCCCGGGTTGCATGGTACACGGCCTCCATGCTTTTGAGTTCCATCCCGGGCCGTCGGAGATCACGTCGATACTCAATTGGCAGGTGGTCGAGGAAGTAGGACTTGCGATCGCCGAGCGTCATCTCACTTTCGGGGATCTGCGACTCGATCTCCCGGAAGGCCGTTATGTAGCGGAGTATGCTTCCTTTGAACGGAACATGGCGAATCTGGTTGCGAAGGGACTCAACACGGAGGGGTGAGTCAAACTTGCTGTAAAGCTCGGACTTTAAGTCTGCCCAGCTAACCTTTTGTCCGATAGCGGAAGCCTTCTTGAGGAAATAGCTGTACCAATGCATTGCGTCGCCGCGGAAGAGTAAAGGGACTTGCAGCGGCCAATCGGCTTCTGCTACGTGTAGGCCCTGTAAGTACCCTTCAACTATCAATAGCCAGGCACTAACGTCTTCGCTTTCCTTCCCGTGAAAATGCGGGAGTTCCCCCTTAATTGTGTTGGTGCGAGAGGAGGGTGCAGCGGTTGACGTTGTCGAGGTAGGTGCCTGTGGTTGCACCACAAAGTTAGCGGCGGCAAAGGCGTGCTCGAGCGACGTACGGAGGTCGTCGACGGTGATAGCTGGTTGCGGCTGCGGCGGCGCGGGTGGCGGTGCCTGAATGGCGGCCTCGACCCGTTGGTCGAGGTTTTGGAGGATGGGTGCGAGGGCGTTGTACGCCTCGATCGGGAGGCTAGCGGCAAGCTGCCCCAGGAGGTCTTGGTCGGTCTGCATACAAGCAGAGGTAGGTCGGGCTAAGTACGTCGGGGGGTGTAGCGCTACGGCGACGTACCACGGAGCGGTTTGAATAGACGGAGCGCAGCTCTGGTGGCTGTGCGCTTCTGGGTTAACTAGTTCAGCGAGAAAAGTGGTCTCGATGTAGAGGATGATAAGGATGTTAAGCTGAGTGCGAGAACAGAAGAACTCACACTTGATCAAGTGTGATTGCGCCCTGTCCTTTCGGAGTCTGAACCGGCAGGCGTGAGGACGAGGACGGAGTACTGAGGTTCGTATTCGACATCGAGGGGGTTTTTAAGTACATAGGTTGCTGTAACTACGTCACGGCTCCTCATCGAGTCAGTAAACCGGTGAGCTCATTCCTTTCATCATTATAGCGTACAGTATGAGGTTTCGGCCTGCGGATGAGGTCGCGCAGTCTGGACGTCCCGATCGGGTGGAGTACAAACACGGGCAAACAGGCTGCGGGCGCAGCCAATTGCTGGCGTCAACAAGACTCAAGGTCGAGCGCGCAGCGCGAGCCCGTCTCGGCGCTTCCCGGTCTGCTCTCCAATGATGTGTTAAGCTTTTGCTCGGTCTTTCTGTAGATGTCCTTTAAACTTGAACTTTCGAACATTTTGAATCCATGTTATGTTGGTATGTGGGTTGGAATTCGGGATTTTCGGGATGGTGGAAGCATACTGTCAAGCTGATGCACTCCCTGTGCACCCGCGCGCCGCGCCGGCGTACCGGATGAATTTGGTACTTACCGCGATACTACCTGTAGTATTTATGTACGCGACTGGAGAACGAAGCACCTCACGCTTTATGGCGAGGGTTCCCTGAAAACCTCCAACCACCCCTCTGCTTGACAACTTCTCAGGCGTGTTCTAACAATGTATCTGCCAAATGTGTGCGTTTTTCATGGACAACTCTCCACAGAATGCTTAAGATGCCTTGAATTTAAGGGCGCAGGGCAAGCCCACAGTTATCCTGTTGAAAAAGTGTACCTGCTGGCATTTTGCAGCATTGGGAAAGGATGGGTCAGTGGATGCTGCCACGGGCCTGGCGTGGCCTTGAATGATTCGGAATGAAATATGCATGGCATGTAAGGATGCACAGCGCTGCACGGGCCCGGGTTTCTGTCGGGACCAAAATCAAGATGATTCAGGAGCAATACAGGGCCTGATAGTCCTGATACCCCAACGGGTTTTTCACGGGTGGCCTCGCAACATTAATGGGAAGCACCTTTTTCACTGAGCCGAAGGCGAAGCATAAGTACTGACACTTCCAGTAGTAACATTACAGGTATTTTTTACTCAATTCTCAGAAATAGGTGTCAACTTAATATTCAAATACTTCTAGCTCTTGCCATGTTCTGGGGCTGAGCCGGAGGCGAAGCAGGACTCATCGTGGCAAAGCCACGGGTCAAAACAAAACTAGTTACACGACGGGCATGAGGCTGTTTTCAACTGGAGAAAAGTCGATCAAAAGGCGAGACAGGTGGAAACCTTTTCTTCGGTCTCCGAAAAGTGGCAGAAAATTGGGAGGAAAGCTCTCCTTTGGGAGACTTTTGAGCGACTTTTGTCTGATTTTGCCACGTGGAAAGAAAAGTCTTTCACCTGCCTCCTCTTTTCAGCGACTTTTCTCCAGTGGAAAATAACCGAATGCCCGCCGTGTAATTACTGCAGAGGAGACCTGGACCACTCACGTGACCAGGAATAAAGTTCCTGTCCTCCCCGTCGCCTCGTGGTGGATCTAAGTAACGCGGCCTCAGGTTGGCGTTGCTCAGTGCTCGCTCGTCGCTCTGTCCGGTCAACTTGCTGCTCAACCCCGCCCTGTCACTCCCATCCTTTTCTTGCCTCACCATGGAGCCAGCATCCCCACTGTTGCCTTGGGAAGTCATCGAGAGGGTCATCGGCCATTCTGATCACCGTTTGCTCTTCAACTTCTCCCTCACATGTCGCGACCTTCGTCCTCGCGCACTCTGCCTACTGGTCGCTGATGTTTTCTTCTGGGACGATGGCAGAGTCAAACTATTCACGTTCTGTGACCTCCTCAAAGCTAATCCGCAACTAAAGCCTTTCGTTCGCCGTGTAGATGTACAGCTACATCATTTCGCCCCCTTCCCCCTCCTCAGCATCGCCCCAAACCTCTCCGAATTAATGTTTCGTGAACCCCTTGCCATAAAGCCTGTTCAAGTGTCGTTGAACCAGTCCACCCTCATAGCCTGCAAGCACCTCGGCACACGTATTCGAACCCTCCATCTATCCACTCTTGTCTTTGCAACATACCCCGATTTTGTTCGACTCCTCTTGGCCTTCACGAACCTCAGGGATATTATCTGCGAGAATATCACTTTCCGAATGGAGGGTCCTCGAGCACTGATCGATGGACTGAAACGGAACCCTCAGCGACTGCCGTGTCTGCGCACTGTAAGCCTTTGTTTCGGTCAGAATATCAGTGGCTGATGTGCAGAATTTGTACTCGAAGGTTGGAATTCACATGAGAGGAGACTCTCACAATGCACCATCTATAGCCGCACTGCTCTTGGACTCCGGGTTGGTGCAGTCCACCGTGGAGATACTCTCTGTGTCAAGTACGTCTCTAGCATTGGGATTGCAGATGCAATGGAGAGCTCATGCACAGCTATGTCGCTATAGTCACTGACAGGTCATTTCGGCTTTCAAAATTCACCTGGCCTCAATTGCGGACCCTTGTATTGCAACTCAGGATCACGGATAAATTCACGGAAGACCTTCCTGCCACTACGCTACTTCTGAAGAGTTTCCCCCCCACGCTGAAGGATGTGACTCTCTACTTGAATATTTCCATCGCGGACATGTTTCGCGACAATGCATTCTTTGGCGAGGTTACTCTCAGGGCTATGCAAGGAGCTGGAACAGACCTTGCTTAGGTTTTCGCAGCCTCGGCTCACCATGTGGCTTGGCCACGGCTACACCGAGCCTGGCATGTTTGATGGTGCAATTTCGTTCTGGATCCACGAGATTGGAAAGCGCTTTCCCGTGCTACTTCAGCGTGGAGCATTCACGTTGACACCTGCTTTCCCGCGAGAAGGTGAATAATAAATCCTATCACAGCTCTTTTGGGTGCGAGAAGTTGGCTGACCACATAATATTCCAGGAGAGGGGCATATCGGAAAGGAACCACGTATGTGTATTGCTACTTCCCCCGATGGCAAGTGGGTGGCGACTGGGGCCAGGGATCTCACTATTATCCTCTGGAGCACTACCACTGGAGCTATGGCTCGGCAATGGATTGCCCATGACTACCAATTCATCAACTCCCTTGCCTTCTCCCCGGATAGCCGTTACCTTGTTTCTGGTGGCGGAGGTCCAAATGTCAAAGTTTGGGATGTTGCCGAAGGCTCATGCGCAGTCACGGCCACGCTCAAAGGTAGCAGTCAAGTCATCTGCTGTGCATGGAGCCCTTGTGGCGACATCATTGCGTCTCAACACTACGACTCAACTCTGCGACTCTGGGATGCATCTGCATTCCAAAAGCTCCATGTGCTCGACCAGGATCAGGACCAGGACCAGGAGGATCAAGACACTGTGCCCTTCCACTCCAAAGAGACACGAGGCCTGGGTCCCGTCAAGCTGCTGCATTTTGAAGATCCTGAACTCGGCCAGTGGTCCATTGCGTTCTCTCATGATGGGCGCTGGCTCGTCTCTGGGTCCAAGAACAGTTACCGCGTCTGGAACGTTGCTTCTGGCACACTGCACAAATCATTCCACCCGTACAACATATGTCGCCTCTCTGCCGCATTTGACCCTGGAAGCACGCGCCTTCTCTTTGCGGAATACTTTGCGGCCAAGGTGGTAGATGTCGAGACTGGCAAAGAGCTTGCCGTCTTGAGACTCGGACGGTTGGATGGGACCCAAAATGTCGTATTCTCACCAGACGGGACGTTGGTTGTGACTGGGTCGAGGTACGGAATGGTGAAACTTTGGGACGGGTACACTGGCGCTGTGCTGTTCACGCTTGAAGGACATGAGAAGACAATTGCCCAAGTCTGTTTCTCTCCGTGTGGGAAATATGTTGCTTCGGCATCGAGGGATGGCACGGTGCGGTTGTGGAGATCCAGGGATGGGTCGCGCGTGGCGACGTTCTCTGAGCATCAGACGTCGGTACGCCATGTAGCTTTCTGTCCAGACGGGGAGACACTCTGGTCCGGAGATTCCAGAGGGAGGGTCATCATGCGGCGGATGCGCGACATCCTCCCAACAGACGAACAGGATATATAGTATACGTGCACCATGTTACCTTTACCTTTTTCTCTTTCCTTTTCTTTCGTCTACATGCTGAAGCGGACTTTTTTTAAGAACTTGCTAACCTGTATGCACGGTGTCAGATGTAAAACACATAGATTGTCTCCGTAGCTCGAACAGGACTACAAACCATAGGTAATAATGTACGCACTTACACAACAACGGACAACATGGTGACAACGTCGGAAGCCGCAAAGAAATCAAGAACGAACCAAAGCATATGTACGCGTGGTGTGCGAGAGCAAGCTCGGTCCAAACGATTCCGTCGACACAGAAACAAGCAACGCACTCAGAGCCCAAAAGCAGACGCGATCGAAGGTGCGGCAGAGCCCTGTCGTCTCGACGGCCCAACAGATGGTGCCTGGGACATTCGCGGGAAACCGTTCGTCGACGAAGGTGCCATCGACCCATGGCGCTGGCGCTCCCAGAGCTTGTCCTTCGCGCGCACCTCAATGTTCGAGAACGGCTCGGGCTGCGTCAGCTTGATGCAGTCGCGCGTCCCGAGCACGAGCAGCTCGAAGAAGAACGCCGCAGCCGCACGGCGGGACGCCTGTACACGCACGCACACGAACAACATCAGCGCCTCACCCACGACGGCAACCAGTGACTCAACCACACACCTTCTGCGCCATGTTGTTGAAGCTCATGTACTTGTCCTCCTCCGGCTCCTCCGCGTTCGGCTGCAGCTCCCGCCGGATCACAGCAAGCGCCTTGACCGTGTTCTTGCTGTACCCCTTCCCGTCGTCGCTCCCTTCCGACGGGACCTGGCTCTGCGTCTGGCTCTGGCTCTGGCTCGCGACCGTCCGGTCGTCGAACAGCGCGATCGGGCACGTCACGTCCGCGTGGCTCTCGTCGCCCTCCTCCAGGAAGGGATCCGGCGGCGGCTCCGACAGCCGCGTCAGCTCCGACGGCGCGAACGACTTGCTGCGCTCCCGTTGCTCCTCGGGGCCTTGGAACTCGGGGATCTCCATCTGGAAGTCCTCCACGCCCGCGCCCGTCGTGTCGAACTGGAAGTCTGCCCCCGGTCCCATGCTGGCCCGCCCGTACACGTCGCTGCCGAGCGCGATGCTCGGTGCACGGCTTTCGCGGCGCGCCTGCTCGACCTCCTCTTCATCCATGACGCTGCCGTCCACGCGCCTCCTCTTGCTCGGAGGCTTCTCGGGAGAGGCGCCTCGCCGCTTCGCTGCACTGAGATTCGTGACAGGACGCATGAACATGTCTGCCAGCTCAGGCACTAGACCTGGAGGGGCAGCATAGAAGAACGTGCCGTGCGCTGTAGTCTTCGTCGGGAGGAAATGCGCGAGGGGGTCATCGCGGATCTCAAGGAGACGCATGACGAGGGAGGAGCGGGGAAGGGTAGGATGCTCCGTGACAATCTCGCTCACATCCTTGGTGACGGGCGCACCGAGACCAGCGTTACGTCCGCGACCAACACGAGCGCCCGGTCCGTCCGCGAGCTCCGTGACCGAGTCGATGATTTGCTTCTTCTCTTTGCGTTGCTTCTTCGCGACCTCCTCCGGGACAACCTTCGGGGTCAGCTCCACGTCGGGCGGAGGTGTTTGTGGCGGCTCCGTGAGAGGCGATGCTGCTCGACCCGTCAGCTCTGCCCGCGCGCTAACACGAAAGTGAGACTACTCACATGCTCGGGAGGGGGTGAGGCGGGGTGTCGGCGCGTGCTCACTCAAAGGCTCATCCGGCAACGGTATTGGCTCGTCTTCGAACGAGATCCCGAGGTCGTCGACAACCATGCCTGCGTCGTCTGCCCCGAAACCCATATCCATGTCCCCGCCGAAAGGGTTCTCCGAAGCCGCCCTGCTCCTAACCGACAGTAAATCCAATTCATCCGCTCCCTGGGCTCCGAGTAGATGCGAGCCGAGCGACTCCCGGAAGGCTCGCGGGGCGGCGCGCTCTCGGGGCATTTCGACACTCATGTCGTCGTCATCGTCCATGCGGGATGGGGTTCGCGCTGCTGGTGTTGCAGGGCCGTCACCGAAGTCGAGGTTCAGGTCGATGTCGTAGTCTTGGGAGCCAATTCCGTCGGAAGGTCCGAGATCGAAACCATACTCCGCGTCGTCGAATTCGAACTGGAGATCAGCGTTGCCGAGAGTGATATCAGCCGCACGTGCGATGTGCTGACCACCGGGCTGAACATTTCTGGTCTCGAAGTCGGCGGTATCCCTTCAACAGGATGAGGGCAGGACGGAATGGAGAGTAATTCAGGACGCACCAGTCAAGGTCAGGGAGGAGAGCATCCAGGTCTAGGTTGTTGCTTTGGAGGGTGATGGCGTTCTGGTTGACGGCGAGCTGGTCTTCCGTCATGTCGACAAGACCTGGACGGAATGCCTTCGGTGGTTTGGTGAGGGCCGAGTCAATACGGGATCCCAAGATTCACGCACCATTTTGATCTTCAGCAACGCCTCATTACAATCATCCAATAGATATTTTGCTTTGCGGCTGTATATGCGGACGACACCGAGCAGTAGCTGTCCACTCAACCGGAGGGCCATGACCTCGATCTCCTGGTGCATAATCGCGTCTGGAAGCGCGTTTTGAGCGCGTTGGCCCGCGATCTATCGCTTCTAAGCCTGACGGAGACTCACCAACTGACTGTTCGATGTCTGTCTGCAGTGTCTGGGTCTTGGAGAGCTTCCGCTCCATGTGGGCCGCCAGCCACACCTTGGCGAGGGGCCCACGGCGAGATAGGATTGCTTCTGAGTAAAACTACGTCGCAAAGGTCAATTTCGCTCGCTTCAGCAGCATATAGCGACATACCATGGGTATCCAAGAGATACAGGGGGGAGTGCTCACAGAGCAGGAAGCGGTCGTAAGGGTGTCGCGGTGGATTCGAACTGAGCCCCCGCCAGGCGCCATCGCTCCGCTTCCACTATCGGCCGCTGCACGTGGCAGATCTTCCCACGGATACTCGCCCCGCCAGACAGCTCGGAGCTCCAGCCAAGCGTGTTTGCGCTCATTGCTCGCTGTTCTCTCCGACGTGCTCGATGCTCGCGTCGTCTTCCCGCAATGTTCTCAAGAGGACACAGCGCAAAATCTGCCACGCCGCTGCGGAGGTGACCACCACCCCCACTGTCTTTTCTGCGTCTGTGCAATGTACGTCTCCCTCCACCGTCCTCATACCCTGACGTATCACTCACTTTGTCCTTGCCCCAGGTCTGCAGACACAGCGCAGGCAAGCATCTACGTCATACGTTAATGCTGGTCAGGGGTCCTCTCGCTATGCGAACTCAACCTACGAGAGCCCACACCGCCGACTTGCGCCGAGGGATACCACTTTCCGCGGCCCGACGCACACTCCGCTCGCCCGTTTCAACATGATGATTGCCTCTCAACTCGACCGCAAAAAAACGGGCGCAGTGTTGATGATCGTGAAGCGCATGAAGGCGGAGGGCGTCAGGCCGGACAGGACAACGTACAACTGCTTGTTGCAGGCGTGCGCCCAGGAGGGTCTGTATGCTGAGGCCCGAGGCGTCTTTGAGGATATGGTGGCCATGGGTATACATCCGGACCAACAAACGTTTCACCAACTCATGCAGGTGAGTGTGCTTGCCTTGCAACCGGCGTTCCATTGTTCACGTCGTCCTCGCCCATCCCCACCGATCCCGAACCTCGCTGACTGAGGGTATGTCGTAGACATTAGGCCCCGTCGAGCAGAGTGCGTTGTTCGATGTCATCAAGATGATGGAGGAGTGGAGCATCGTGCCTAACGAGCAGACGTACGAGATCGTCATTACTCGCTTTGCAGAGAACCAACGTCTCGAGCTTGCCCTCCAATTCCTTGCAAAACTTGGTCCTGCCGGTTTCTCCCCAACAATCGAGACCGCCGCTGCCGTCGTCAAGTCCGCCGCGCACCTCGGCTTCCCCCAGCTCGCGCTAGATCTCGCTGACTCGTTCGATTCAACGTCCGTTCGCCGACTAGAAGGAGAGGTTTGGGTTGACTTGCTTGTCAGCTGCTCAGACTCGCTCTACGTGCGTATCGGCCTCTCCTTGTATCATTGCTCCGCTCACGTAGCTGTCAGGCGGACGGCACGGTCCGTACTTGGCACAAAGTTGTCCGCGAGCTGCACATGTTGCCCGACGAAGGCTGCTGTCTCCAGGTCCTGCACACCGCCGCGCGGCACGGTCTCTCCGGCCTTGCGCTTGACGTCATCAAGCATCTCAAAACGATGAATGTCGTCTTGTGCGAACACCACTTCGCGCCCGTCGTCGAGGCGATGTGCCAACGGAAGGAGCTCCGCGAGGCCCTCATCCTCCTCGACTTCATGCGTCAGAACGGCATGAAGCCCACGCTCGACACCGCGCGCCCGATCCTCGAGCAAATCTCCAAGGACACAGACTCGATCGACGGCGCGTGGGGCAAACTCGAGGAGCTCCACGAGGATGGCCAGACCGTGGACGTCGTCGCCCTCAACGTTGTCATCCAGGCTGCCGTCGTCCTGCGCGACCTCCAGCGCGCGGTCGGGACGTACAAGGCGGCCGCGCAGGTCGGTGTCAAGCCCGACATCGACACATACAACCTTCTACTCGAAGGCTGCATCACCGCGCGCCACCGCCAGCTCGGCGACCGTCTGCTGGCGGACATGAAGGACGCGGGGATCCGGCCGGACGTGATAACGTACCAGCGGATGGTGCTGCTGTGCTTGACGCAGACGACGTACGAGGACGCGTTCTTCTACCTCGAGGAGATGAAGGCGCTCAAGATGGTCCCGCCGCTCGTGGTCTACGAGGCGATCGTCCGCAAGCTCGTCTCGGTCGGCGACACGCGGTACAAGATCGCGCTGGAGGAGCTCAAGGAGTGCGGGTACCAGGTGTCAACGCGGCTCGAGTCGTTCGTCAGCTCCGGCGGCGCACACAACGGGCCGGCAAAGGCCAAGGCGGAACCAGAAGAGCCCGTCGTGGTGCTTTAAACCATCCACCGGGCACGCAACGGAGTTTGGGTTGCGGGGACTCGGGCGCGATTGCCGTAATCTCGTACACATACTATACTATGATAGACCGACACTTATCGTAATTAGCCACCATCCACCACATGGCTTAAAACTCCCGACTCTTGTTTCTGGGCTTTCTGGCCCGACGCGTGCGCTTTGCGAGGCTCGGCTCAAACCAGACGGTTCATCAAGCTTGGTACATTCAACTTCTGGAGCGTGTCTGTTAAAGAGATTTTGTTACGTGCAGCGTTCTCGTGTGCCTTTTAGTGAGTAGGCGGTGAGACTTGGACAACGGCCGGTGACGTTAGGAAAGGACTACAAGAGTAAGAGCAAGAGTTACTGTTGATCGCGGTGGCTATATCTGAAGACAAGCGACTTAACTCACATGCAGGCTGGGGCAGCTGACCCGGACCCTGACGGCCAAAAGTCTTGCCCTAGAGTAGATGTCCTACATAGTCTTCTCTCTGAACGGGACGAACACCGTGGTGGGGTTTTTCACTGGGACTACTTACGCAGAGGTTAGCATCCATGATTTGGGATTCTGTCGCTTCCCATGTATCGCGAAACACTTCTTGGAATACGGTAATGTTGGCGGCACCGACGAGACGGTCCTCATAATTAGTTCAAGTTAGCCACGCAATAGTGTCGTATGATGAGCGAAAAAATATAGAACCGTTGAGGCGCTACCAGGGCTCGAACCTGGGTTTTGGGAATGATGAGATCAGAATCCCAAGTGATAACCACTACACTATAGCGCCATGGAAGAGAAGCCCCCTGTGGAATTTATAGTGCACATCGCGCGTCCGGACGAAATGGGAGGGCAGGGAAGGTGAGTGGGAGCAAGGGAGGTTGGCATGAATCCTCCACATATACTCATTGCCCGTAACTCGAGGGGCTTCAGTACTCATAATCCGTCTGCCTCCCTCAGCTCTCCCACTGAGACCCATGCTGCAGCCTCTGGCATCTTCAGGTCC
This sequence comes from Ganoderma boninense, assembly GCA_002900995.3. NCBI lineage: Eukaryota > Fungi > Basidiomycota > Agaricomycetes > Polyporales > Polyporaceae > Ganoderma > Ganoderma boninense. The sequence goes on along the minus strand of CM035313.1, from coordinate 729,988 downwards.
GCCGGGTCTCCGTCCTGGTACCTCGAGTGCGAGTCCGACGAGATGGCCTCGTCCCTCAGCACCAACGGCGACTTGGACGACCCCATAGAGATAGACGAGACCTTCACCCGCACCAGTAAGTTCCCCGGAAATGTCAAGATCGTCGTCGAGTCCACAACCTTCTGGTGCGCACTCCCCTTCACCCATACCCCGCATTCGACGCGCGCAAGAGCTGATTGGTGTTCGTTTGCCTCCTCTCTTCAAGGGCACACAAGGAGGTCCTCTACTTTGCCTCGTCGTTCTTCAAGGCCGCCCTCTGCGGCGGGTGGGCCGAGACAGAGAAGGAGTCCGGCCGGCCCCAGTCCGTCTCCTCAATCATCACCATTTCCCAGCCTCCCGTCGTCCCCGGCACCAGGCCAAACCTCGAGACACATTCCGAGATCACGTTCGCGCGGTTCGATCCGGACATGGATCCTGACGAGATCGACCTCGACCTTGACCTCAGCGGAAGCGACGGGAGCGACGAAGAGACGAGCATCGAGGACAAGGCGAAAGCGCGTGAGGATAGCCTGAACAAGCTGGAGCAGTCGAATCCTACAACACCGACAAGCCCGTCCGAGAACGCGAAGGCCAGAGCTCCAGATGTCGACGTCGACGGGAAGGTGGCAGAGCCTTCTTCCTCTCTTCCACGGCCGCATCCTTCTAAACGGCAGGGTTCCGAGAAGGACAAGCGTCCCGACGCCATTATTGTTTTGAAAGAAGAGAAGGTACGTCCTCCGTTGCCATCTGGAAGCGCATTCATTGAATGCCATCTCTCTTCAGGCCAGCACTTTCCATGATTTCCTCAAATATGTATACCCGCAGTAAGTCTTCACTTGGGGTATATGCGCGGTTCTCACATAGTAACGCACCTCCCAGCCTTGTGTGCACGATTACATGGAATAATGTCGAGGGCCTGATGAACATATCGCATAAACTCCATGTTTCCGCGCTACAGAATGAGTGCCTCACGTTCCTTCTCTCGCATGCTGCGGGTCGTCCAATCAAGGCCATGCGCATAGCAGAACTCTTTGAGGAGGAGGAGCTGTATCGGGAGTCGAGCCGCTTTGTGTTGGACAACCCTGGTGGCTGGTCCGATGAGGAGCTCGGGACGCTGAGCCAAGCTACTCTCCTCAAGCTAGAGAAGAGGTAGGCTCCTTTTTCTTGTCAGAGTCCTGGTGGCCAATAACAGTATGGTAGGCGAACATGGTTTCTCGAGCGGGTCCTTAAGCTCGGTCTTGTACAAATTGCCAAGGAGTACCAATGCGTGCGTGCGGACATCCGATATCTCTTGCAACGTCGGTGTTGAGCTTATGTCTGATCCTGCAGTGTTTGTCGTGCCCAGACCCGATCAACTGCGCTCGTCTCCTAGACGAGAAGTATAAGCAGGCCTACCAAGCCGTCTTTCGCTTCGGTGAGCTTCGTTCTCCGTATAACGTCCAGCCGGACACCCTCATTCGCCGCTGACCGGCGACTTGACGACTCCGCATATCCAGGACCCTGTCAACCGTCAATGGTATTCCGGTACCTCCGCACGCTCGAGGGCGTTAGCCCGCCTCTGTCCTTGACGCATCTCAGTTGCCAGACGACTGCGAAGGCGTTCATAGCCACCCGTACGTCGCTCTCCCGCCATTCCGCCCTACCCGCTCACACTAACCCCATTCTCTGCCCCTTCCCCGTCATGCATAATGAAATGTCGCATACATCACCTATCACCTATCACGTACATCCTCTGCGCACCTCCCCGCAAATGCCGCCGCCGAACTCGACCTCTCGTATGAATTGATCGCCGACGCCTGCCTCGATCCTCGACTCTCGACCCAACTCCTCCCTCGCGACGACCGCAAACCCCTCACGCCCGCGCGCCGCCAGTCTTCGACCGCATGTTCTCCCTCGGCGTGCGCGGCAGCGGGACAGACACCGCGCCGCTCGGCGCGCGCGTCGCCGCAGTCGCCGGCAGTGCGACCTCCGGGCCCCGCCGCCACTTCCTCTACTGCTCGCTCCACAACGAGTCCGCGCAGCAGCGCAGCAAGCGCTCGCGCGAGCAGTCGTGAGGGTGCGCCGCTGCCAGTGCCAGTGCCACAGGCTCAGCAGAGTCCGCTCGCCGGAATAACCACGCCACACACGCGTTCTTTCCCTGGGTGTCGCTGCTCGTGTGCCCGTGTCGCCACCCTCCCGTCCCCATCTTCCCTCGCGCTCTGCTTTCTCAGGTATTTTTGCCTCGCTGTCGCTCGCACGTGTATGTACATGTGTACTTGTAATAGTATCTTCGCCTCGTTGGCTCCCTGGTATCCGACCTCTGTCGTGGGCCGGCCCATTTATCGCGTGGGCGGTTGCCACTTGCGGGAACCTAACTTAAGATCGGATCGTGTGCTGCTTCCCTCGCGCGTGGGTGGGCTGCGGTATGCGTATGTATAATACGGACGCGGAGTTAGGTTGGTATACAGATTTGTAAGAGCTCGGGTATAGATCATCTGCGGATGCATGACATACTGATGTCGTGAGGGATGGATACTGGATATGGACAGGCCCCGAGTAAAAGGCAAAGGTAATACTATGATGATGATGACGACGACGACGACGATGTCGGGCCCGGGGTAGTGACAGTAGTTGAGGGACTCGTGCTGCTCGTGAGACGTGGGGGAGACTGTACTAATAATATAATAAAGGTGCGCGCGCAGGGTCGCGCAAAAGGAGCGGCGCGGCGGGGAAATCGAAAGAACGTGAAAGGGCATAGTGTTCCGTGAAGTAATCCACTGCGAGAAGATGAGACCCAGAGGAGTGCATGCGTGGTAAAACAAAAGAATGTGACAGGGGAATAAACAAGGGAACAAACGGGTAAACAAGACAGGGAGTGCGAACGACAGCGAAGCCTTTAGTACAGAGTCGATGCGCGGAGAAGGGTCTACAGGGCTACAACCACGTTAAGACAGCGTGCAGGGGAACATGAGATAGAGAGACGGAGATGGGAGGGGCGAGACAAATACGGAATAATAAGAGCTAGAGGCACGACAGCCCGGACATCTATCACTGCGCCGGGAGTTGGGTGTCGAATAGTCGTTGTGCGTTCTCAATGAGCCATTCTACGCAGAGGGCCTTGCCTGCCATGTCGCTGAACTCCGCACCAGGATCGGGCGAGCGCATGAGCGTCGCTATGGAATATCGTTAGATCCGAAGAAGTGAAAGACGCGCGGATCAACTTACGTCCGAAGACCACGCCGAGATTCCTGGCGTGCATGAGGTTGCGTTCGCTCCTCTCACATACCCTACGTCCGCAGTTCGTCAGTATAATGACCGAGGCCAATCGGCACAGAATTATGACTGACCGATGTAAATGAAGCATCAGCGCCCTAAGAGTGTAGAAATGTTCTGCAGGCAGGTCGTGGATAAGGTCGGTGAACGTTGTGGCCTTGATATCGAGGTCTCGGATGGTGGCGGCGCTAACGAACTTGTCATGGAGCGAGAATGTTAACAATGGATTAGGAAGCTGGCGGAAGTAGGCCTTGAGCACGGAGGTGACGCTGCAAATGTCGTTGAAGCGATCTGAGTCGCGGAGATCGAAAGAGGCATAGTCGCCCCGCTCGAACAGCTGGGTAATCATCTTTGACTGGCTAGAGCCGCCTGTCTTCCGGTAGATACCCTCGTATTCAAGAGCTAGAATTTATTAGCTTCGCGACTACGTTGGTAGCTAGATCCCGACTCACCAATGTTGTCCACCGCATCGATACACTTTTCAACAATGACAGGGATCATCCGATGCTCGTCCCTTGAATCGGCCTGAACCTGCTCAACAAGGTCCCGTCCAAACATAGACGGTGCTGGCAAGACAACGGGGTCAAGACATATCGCAGTGACCCCCCAAACAAAATTACCCACGTAGTGGTGCAAGAGGTGCCTGCGGCTCATCCCTTAAAGGCATCGCCTGCTGCGAACATGCCAAGTTTACGCTGTGGATACAGCGGGTATGCACTGCAATGCTGCAATCTGGAACGGGCGACGCCGCCACACGTCAGAGCCACTCAAAACACATGACACCCAGGAGGTATTGTGAGAGGACGCACTCGTGCACCGGAACTGCGATCCCCACATCTTGTCGCCGCAGTGGTCGCACCGCGCGACCCTCAGCACGGACATTTGCTGGAAGACGTGCTCTGTCCGCAATTTGGGCCTGCCCCCGTCCGCACCATTCATGACCGCAATGTTCTCCTTCGGGGCCCGCGAACCCGGCCACTTGATGAAGCGCGGCCTCGCTTGTTGCTGCACGGGTGCGTCCTGCACATCCGGCTTTGAGATCTTGATGAACTTCGTGTCTGTTGACTCCTCGGAAAGCGCAAGCGTAGTGGATGAGACGGAGTTATTGAGCATCGGCGGCGACCTTGCGCGGTCGAACGAGCCGTTCCGACGCTCCTGAAGGACGGTCTCGTCCTTGTTGACGGCGGCTTGCTCCAGCCGCCGCTGGTACTGGGCGTTGAGCTGTGCGAGCTCCTCGTTCCGTTTGTTGAGGACGGTTGTCTCTTCCAGAATAGCGTCTCGGGAGGCCTTGAGCTCGGCAATTTCGCGCTGGAGAGTTTCGCGCTGTTCGGTGAGCGGAATGAGCTCGTGTTGATACTGGACCTTGATGTTATCGAAGCGCATCGACAAGCCCCGGGTCAACAAAGCCCCCCCTTCTTCGGTCTCGACGACGGCAGACGCGCTTCGGACGATCGAATGCACGTTAATCTCCGAATCCACCCTCACGTGACAGATATGGAGACGTACCTCCGTGAAGCGGAAAGCTGCTCGACCTCAGCGAGGGTCATGTCGCGTTCGACTTTGAGCTTGGAGAGGTCGCGTTCAAGAGTAGACATTCGGTTGTTGAGGTCCTGCGCGTGCTGCTTCTGTGCCTCCTGGCGTTTGGAGTCCCCGCTGATCGCGGTCAGGCGTACAGCCTGCCCAGACAGGAGGACACGCAGACGCGTTACCTCCGCCTCGGCGTCCCTCCTCGCCTTCAACTCGCGGTCGTACTCGGTCTGGGCAACCGTCAGGCCATCGATGTACTGCTTGCTCGCCCGCTGCAACGTGAGGCCGCGGTCATTACTGAGTCTTACTAATGCAACATCGCAATATGAAAACCACCCCGACTGACCTTCATGCCATCGAGATTTTGCCGCAAGCTCGCATACTCGCTCATCTGCTCGTCGAACACGCCGAGGAGGGTCTGCACGAGCCCCACATCGAGCGTGACATGGCCTGCGCCCCGTTCAGCTGCTGTGCCAACGGCATCCTGCAGCCGTTGCCGCAACGCCTCACCCTCGTCACTCGGTGCAGTAACAGTGATGCGCGCCGTCCCATTGCCATTGGCCGCCGAGTTCGAGTTCGAGTTCCCGCGTTCGCGTTTCCGCACAGGGCCCAGCCCGACAACGCTCAGCGGTGGCGTGCCCGCGCGCCGCCCAGGGTCCAACCTCGGGCGAGCTCTGTCAAAGTATTCGTGTTCGGACGACGACGACGGGCTTGTTGCATCGCTCCTGTCGCCCCTGTCAACGCGCCGCATCGGAGTCTCGTCGACCGCATAGCCCGCTGAGCCGAGGACTGTAATGTCGCTCTTGGGCGTCGTCGGCGCCCCGGCGGAGTCGGGCGGGGTGAGCGTGAGGTCGATGTTGAGCTTGCTGTCGCGGCCGCGCTGTTTTCCCTTGTCCTTGCCGGTGCCGTTTCCGGTGGCGTCGGGGACGGTCTTCCCGAGGCCGGACGAGCCCATCGTCTTGATGAAGTCCTCGAAGTCGCCCCCGCCCATCGATATCCGGATCGGGGGCAGCGCGGGGGCGATGAAGGTTGCGTGCGATGTGCGCTCCACAGGCGACGACTCGGGCGTGCCCTCGCTCTCGCCCGCGGGCGTAAAGCTGCGCTGAGGGACGTCGACGCGCAAATCCTCTGGGCGCTGGCGATGTCGGTGCTCCTTCGGCGGGAGCGACGGTGGGCGCGCGTCAGTCTCCACGCTGGCGCTCTCGTGGTCGCTCTCCGTGTCCGTCCCGCTCTCGACTCCGCGCGGCACATCAACGAAGTGCGACGGGGAGGGTGGCACAGAACCGCTACCACGCTTCCATTCACGCTCTTGGGGGCTGTCCTCATCCCACTTGGACTTCGAAGGACTGGGGCTGGGACTCCTCCGTTGGAGGACAAGGTTCGACGGGGACTCCGCCTCAAGGGCTTCGAAGGACGACGGGATCGCGAGGCTGGTCGAGCGTGCGGGTATGCGCTCGAGGTTGAGCGTTGGACGTGGACCGCGTACCGTCGGAGCAGCAGCCGCAGACACTGTTTCTGGCATGTAAGCGCTCGATGACGCGGAGCGCGCTCTACCTGCACGGCCGCTGTCAATGTCGTACGAGCTGCGGCTGCGGCCGTTGGGTGGTGAGATTGGCGACTCCTGGTAGTCGCTGTCGCTGGGATTGGAGGTGGCGTACGAGTTATAGTAGTCTTGGATGGGGGAGTGGGGATGTGGGGATTCGCGACCGCTGACGCTGTTGGAGGAAAACGACCGACCGTAGTCCGTGGGGGCTCCATTGTTCTGGCTCTTGCTGAAGCCCTGGCTGGCGTTCGTGTTGAGCGAAGCGCTGCTCGCTACCTGGCGCAGGACATTCAGGGGCCGAACCCTGCCGTCGAAGCTGGCGCGTTTGCTGAGGCTGAGGTTGCTGCCGCCCTCTTGAGGGACAAGGAGGGTCTGCATGTTCGAGCTAGCCGAGGTCGGTGAGCGGAATTGGTCAATGGGAGAGCTGGTAGTAGAGCTGCCAGCGGTGGAGGGGCGTTTAGGGTTGCTGCTGAGCCGAGTCATGGAAGGCGACGTAGGGAGTCCTATGAACATTCCAGAGTGCCGTTTTGACAGGGGCCCGGAAGCTCTGTCCACGGGCGATCCCAGATAGCCCTGAGATGTAGTCGGCGATGCAGCGACGACACCAGCAGCGACGAGCTCCTGCTGCCGATGTTGTGATTCAGTAGCGACCAGACTCGGTAAGGCTGAAACCCGCCGCGAAGCATCTGCCGAAGAGGGCCCCGCCAAGTGGCTGTCCGCAGACTGGGTTGCGCGGTTCGAGCTCGACCGCGAGAGTGACCCATTGTATTGCGACGTGTCGGGGGACGACGCCTCGGAAGAGACGGGTTGTGAGCTTCGCCGCCCTTGTTCGCTGTTGCGGTTGCCCTGCATCGAAGCACTCTGATCTGAGTCCACAGCTCACTTCGAGCATATGCACGAAAACCGAAGAACACGCACCGCATTTGCAGGCCAACCATTCTGACTCTCTCGCTTGTCACCTTGCCCACCGTCCACACTTCCATGTGGTCCCGTCTGCTGTTGCTGTTGCTGCTGTTTCTGCTGAGGTTGTGGTTGCTGCTGTGGATTTTGGTGTTGATGTTGTTGTAGCTGCTGTTGCGCCGCCGCCGCCCGTTCTCGCTCCCGCTCCTTCTCCCTCTCGCGTTCCTGCTTCCGAGCCTGGTGCCGCCGGCTCCGCGCCACGCGCTCGTTGTGGCAATTCATGCAGTAGATGCCCTGGCTCGTCTTCGCGAACACCAGCTCGTCGATCCGGTTTTTGCACACCTTGCACTTGAAGCAGTGCGCGTGGTACGAGTCTTCCCCCGTCATGATCGCCTCGTCTAGGATCGGCTGCTTGCACACGTTGCAGCTATATGAGCAGTTCGCGCATATCGGCGATCCATCCGAGAGCAGCAGCAGGTTCGTGTCCGCCGTGACCTGGTTGCCGCACTTCGCGCACTTGAAGCAGTCGACATGGAAGAAGGATTGTCTGGGGAACGGGATCATCGACGTCAGCGTCGAGAACATGTGGGGGGTAGCGACGATAAGCGGAACGCGCAAGGAACGGATGCTCGTATGAGCGACAAATTGAAGGTTTGCGAGACAACCGCAGGCGGTCGCGCGCAGCCACGGCGAACCGCCGCACAGCACAATCGACCCCGGGCTCCGCGACAAACGTGCTGTGGCCGGTCAAAGCGCGTTCGCAGACGCGCTACCCCATCGCAAAGAACCCAGGGATGCGACTGAATAGCGGACCGCCACAGGCTTCGGAGGGACAGCTCAATCTAGCACACCAGGCACCTCCGGCAGCGAGAGACAAATGAAAAATGGAGAGAAAAAGTGGCGTCCGTACAGCAACCGAGCAGGACGTCAGGACGAACGTCGATCGCCCGAATGTCCATCCTCGGTGAGGGATGGATGCTATAAAGGCCGGAAGACTGGGCTCCGTCGGAACGCCGGTCCTGTACAACCTGGGCGACGCGGATCAACCATATCGCATGCCATATAGCGAACTGGCTGTCTCTCTGCAGTATATCGCCCACTGCGCGCGCCATATGCGCAGTGTCGCACCAATACGAACGTCAATAGCCGCGTTATAAACACGAGCCAAGGAGCGCGGCTGCACACAGTGAAGTCGCGACTCTAGTCCAAAATCTCAAGGGTCCGCCACGCGATGGAATCACTGTGGCCGTTTAACTCGCCTACAAAATTTGTCCTTCCAGAGCGGCCCCTCCAGAACAAATCTGGGAGAGGAATGTGGGCCGGGTAAAGCGGACTCGCGCGCGCCAGATCGGCCATACCATAGTAAGCAGGGCTGGGCATCCGCCGTTTGACGGTATCGCCTAATGCGCGCGCCATATGCGCAGCACCACACCGATACCGGAGTTGCGTGCCCCTACACACGGACTGAGACCGTCGAGACGCGTCCCCAGGATCAGGTGAAAACGTACGAGTTTCAAAGACAGCGGGAGACACAGAGGGGGTAAAAGACACGGAGGGAATAAACGTGGAAGCTGCGTGTCGACGATGGGCGAGCAGGCTCATGGCGACGGTCAACACGAGGTCTCGCAGGCAGGCTATCTCCCAGCCAGATAACTCTGTCCGCCAGAACCTCCCAACGACGCGCAGCACGTCGAGCACGCAGTTCACAGAGGCTTCCCACCCGACTCTCCCCCACCTTGGACTTCGCGAGCGCGGTGCTCGAAGAAGTATGCGTGCCTGCATCGTCTCCTCGCGAACGTGGGCATCAAGGCACTGGGAATGCACTGGGCAGCGGCTGCAATTGAATGCGCGATACGAGAAGCCCATCATGCAATCCAGCGGTGCCGCTGTCGAATCGCCGAATCAACAGCCATGCACCGCAGACGACAGCTCGGAGATCAGGTGTCCCCGCACTGGGCATCGCCGACGCGGAGCAGCAACGGGGGGCAGAGAAGAAAGATGGCGAGAAGGCGGCGGCGGGCTCGTGCGCTCGCACCCCCTTCCCCCATGACACGCGACGAACGACAATCTCCGCGACAGACATCACCGGGGACGTCAAAAAGACAACGTCCGGCACGCAAGGACGCTCCGGGCGCGGCGGGAGAGCGGGCGGGCGGGGGCGTAGATGGGACCCAGGGACGGGATCTCGGCAAGCCGTGGTTGGTAACCCGCAACCCGGGCAGACGGCGCCAAGGGGCCCCAGGGAAGACGAGGGGCGAGGGGACACGAAGCATGGAAATGGAGGAAGAGGAACGGAAGGGAGGATATGAAGGCTCACCCGAACGCGACGACCACGCCTCCGTTCTCATCTACGACCGACTTCTTGCACCCGGGGCAGGACCTGTCCTCGGTGAGCAGCGTCTGGGCGGGCGGGGACTCCTCGGGGATGTACTCGGGCATGGGGGCCGGCTGGGGTGGTGGGATGGCGGCAAGCATCGAATGCGAGCAGCTGGGGCGCAGAGGGGACGTGAAGAGGCGTGCAGGGATCCAAGGAGTACGAGTATAGCTGAGCGAGACGACGAGGCGACGAGGGATTCAGAGGGTCCGGCCAGGGCAGCGTCAAGGTGCGGGAGTACGTGTCAAGGACGGGGCGGACGAGGAGGAGAAAGAAGGCTGCCCAGAGCCTGAAGAGAGACGAGGACAGCGACTCGCAGTGGGCGCTGAGGCCTGAGGTCGGCGCAGGGTGACGAGAAGTGCTTGAACAGCGTCCAGTCCGAGGCTCTTCACTCCCATCATCCAGCCCTATAGACGCCCACACGTGCTACCGCCCGCCCAACTTTGTCGCTTTCCTTTCCGGGCCCGGTCCCTGCGCGCTAACGACCCCCGATCGCGCAACAATCGTGCGCCACTGACACGAGTCCAAACATTTCCCAATTAACGTCATCGGATCCTTCTCCCCCGACGTTCTTCAAACCCGCTGGATGAGCAGCATCCTTGACACCGCCAGGGCTAATCTGGATTTCAGCAGATTGCTGCCCGCGAGCTTATCTCCCGGATTCTCGTCCGCAATTCGGGCAGCAGCCAGTTGACAAACCACCGTGGACACTGCGTTGTGGCATCAACACCTCCTCGCAACCACAGTCGCCCACCCCTATGCGTCTGACTGTTGCCATGACAAGTGTCCAGCGCCTCTACACCCTCTACTGGATGTGCGCGCCGCGCCGCGACGACTGTGCGTATCAATTCCCCACTAACTTCGGTCATTACATAGACTTCTCACCACGCTGTCATCTGAACCACTGCTGCAAACCCTGTGCAAACCATCGCGTTCATGATGCACCCGCAGCAAACTCTAAATACTTGCCGCCGCCGTCGCAGCCGCCTTCGACCACTCTCCGACCGTACAGAACACCTGCCCTGCAAGTAAGTATCGTGTCCCGCCGGAAGCGTCCCACTCCACTCGTTCCAATCGAACATCGACATCTCAGGGACAGTCTCCGCGCCACCCCTGTAATCTCGACTGGTATGTTTTGGCAATCTCCGCATATAGGCAATCGTCGCGGTACTAAAGACACCGGTACCGCCGTTCTATTGCCAGTATTTGTCCGGCCGCTCGTCAAGCAAGTACTTTTACGATCGTCCAGGCCAACTTTTCCGACTGCACATCACAATCGAGACCGAACCTCCAGCACCGGGAGTCCCTCGGTCTCTTGCCATGGCTCCTCCCGCTGCAACCCCGCCGTCGCGTGCTCAAGCTCCTCCTCCCCAGGCTGCTTCTTCGCCTTGCGCTGTCTGCCCCGTTCGAGGCGCTCGTTGTGGCAGCCCAAGCAGTACATGTTGCCCCGGCTGGTCTTGGCGAACACCAGCTCCTCGATCTGCCTCTCGCACGCGCGGCATCGGAAGCAGTGCGTGTGGAACACCTCGTCCCCGGTCAGGATCGCCTCGTCGAGGATCGGCAGCGTGCACGTCCCGCAGCGGTACGAGCAGCCTGCGCATATCGGCGCCCCGTCTGCGAGCTGGAGCACTCGGGGACCCGCCGCGGTGCCCGGAGAGTCCGCCCCCACCGCGACGGGCATCTGCAGCTGGGTGGCGCATTTCGCGCACTGGAAGCAGTCGACGTGGAAGAAGGACTTCCTGGGAAACGGTATCGACATGGTCAGTGTGTGGGGCGACGATGCATGCGCAGGTGAGTGGCCAAAGTCATGACAACGGCCAAAGGTTGCGGTACGCTTCACGACCGCGACAAGACAGGGGCGGGGGGCGAGGCACGGAGCCCGACACAGGCATGGCATGGATTGTCGAGACTCACCCGAACGCGACGACGACACCCTCCTTCGCACCTGCGATCGTCGTCTTGCACTTTCGGCACGTCCAGTCTTCGTAGAGTTGCGTCTGATTCGGCTTCAAGTTGGTCTCCCCGATGATAGACCCGTCCATTGGAGCAAACGATGAGAGAAGACGGCGATGACGAGCGTAAGAGGAGGATCTACGGAAAAGAAAGAAATCAGCTCGCCAGACTTAAATGTCTCGAGTGAGGACAAAGGACGTTGTACGCAGACTAATACACGTGCTACCGTCAATCTTGACTCCTTTGTTCGCTAAACTTCCACGCCAGCGCGTCGAACACTGTTCCAAGCAATCCTTCCCGACGTTGTCACCTTTCTCTTCTGCTTTGTTCCTCTGGTTCACGGTACGACTGCCAGTGATGAGGCTAACCTACACAGGTCTTCGGTCTCCGAGCCGGGTCCAGTATCCTCTCAAACCTAGCCTTCCTCCTTCCACCTACACAGCCACATGTGCACCTGATCTCCGAAAACGCGTCCAGTGCAAGACTCCAACTCATCCTGGCACCTGCCCGCTAATATTGACCCCTGTGTGCACTGCGTAATTATGACCGTTACCCGGTGAATGCTGTTTTTTTTTCATTTACCCGGGTCCTCGTGCCAATCGCTAACGCCGTGAAGCCGAGCCGGCGCAGCCCGCAAGTGCCGTGTATATGCCATCTATGCGCCTGGAAACGACCCTCACTGCACAGACGGTAAGTACCCAGGATAACGACTCTCGCCACTCAAGCACGCGTAGCGTCAGCCCCAAGCAGGACTCGGACAAGGTGCACGTCGTGCGGTCGGGCATCCCGGGCGCCGATTTTGGATATCAGGTTCGCCCTGCGGGCCCGGCGGGGAGGGGGGAGCGCTAGTAGCTGCCCCTGGAGCTTCCATGCACGCGCATATACAATGCACACGTCAACGCCACGAACTCCGAGCCCGATGATGGGCGGGATGCTCAGCGTTTTTGGGAATGCACTGTCCTAAAGTTACTTCAACTGGCTCGGAGACCGGCGCCGGCAAGGCGGCGGTTACCTCGTTCGTGGTTCTGCACCTCTCTGCGCGATGTTGGAGTTCGAGTCGGAGGCGGAGTCAGCAACCGCGTCCTCGGCGACCACGGACTCTTGGACACCATCAATGGACGTGTGGACGACCGCGGTTAACTTTGACCACTGGAAATAACATCCCTCCCGCAAATTCCGGTTCTTCCAAGAACCGGCTATCATAGGGTGGGTGCTTGCGCTTTCCACGTGACTTTTGTGTACCCGGTTTTCGGCGTGGCTCGTGAACGGACGAGGTCGGCGCGCGCTTTCAGACACGGAGATGATCCTCGTGATGCTCGAAGACGTCGCAGGGGAGCTGTCCGCCGATATGACGGACGGTGGGTGGATGGGAAAGACGCTGACGGTCAAGTGTAACCTGGACTGTCAGGAGCTTTGGAGGGAGCAGGACGTGTGGTAGGCAAGCATGATGGTACTTACGTCGCACTGGCTTGAAGCGACGTGTAGCGTCTAATATTTTGTCACGTGATGTTGTTGACGCGACGCGTTGGCGACGCGTCTAAGTCTGTCTTGACGTGTCTTTCTCTCCCTCGTTCCTTCCCCTCACCACCCCCCCCCCGTTCGCAAATCCCTCCCCAGGTGAGTCCATATTTCATTTGTTGCGGGCGCTGTGGACTTGACTGGTGCACGGGCGTTGAGCGACTTTCCCCCGTGCCCATGTCTCGAAGCCGGGCGACTCTGCGTCAAGAAAGTAAGTCCATTCCTTTTGTTGTATCAGCCGTAACGACGTGCGTCACGCGTTTTGCCACCTTGCAGGGCCCCGTTGCCTCGAGCTGCAGCGCAGGATGCAGAATGCCATCCGCCTGTGCTGCAGCTCAAGCAACGTAGCTTCTGTAAGTTGTCAAGGCGCGAGCAGCGCGTCGCTGCGGGTGAGACGACTCGTGCCACACAGATGACCTGGTGGTGACCCTGTTCTGACATTGTCTACTCACAGCTCTATCTGTTACCGCCTCCTTGCTCTGGTTTCGGCTTTGTTTTTCTCGGACAATGACTGTCGTGTCCGATGGGCGCCGGACCTTACGCCGGTATGTTCTTTTTAACCTTGCCAACCTCGATGCATTTCCAGAGCACCAAAAGCTCTTTTATCCTGTGCTTCCGACGCATTAGAACTCAATCCCTTTTGGACCACATCGTATTCCCCCATTTACAAGCGGACTACGAGCTCTGCCCCCTCCTCGCGCTCGACCGCCTTCTCCCCCAGTTCTCACCGCTGCTCATGTCCTGCGGGGAGAAGCACCCATTTGTGGACGACACGTTCATCTTCGCTGGGCGCTTGCGTGAGACGAAGCGCTCCCGCTGCGCCGACCTTACACGTTTTCTCGCAGTGGAGCCACGGGCATAAGGAACTACGATGATGGTGGCAGGCAACAGTGCCTCCACGCGTTGAGGCGGGCAAGGATGCGACTCAGAGTTGAGTCCGAGGAGGACTGGGCTGGGTCCGGATCTTGGGCTCGGACCTCAGCCTGAGCACGAGTGCATTCCGTGCGAGGTCTAGAGCGTCCGCCACGAAGCTTTCGAGGGCGATGCGTGACACGGGCAGTGCTGCGATTGGGCACGACAGGCTGGCTGCGACGCCTTGGGGGGCGTTGTCGACGTGCTGCTCAAACCCCGCCGACGGCGCCGAGCACAAAACCGCCCGGGGCGCTGACGGCGCGCACATCGCCGAGGCCCACGAAGGGCGCGGTCCGCGTGGTGCAGAGACATACTGGGCAGTAGGGTATGTATTGGCTCGGTTTCGGGAAGCAGTCGCCGATAATGTGGCGTACAGTTACGCTGCCGTGCTCTTTCATGCCATCGAAGATGCGGTTGCCGCCGTCTCGCATGATAGTCAGTTGTTCCTCTACGAGGGGGGATCGTATGATGCTGTAATCATACTGGAATGGTGTGATCACTTTCCGCTTTTCACGGTGCTCTGCAGTCGATGATCTGCATACAAGTTTGCTTTGAAGCAGGGGCCTGCTCGCCCCTTACTTTACTGCGCCCTCCTATTTGCTCGAGTTGAAATGGTTGAAGGCGCTGACCGCTTTGTAGCCCACCCGCTTCAGGTTCCTCCCTCATGGTACCCGGCAGCTTCTCTCGAGTTCCTATCCATCTTGACTTGGTCGACTTGGGTGACTACGACACCGTCGGCGTAGCCTCAGAACCCATCCAGTGGTCAATTATAGCACTCCTTTCAATCATTACTTCATCCGCTCCTGCTCGTGCGCTCTCAACGATCCCTGCTGTGGATCTTTTCCAAGGGGACGTCGTGGATGGCGTCGCGACTGTTACGCAGTTCATCGGTGAACATCACGGTATGTGTTTTTTCCACTTGACCCTTCAGTCGTTATTCACAGCTCCTCGTTGCTCCTCAGTCGTTCCTTCTCCAAAGCTGTGACGCGTCAGTCAGTCTGCGCACCCGGGACCGGAGGTAAGTCCGTGTCCTCTGCTGTCGCTAATCCCTCACCTACCGTCCCAGGTTGTTAGCTGTACGTAACGTGAGGTTTGGGGGGGGGGTTTCAAAATGTATTTTGCCTTAGAATGATTGTCGTCTTTGCCAATCAAATGAATCCATCTGTTATATCACGGTGGCGAATTTGTGCTTCATGCTTACTTCGCCCACCTGCCCAGACTTGCATAGTCGCCTCTCACGCCTACCGACAGCTCTTTACTTCCTTTTCCCTCCTACCCACAACTGTTCAATCGTCTCTAACCATGCGCACCTCGCACTCGTTCCAGTCTTCG
Source organism: Ganoderma boninense (assembly GCA_002900995.3). Lineage (NCBI taxonomy): Eukaryota > Fungi > Basidiomycota > Agaricomycetes > Polyporales > Polyporaceae > Ganoderma > Ganoderma boninense. The sequence goes on along the minus strand of CM035313.1, from coordinate 714,659 downwards.
CTTTTGGACGGTTGTCGCATCCTATGGGGACATCCTCAGTGCCGACGCTTTACCGCTAGCATTCGCGCTCATGTCGCTGTGCATGATGCGCTCGCGCTCAGCAAATCATCTACGGAACTAGTTGTTTATGACGTCTCGTTATGTACTATTGCACAACACTTGCCAGTTGCCATACTTCGAGAGGCCGCTCGCATGCATGGTGTTGTATTTGGTCGCTCGGCTCGGAGTGCCGCAGCAATGGTCGCTGTTCTCGAGGAGCACTCGTGCATCACCTGTCCACAGATGGGTACCGTCGTTCACGTGGGAGCAATGGTGCATGACACGCAAGCTGAAACATCGTCGTCTCCGTCTGCTCCTACCTTTCCTCCGGAACCCACTACAGTGGCGAGGCAAGCGGAAATTGTGCGCAATTGGCAAGCCCACTTTGCGCCTGCCGCCATTATAGAAAAAGTGTGCTCAGTCTGCGGGATGCTCACTCGTGAACGGGACTTGTGCGAACTTTTGTACAACAGCGTTGACTTATCGCCTCTGATTCGTGAGGGCGATGGCGTGACACGGCGTATACGTGTGAAGCCAGAGGATCCTGTTGAGGAACTCGCCGGTCCTATCCTTGAAGACGCAGGACGTTTTGAGCGAGATGGTAAACAGTATTTATTCATGTGTACAAGATGCTTAAATGTCCTTCGCCGTCATGAAATTCCGGCTAGGTCTTTGGCTAATGGCCGGTGGATAGGTGAAATCCCCGACGTATTGAAGATCTTGACATATGCGGAAGAGATGCTGCTGTCACCTGTGCGTCGCAACGGTGTCGTTGCTCACGTCTCCTTTGGTAGGCAGCGATATTTGAAGACGAACTTGTTGGTGTTTGAACAACCAATCGCGCAGGTATACAGTCGTCTACCCCCCGCCCGCCATGAACTTGAGGAAGTGTTAGCGATTTTGTTTTCAGGACCTGTGAAACCTACAATCGAGGATTATAAAGATACTCCTATGATGGTCAGGCACAGCGTCGTTATGCGAGCTCTTGACTTTTTCGTCTTAAATCACCCTAAGTTTGAAGGCATTGAAGTAAGTGCGGATAATTTAGCGACCTATTCAGAGGATGAGCCTGCAGTCAGCGTCGTATATCGATCAATGAACGAGCACGGTGCTGAGAATTTGGCGGTCTATGAGCGAGAAGACGAAGATGACAACTGCCCGTTTCTAGTTCGCGCTCTGACAGGGTCGCAAATGGCCAAAATGACTCGCCAAGAGCGATTAGTGTTTGCAATCCAATACTTCGACAACGGCGGAAAGGCTTTAAGTGTCCGACACGAAGACGTACCTGAGAGCCTGTACCACAACCCTGACCTATATCCATCTTTGTTTCCGTGGTTATATCCTTTTGGGCTTGGTGGCTTTGAGAACGACAAGATTCGCAAACGCTTAGATCGCAAGAGTCATATTCGTGCGCAATTAATGTACGCTGATCGACGATTCCAGACTGATCGTACCTTTCCTTTTCTCGTCTTTAGTCACGAACAGATGCGAGCTTGCTATACAGGTGGTTATCTACTTACCAAACGCCAACATTTTCCTCGAGTTGCTGAAAAGCTCTTAAGCATCGATCGTGCAGCGCTTGACCGGCTGGTTTCACGGTCTAAAACATCAGGATACGTTCAAGCCGAGGACGATGCAGAACGTGCTTGTTTCGAACTAATATCCATCGTAGACCACGTAGCAGGCCATGTAAGCGGTACGAACACTCGACGCAAATGGCAGCGCAACGAAATTCGGTCGCTCACCTATGCTCGCGGCACTCCAACTTTTTTCTTTACTTTTGCTCCCGCTGACACTAAAAACCCTATTTGCATTGCGATGTGCGGGCGAGACATCGACCTCGGAGTAACTTCTCCTATGCTCCCGTCCGATTGGGATAGAACTTTGCTTGTGACCAAAAATCCCGTTGGAGCGGCTCGGTTTTTTGATCACGTCGTACAAGGACTGTTGAAGCATGTGTTCTGTGTCGGATCGTCGTATCCGGGCGTTTTCGGTCCTGTCGATTCGTACTTTGGCACTGTGGAGGAACAAGGTAGGAAAACACTTCACTTGCATCTATTAATTTGGATAAAAGGCAATCCTTTACCGTCTGCAACCCGTGAGGCTATCGTAAGTGACGAGGGGTTTTGTCGTCGTCTCATTGAGTGGTTGGAAGCGTGTCATACGGGTGATTTTTTCACAGGCACGGAGGCGACCCTTAGTGGCCAATTGGAATCTTTTCAGCCAGATCGATATGTGAATGGGGTCTTCAAAAAAGGGAAAGGACGACTCTGTATTCGAGATCCTGCGACGACTCTCGTTAGCTCTCCTCCTTCTGTGGACAATTGCACCGACTCCATTGTTCTCGCGAAATGGTATGAGGACTTACGCCGTGATGCAGATGAAGTTGTATTTGCTTCTAACCGTCACTCTCGTGACCATGACCATGGTTGTTTGCGTGGGGACCCTAAATATTGTCGAGGTCGTTTTCCACGCGAAATCGTCCAGCAAACAAAAGTGGATTTCAATACAGGAGCCGTGCGTTTTCGAAAGCATGAAGAATGGATTAACACTTACAATCCCGTCATTGCAGTCCTCTGCAGGTGTAACACTGACGTGACTTGTCTACTGTCTGGCACTGCGGTTCGGGAGATTATCGCTTATGTGGCTGATTATATTACAAAGAGTGTTTTAAATACTCACAAATTCTTCGCCCGCATCGCTCATGTCATCAAGGCCAGTGACAAAATGCTACAGGCAGACGATATTAGCTCGAACGTAAAGGCCAGGAAGCTCTTGACGAAGATGGTCAACGCTTTAGCAGCAGCCGCAGAAATTGGCGGACCCGCAGCTTGTGCGCACCTCCTCGGATTCCCCGATCACTACACCAACCATAAATTCAAAACAGTGTACTGGTACACGTACGTCAAGGTTATTCTCGCAGATCTTCCTGTAGAAATTCGTATTCGTGTCCAGCATTCCGTGCAGCCCCACGATGCAGATAGCGATGAGCAGGTTGTGATTAGTAAGAGTCAAGGAAGTATTGTGTCAGTTTCGAAGACGAGCGACTACTTACTCCGGCCCGAAGAACTTGGCCAAATGTGTCTATATGAATTTTGGCGGAGAACCATCGTTGCTAAACGTCAGCGACACTTGACGTCGGCTTCCGAGGTGTCTCTCCCGCGCACAGATGTAGCCGACGAGCAGGACACTGATTGTGATGAGGACGAGGACGCTGAGCCCTACCAAAATGAAGATCAGAGTGAGTTTGTGACAAGTTCGACAGGTCAAGATAAATGGTATGATTTTCTTCCTGATCATCCGAAAAGCTCTACACACGCTGTGAAGCTTCTCCCCGAAGACCGTTCACTCACCGTGAATTTTGTAGGAGGTCTTTTGCCTCGCCCTGATCGAGGCAACCAAGAGGAATATGCAATGGTGATGTTAATGTTGTTTGCTCCTGGTGGTTGGCGTACCGGCAAAGACCTGCTCCGATCTGCATCGAGTTGGCAATCAGTCTTTGACCAGACTACGTTTGAAGACGCACACTTACAGGTCATGAAAAATATGATGGCGTTATATGAATGTTTAGATGCTCGGGACGACTACTCTGCCCAACGACGTCTAAATCGCAACCACAATATCAACTTGCCGTCGTTCATAGATGCCGACTCTCTAGATCAGGATATCAATAACGTCATCCCCCCCTGCGACACGATGAACGATCTAAACGACTTACTTGGAGATATAGATGCTATGGAAGGGAAAACAACGGCATTTCATCAGAAAGAAACCAAACACATGAAAATGCTTTTACGTCGGTTGCATGGTGAAATGGAACACACCATTCGCTTCATTCCTTTCCAGCCTACTCCGACTTCTGTTTATCATTGGGACGGTGCCGTTTCCCGCTCAGCATCCAGTTGGAAGAGCATGGTGCAAAGCCGACGTTTGGAAATCCTTCAAAGTCGCCGGGCACCAGTCTCGTGCGATGACGATGCTGTGCGTGATTCGCATTCAGAATATCGGGGCAAAATTGACCTGGTAAAAATCGTTACTAAAACCGACATGGAGAAAATGGGAGCAATTCGCGGTATTTTCTCATCTGGTGTCCGTGAGGAGGATATAGTGCTCCTATACAGCACCACACGCTCATACAGCTTGAACGAGGAGCAAACCCGAGCATTTTTAATTATTGCGAAACAACTCTTGCGGCCTAATGCAGAGCCCCTTCGAATGTTCCTTGGTGGTATGGCCGGAACAGGAAAATCAAGAGTCGTTCTGGCTCTAGTGGATATGCTCAAATTCAGAAATGAGGCTCACCGCTTTTTAGTACTAGGTCCAACTGGACGCTCTGCATCTCTGATTGGCGGATCGACCTATCACTCAGTTTTGGGCTTTGGGTTTGATGAAGAGGAGGGACTCCCGCTCACCACTGTTGAAAAGATACGTGAGCGTTTACTAAACGTCGAAGTGATTTTCATTGACGAAATCTCTATGATCTCCTGTGAGGCGTTGGCGCGTATATTTCAGGCATTGGTACGCGCCTTCCATCCAGCAGATACCGGTTTCGGGGGTAAGAGTATGGTATTTGCCGGAGATTTTGCGCAATTAATGCCCCCCGGTCGTGGCCATTGCCTGTATAGCGACAGCGTGATGGCAGCGAAGTCGCCTGGAACCCACGGAGCACAACAAGCGGCACAAGGCAAGGCAGTTTGGCAGTTGGTCACGACTGTCACAATCCTGCGTCAAAATATGCGTCAGAACAAGTGTTCTCCTGCTGACGAAGCCTTCCGACGTTGCCTCAGTCATATGCGATACGCACGATGTGACAAGGAAGATATCGCACTTCTCCGTAGTCGTGTATGTAAAAGTCTCCCACCGGATTTCGAGGATGTCCCCATAATTACTGCTCGAAATGCATACCGCGATGTTATCAATGAGCTCTACTCGAAAAGATTCGCACGTAAAGTGCAGAAGCCTTTACACACCTTCTTTTCACTTGATATGTGGGGGAATGCGAAGAAAAAGGACTCTGTGCGTGCAACCCAACGCTTCTACGACTCTACTTCGGAGCCCAGTCGGAATGATAACTCTGTCGGAGGAAAACTTCAAGAGGTTTTGTGGAACTTGAAGCCATCTCTCACAGGTCATCATGCAGGCAAGCTCCTTCTTTGCGAAGGTATGCCCGTCACTTTAAAATTCAATGAAGCGACTGAGTTAGGGGCCACCAACGGCGCTGACGGGACTGTCGTTGGTTGGGACTCTACAGTCATGCCGGACGGGAAGGAGATCTTGGAAACTTTATTCGTGAAGCTGCACTCCTGTCCCGATGACTTCCAGCTTGAGGGTCTTCCCAAGAATGTGTTTCCCATGCCGCGCACGAAGAAGACTGTAAAATGCATATTACCCATCAACGACCTGAAGGTGTCTATCCAGCGGGAACAAGTAATGGTTCTTCAGAACTTTGCACTTACCGATTTTGGATGTCAGGGAGGAACTAGGCCTCAAAACGTTGTGTATTTGCGATACTGCACCAATCATCAGTCGATATACACATGCCTATCGCGCAGTGCGTCTCTGAACAACACAGTAATAATTGACGATTTTGATTCGTCCAAAATTCAGCGAGGACCATCCAAAGCGCTGCAATCCGAGTTTCGAGATTTGGAGATTCTAGATGAAATCACTCTGTTGCGCTTCAATGGTGAGCTGCCACCGAGCGTTGTCGGCGAAAATAGAGCGAATTTGATAGCTAGCTTCCTAGCTACCAAAGATGTTGATTACATTCCGCCCCGTGCTGACCTGGGTATCGGATGGTCTCTATCAACACAAAAACGCAAACAGGATCAACAAGTTCCAGAAAAGCGCAAAGAAGCTCCCACCAGTAATTTGAACCCGCCTAAACGTACGAGATTAGACGAACAGTGGATAGCGATGCCTAGTGTAGACAGCTTTCGCTCTCGGCAAGGTCTACGTTGGGATAGCGTAGATCACAGTTGCGCATACGATGCCTTGTTTTCGACCTTCTGGCAACTGCGGCTGGACTTCGGAGCGGACTTCCTCCACACTCTAACCACAGGAAACCCGTTCATGACTATGCTCGCGGATTTATTCCACTCTTACGCTCCGCAAGCTCTCACGTACCTAGAACCGTTGAGGAATGCACTTCGTGATCAATTGACCATGTCAAATCCGGAAAAGTTTCCTAGACGTGGTCCTGTTCCAATTTATATGTCAGATTTAGCAACTACAATGCTCGCATCAAGTGAGCCTATCGCTTCTAGTTCGTACCGATGTGACAGTTGCGGGTATACGCACGACATTGAGACTGATGTGTCCCTAGGCGCGATGTGGACTCTACCTGCAACTGTGGAAAATGAAACGGCACCCACAAACGGTATCCACATTGGCGAATATGTCAATCGCCTGCTTGCCAAATCATTCGAAACTCGATGTCCGCATTGCCCTCATGACGGATATGTAAAATCTGTGCTAAATCACGCACCAGTCATGTTAATTCTGGCCTTATCCTCTACTGATTGCATTTATATCGCCCCGAACATACGTCTTGCTGTTGGACCGACTATGAGATCATGGACGTTGTGTGCAGTGCTCTATAACAAGTCGAACCATTACCTAGCAAGATATCTTGACGTCGCTGGGGGACTATGGACTTATGACGGACAGCAAAACGATGGCGAGTGGATCAAAACCGCTGTAGGACTTGAAAACATAGACTTGAGATGTCTGGACAGTGGCGTCGCCACCCCACGTCGTGTACCGTCAGATTGCCATTTAAGTCGGAGATGTAAACTTTGTGTTGGTGTACCTCGCACATCAGATCGGAGACTTTCACTCCGCACCCAACCTTCCCACGCCCCTGCTCACAAATTCACCCCCCCCACAACCATTCCATACGACTTCTTCCCTATCGTCATTCCATGCTCGATCCAACCTCCAACACATACTCACACAGATTAAACTCACTTCGCATGTGAAAAGTGAGTCCCTCGCTCTTATATTCGCAAGCAATCACTCGTTGTTCATCTCGCCAACATGTCGTTCTCAGTCCCCCCCAACTATCTTCCCTCTGCGGATGCGCATGTTCCCATTCCGCAACGCCTGCCTATCGTAGAGGCCGCGATTTTGGCACGTAGTCCGTCATGGATTGCTGACTACATTGCCGCATCGTCTGTAAGTCATCATGTCATCGTCCATTTTGTCCAACCTGACGAGTGTCCCCAGCAACCACCACGCTCAGATGTCTCAACCAATCCACCTTCTCTTCATACACCCTCTGTACGCCGCTCATCCATCTCCAGTACGTCACCTACTTACTGTTTTTGCCCAGACTTCCATCTACAGCGATGGCGTGCGTGAACACTACGACGCCACGTCAGTAGTGGAACGATCAGTTACCCCCCTCTCTACCGGATCTTTTCCTCCGCCCCTCGAACCCGCTTCGCTCCCACCTCCCACCAACGAAACACAGTGGGGTAGCTCATCGTACTTGACTTCTGCCGCTTTGGATCACCTTAACCGGTGGCTTCGTACCTACGACCCTACTCATGACGAGACGGTCGCCACAATTTCTCTGCTTCAGTTGCCATCTCGTCTTTCCAGAGTCGATCTGTGCCACCTCCATGTTCGATCGACCAGACCGCACGTTGCACGCTCCATCTTTCTTGAGTCAGCCTCATCAGGAACGGTACGTCTCCAATTGACTGTTGCACACCCCGCACCCTAATCTTTGCAAAGGTGACTCTGGTCATACGACCTATCATCGAACAAGGCAGCCGGGGCCGTGCTCACATCTATGTGTCTGTGGTAAGCAACGGGCCCAGCTCGGCAGGATGGGGTCACATTCGTCGGTTTTGGCAATTGGTCGCGGAGGAAATGGAGCAAGAGCTTACATCCGTCCTCGGTCGTGCCATCGAGCACGCCCTCGATCGTTCCCCTTCTTCTCATACTTAGTCTTCCTCCTATATGCACCCAGCTATATCTCCACTCCCTCATTGCCCAAGCACGTACATTCTTCGCCCATACACCGGACATCATGCCTCACCTTTTCGCTCTTCCTGTGGATGTTGTTCGCAGGATTCTTGCTGCTTGTCCCCTACCGACATTGTGCCGCTTCGCAGCCTCATGTCGCCTCGCCGATGTCATCGTCTCCAACGAACTTGCCTTTCGCTACCACATCATTCTCGCAGACTACATCCATGATCAACAGGCTTTTCGCAACCTACTCGATGAATACGATGCATTTATCGCCGGTTCCGCAGCCGCCCGATTTGCCGGCGAGATATGCTTGTACATCCATCGCGACCTCGATGTGTATTGCAAATGTGGCCTTGCGCAGGTGCTTGCAGACCGTCTTTGCGACGACGAGGGATACAAGATCATAGACCGACGTCCATCCACACATGCAAACGCCGCTTGCACGGATGAGGATGTCGTTCAACAGGTCCACGACCTGATCTATCTCAACGTACGTTCCACTTCACGTGAACTTGTCATGTTTCTCACAGCCATTTGGCAGGCTTTAGAGAGACGCCTTCTCGAGGATACCCCAGCCCGAGACTCAGGTGAAGTGAACACGGTACGACAATTATACGTTCCTTCCTTAATTGTCATGCCACGCATCTCATGCCTTTCACTCCAGACAAGCGAAACGTACTCTTTTGGCGTCCAATGCGTCATTCACTTGCAGAAGGGTGACAAGTTCATTGACATTGTCGAAAGCTGCACCGAATCTGCGACCTTCCCAGTCGTGAATTTCTGGTCCACCCCGCCTATGTGTCTCCTCGGCGGCTCATCGGTAGTCGACCTCTATCCGCGACTCCGAGAGGTTCAGCACGGCCTTCTCAATCCCCTTCGCATTCCTCCTTCTGCAACCCAACATGCTTCCGAGGGCATGTGTCGTCGAGTCGCCCGTATCAAGGCCCACCTACGACTCCTAACACTCAAATACATTCTGCGCGGCTTCAAACTCGCCCACTCCGATGCTGCGTGGAATTCAATGATCGCATTGCGCTCATGTGCGTCGCTGACGCCTGAATCCTGTCCCCTTTCTCAACGCTGGGTTGGTGATCCGCGTTGCTTAATGATAGCGCTCAGCGGGACTGTTGAACATCGTATATCCGCTCCCATTCTCTCCGGACAACTCCTCTCGCTGACTACACTCTGGTGGCGAGGAGGAAAACGTTGTGGTCTGTTGTGCACGCCATGGCCCCTTGATATCACCCCTTGCAGTTATACGATCTATACGGAGTACATTGCATAGCCCATATCCGTTCTGATGCCATCACCTACTCCAAGTTCTCGCTAGAATACAAGCCCTGTTCGACATATGATTTTGAACGCGACTGCGTGCTCATATGCTCTGCTACCACACAACGCCCCTCTTCCACTTTTATAACCTCATTTATGACCATTTCACACCCAATGCTGATCGCTAATCCGCTCCCATGAACGAAATTCAACCCTAGGAATAGGGCTCCAACTTCGACCATATTAACCCTTGAACGTCCTTCTATGCCATCTCCCCTCATCATCAGAATGTCGCAACACATCTCAGCAATTCTCGCACAAATTCTCAGCATCTTCTACTCCCGTCTTGATCCATTGCAGTCGTACTTACCCGACATCGACGCCCATGTAGCTTATCACCGACGCTGCTACATCGAGTGGCTATGTGATCACGATCCTGAGTGAGTAGTTTCGCATTTCGTCTGGCCCTGCATGTTATAACGGTCTTCATATAGGCATTTCAGACGCTACATCACATCTGCCACCAGACGCACTCGCGCGGTAACACCGCATCAGCTGCCTCCATCTCTCAGATGGGGCACGGGCCCGAGAAGATCCACCACCCTACATCATTCTTCGCTCCCGCTGATCCTTTTCATGCCCGTTATCGTAACACGGATCTTCATCGAGGAGGAGGATCGAGGGCTGTTACCAATTTATTTGCGGCTTGCCCCTCTTGTTCCCGCGGATGTTTTCGGTCTTGAGCGCATTGCATGCTTGGCACGTCCTGTGAACCGTACGTGCCCTGTCCTACCCCTTGTCACCAATTTCTGATGACCTCCTCTGACAGGTTCCGTACCTCGGGAGATCACAATTAACACGACCTTCCATGCTGACAATGTAAGCTGTTGCTGTCCATGCCAAGCACTACCCCTCTCATGACCCATTAGTTCTCAATTTTTGATGCTCAAAGCAACCGTCACGTCAATTGGGATGAAGTTGTGGAAGATGATTATCTGCTTGTCGAGCTCGTCATCCACCGGAGCTTCACGTCTGATGTACTATGGGACATAGAGTACTTTCTTCTCGGAGCTGTCAAGTTGGCTACAAACGTCAACTTCTAGCCATCTACATACACCCGTCATCCGATAGTTCAATCCATTCCAAGATCGTCCATCGCCTTCTCCACCGCCCTAGCAAACATGGTGACACAGTCAACTGCCATGTGGTCTGCAACGAGTCTCCAGAACTCCCGCACGTGTCCAATACCCTGCCCCCGAGGCCCATCTGCGCGCAGACGAAGACTAACTCCGGGCGAGGCACGGTTACTGTAGTCGAAGGACGGCTCGATCTTGATGCAGAACTGATCGAAAATTAAAATCGTACCGCAGTCTTGCCACGTCATTGAAGTACTCACCTGTCCATACGTCGCAGAATCTAGAATAATTGACTCCCCAAAATGAACCCGGTCAGTGCGGATGTCGATGGGAGTCGTCTCCATCAGCGATTCATAGCTGCTCCTGTGATGAAGAGCAACCGTAGCCACCTATTACACAGTATTAGCATGATTAGCACACACGATGCTGTTCATTGCTTACCGTAGCTGATTCTGGACGCATATCGAAGATTGAGAATGAGACGGGTCTTAGAACGACACTTCATGCAGCATGCTCGCAAATAAATAAGCCGTTTGTACAGGAGACACCCTCCCTACCATACATAGGGGATTCTGAAATCACGGGTCCTTGTGATAAAGCGGAATCTACACGGGACCCGCGTTGGGCCGTTCGACCCGCCAAAAGTCTAGCTGCCAATCTGCATCCCGTAGCCACCCTCATGTCTATCATATATCACATGTCCTACATCGTAACATGCACTACAAACTAGTCCAACACTCGCGCTGCAACCGTGTCCGATACACCCGTGATGGCCATGTGACATACTGCGCGTGAAAGCACCTATCCGCCACCCAATCTCAAAGTCCGAACTTACACAGCTGCAGCGAAGTCGAGCCCATCGTCCTGAACCTTCCGCATCGCCTTTGCCTTGTGGGTATCAACAGTGCTCGAAGCACCATCAGCTTTCCCTACAGCACGACCGACAGTTGCCTGCGCCAATCAGTTAAGAACTTACTCTGCACTGACTGATTCGACATACCTTGAATGTCTGCGCGGTGGCGAGACGCACGACAGTTTTCGGCTCGAAGAAAACGTCGCACGTCCGTCCGGACGGCGAAATCTTGACCATAAATCCAACCCTCACCGCCACATCGACTAAATCGCCAACCGAGACACTCAGCGGGTGTAAACCCACCAATGTTCCAGTGCTTGTCTGAGCTCCGCATTTTATGCGTGACACAATACGCCATTGCTGCTCCATCCCAGCAAACCTTCCGTCCGGATCTTCTCCCGTGTTTACTAGGGACGGTAGAGTCGTTCCCAGCACCTCCACATCCGTATTTATCAATGCTCTTCACTCGTATAGTCCAAATGAACTCTCACCTTTGTAAAAACACGTCTGCGCAACCGAATGCTTCCTGCCCTATTCACGCGCTTGTGCGACCCCACGTTCAACAACATGCCGACCACGGCCTTAATATCCTCCAAAGCCTCCCATTGCGGGAGAAATGCACTTGTACACCCCGCCGCAACCAGAGTGACATGCTGCATAGCCCGGTGGGCTTGATTCGTTGTCCTATACAAACGCCTCAATATCCATGAACTGGCACTTCTCACAGACGTGGTACTCACCCATCCCAATCGCCTGACAATCCTAAGTTCAAATTTCGCACGACGCCTTGGATACGAAGCACCAGCTCCAACATTCCGTCCGCCCCTTCCACATCCGAGCGAACGTATACCGATCCACGCTGACCGACTGGAAGAGAATCGACGTACAGCCAGTCTAAAAGCTCTTCCCTGCTCCGTGGAACGAGCCGAGTCTTAGGCAAGTTGTCGACAGCAAGGTGGCTGTCTTGACCAAGACAACCGAGGTTGTTGGGCCACAAGTCGCGTGCAAGGGCTGTGTCGCTTCCTGCGAAGAAAGTAGTTAGCGAGCAAGCAAGACCTTCGGCTTAGACGCCCTGTTACCTGCAATAAACGCCATCACGAGTGCGCTCCCGACGTCGACAGGTCCTCGCACTCTGTTCTTCTCGTCGACTTCATATTTCACTCACTCTCCTCCATCGCTACCCCTACAACCTGTGATGCATTTTCCACCCTCCAGAACCTCCCGATCACTATGCATTTCGCTCTCTTAAGTTTAATTCACATTCTCCTGCACTTATAGCGATGGCATGCACATTCCCACCCAATCCCACCCATCCTCTGTCCCTCCCTTGTCCACATCCCCGCCTATGGGTCCCCGTGCTACTCGTACCAACAAACGCTCTTCCTCTTTCGACCCCCCGAGCCACCCTCCCAGCCCGTTAGTTTTCAGAGCTCTGAGCTCGAACCGAAACCCTCCTCGTCAAAGAAAGCACGGTACGCCTACTTTTCCGACCACGTAGTTGCCCACATGAACTCATCATACTTGCAGAAAGCTATCCCCCCTTTCAGCACACTTCAACGTCATGTTGCCCCCCCCAGATGTTCAGGGAGGAGAGCGATCAACCCAGGATGTTGTTCAAACCCGAACTATTGAGTCTGGCACTAACATGCTCGGTATGTCCCCTGCCCTATACGCAATGCAACATGTGCCGTTGCTAACGATTCACACAACAAAAACCAACTCCTGCTCTCAAGAGCATGCGTCCCAACATGAGTGCCTTCAGCTCAAAGATGGCCTCGAATCGCATTCTCGCAACTCCCCTCCCACTACCCCATCTCCGACTGCGAGTACTGTGGCCTCGAACTCATCGCCGACCGGCCATCTAGTTCACACACCCACCCCTTCACTCACGCCTTGCTCCTCGAGCTCTACAAGCATGTCAGGAAACGCTCCGCCACACGAAGCTGTCACTTCACTACACACGCCATCCAAGCCAGCGGGACCGTTGTCAGGCGCGACCGACGTATCATCGCCGCACCCCGCGAACACACTCCCGACCACCACTGGCGATCTTGCCTGTCGAGCCTTAGAACGAGAACGAGCCTCCATTGTTAATGTAGACTCTTGGGTGACCATGGACACCGTTGCGTACGTCTGCTATATGGTCATCTGCATCATTCACTTACAGCTCTTCTCAGCCGAATCTATAAGCTAGCTGCTTATGCTGATCCGCAAAGCAACACCTTCTCCATCGCCAATGTGCCGTCATCTGCCAAATGGGGCCCTGAAGGGTTTTATCCCGACAGATCTCCTTACCTTTGCGTCAACGAGCAGCCAGTGGTCGTATGGGTAGTGGGCACTGTGAGCAACAAGTGGTTTGTGAACTATCAAGGCGATCACCAGTCGCCTGTGAAGCTCGCTGTCTATCCTGCACGTGCGATCGACCTCGCCTCTGCCAACTACTGGATGTCTCAAGGGAAACCGTCCAAATGTACGAATCCCAATTCTCCCCTCTCTCTTGTCATATTCACTCTCCTCCGATAGCATCCACAACCAACACTGTATGGGCATCAAAACTCATGACGGAGTGGTCACCAGACCCCGACGTCACAAAGCCTGAGGTAAGCATTGTCTAGCTTTCAGCCGTCAGCTTGGAAACATCGCTCATCAATATGCAAGATCGTCCCCTTCACGAGTATTTACGACGCAACGCAGAAATTCTCGTCCCATGACGACTTGAGCCAGAAAACTTCCCGGTTTTTTCAGATCGGAGACATAGTCACGATGGAATACCACATCACTCGCTACCGGCCGCGTGCATCTAAATCCACAGGATGGAGTTCATACCTCATCGGCACTGAACTCATTGCTGTGGATGTCATAGCGCGCAACCCCGACTTTCAACAGAACATGCCCACCAGCCCACCGTCTCCCATCAAGCGTCGTGTCGTAGACATCTAGAGCCGCGCTACCACACCACTCCACACGTCTACACACGCTTCGTCTTCAGACCTGAACTACAATGGATTTCGTCTTCAGACACGGACTACAATGGACGCGATGATGGACGCACATTTCTTTACGATATTCTATCCTTCTACTTTTCTATCCCCCTTTTCTTTGCCCGCTCCCGTCCCCTATAACACGGACCTCACACTTAGCGTCTCTCTCTCCTACGACCATCGAAACCTACCTCACCGCCACGATGTCTGTCCATGTTCCCGCTTGGACAATCATCCTTGACACTTTCGACTTCCCGTCACTCATGGTCATGCGTTCTGTCTCTCAATCCTTCTTCGCCCTCGTAGCTACCCAAATCGCCTCGTCTCTCCTCGCACTTGTAACGCCGTACGTGCCACAACCGAAGCTTTTCATGTACGCTCGCTTTCAGTGACAATCAGATTGCTATTCATATGTTCCACCCTAGCAAAGCGCTATCTAAATATTTCGCTTTCATCAGCGGCCCACCCGCATTGCGCTTCTTCCTCCGCACGACGACCGGCCCCTGTCTTCACCTCCGAGTCTACCTATCCGAGCGCGCACTGCAGCCTTTTCTCCACCATCTCACTACAGTTCAACGCGGCTCAGACATTCGCAACACCACTCTGGCGTACCCATCACACGGTGTCTCTCGCATCTTGCACATGTACACAGGCATCGGGGTAGTTGGACTGTACGTGGCATCGCGAGGAGAAGCATTCCACGCAATCTGTCGACAACCATCCACTGCCCTTGCCGTCTATGTAAACCCCGACTTTTTTGGCATGCTTTGGCCTCGCTTGACCTTCGCGTATCGCGCGCTGCTACTTCACCCTATGCAAGACATCCATCGTGACGCCCCCTTCATTACTTCCCTGAAATTCGAATCAAAGCTTTACGCATGGTGCTGGCCTGATTTCAGAGTCCCTCCTCAGCAATGCGCTCGGCACAAGTTCATGTGTCCTGCCCAAGTCCGCCACTTCGACGACGCAGGCGCCTTACACGGCTCACTCAAGCCTCTCTCTTCTCTCCAACTGCCACGCGCTCCTCCATTTCGCTTAGCCTACAGACCTTGTCGAGGACCATGCCTACACCAACGTCTAGGCAACGACCAATTTCCCAGTATGTAATTTGCCACTGCTCGCAACGCTCGTCTTCATTACACTCTCAACCACAAATTCCAAGCATTCCTCCCCTTCATCGTCCCCCCACTTTCCTCCGTTCTGCCCTTCTACCACACATGCAGACCCCCTTAGCCAACATACCCCCACACTCTTTAAAACCATGCGTACCTCCCTCCCATCCCTCTTGCCGTTCCCTACATTCCCTACCCGCACTCCGCAACATGCATCCGAACGTCAACTCCTCGCTCTCGAACAGCACAGATGACGACGAGCGCGATGTCGAGCTTCTCGTGTTCGACATCGACGACTACACGATGACCACTCAACCTTGGGTCCCCTCCAAAGAACGGCGGTGAGCCCATCTTTCACTCACCTGCGCCTCAATTCAACCCGATCTTTCACACATCCCATTCCCATAGGCGCTGCGAACGACTCTTGGCGTCCCACTCCACCATCGACGCTGTATTCACACCCACGACGTTGCCTTGCCAAGGCCTGGAATGGGAGGACGGCAGCGACATCCTCCTGTTCAAACAACAACGTCTCACCATCGCGACCGTCGGGCACGTGCTTCACACCAAATTCTACACGTCGGCCACCGCTCCCCCTACCTATGAGATCGCGATCGACTACCTACGCCACGTCGATTTCCTCAAGCTTGAGTCTTTCCTACGACGGTGGTGGAGCTCCTGTACGTACGCCGCCACCGTCCTTGCTACCGTTCTGACCCTTCATCTCGCACTAGACTTCTTGCCACAGCATCTCACGACCACCTGTGTCATTTCGACACAAAGCCCCGTGAGCGCCACCCCCGAGCCGCTTTCTCTCCACACTATCACTTACCTTCAACAGTCTTTCAAGATATTCGAAGCAACCGATCGCATCCGTCCCCGAGAATATTCGATCCGTCAAGCGTTCACGCGCCTCAAGGCTCACGACCTCGTTTACATTGAATGTTACCTCAAACGCAACGCCGACGATACCGTCACCTTCACACTCGACGCGGCCCACCGTATCTGTATCGCCTCCACGACTCCATAGTTGCCTTCGACCTTACACACGTCACCGTACGGACACGATCCCAGTCTACCCCTGATCTTTCAGTCTCTTCTCTCTTACACTTTGACGATGTTTCTTTACGCGCTCTCCGACACGATGCTGCTACGATTCCTTGCACGAGCCCCGTTCATGTGTAAAACGTACTCTACAAATCTCAAAGTCGTCAACGTGACGCACCGTCCGATCGACTAGAGGGAAGAACCGGACCCAGGCGGGCTGACGCCGCCGCTCTAACAAACACGTCATATGTTGATGTTTTATCGGAGACCTAAGGGCCAGTTCGGCGCGGGTCTATTACGCGTAATGGACTCCATTAGATTACGATAAGACCCACTTAATAGACCGATAATAGACGTGCTGTTCGGCGCCGATTGGGTCCATTACGGGAAATTCTGACGCCGAGGGTGTGTATAGGCGCTGCCGGAGCTCTTCCCCTTCCTCCCCGTCCTCGAGCTGTTCTCTATATATCTGGCGTATTACAGCTATGGCACCAAGGTGGGCAGCATAAGAAACAAAGCGATGGATTTTGGAACGAGCATCGAGGTCTTCCGTTGCGTTGCTGTGGTTGTGGGAGCCATGCACCGGGTGCATATCGGCGTAATATACCCTGAAATACGGTAAAGGCTGCTGTGAAAATAATTTGAATACCTTTACAATCCTTTGTCATGAAAACTGTACAGCTCTTTGTAGAGTGACCATAAAGAATGGCGCGCACTGTGATAGGACTGTATTCTACTACAAAGAGGCGTTACATTTTTCACGGTGTGGGATGGTAAAGGGATTCAGACTACTTTGACAGTATTTCGGGTGAAATATTCTGATATGCACCTAGTGATGATCGTGAGGGGGTAAGTCAAAGCCGCCCATGGTGGCTGAAGCGCGCCTATTGGAATAATAAGCTTCCCACGGATTGGATTACACGCCACTTAATAGACAGTTAATCTAATGGAGTCCATTACGCGTAATAGACCCGCGCCGAACTGGCCCTAAGTTGGTCTCAATGTGTCTCTCGACAAACTTTGACAGGGACTCGGACATCATGTACTTATATAACTTGGGCATTGGCAAGTAGCTTCAGACATCATCGCAACGCTAGAAGGGTCCAGTTCCGAGTTGAATTCCGGGAGAAGACGCCACCATTGTAGCCTAGCTCAGGGTTCAACGTTCTATATTCCGTCGCGAGACGCGAGGAAGCTCTCAGATCGAACCCTGTACTAGTAGCTATAGGCTCTAGTACCACAAGCCCAAGTAGTGTACTGTAGTGTACGATGAATGACATAACCACAAAATAATCTCAGATCTGTTTTGGGTTTGGGTTTCGAGAGCCAGCACGCAACCACTGTGATCTAACCGCAGAGTGGCCTTCCACACCGGATGCTAATCAGGATATTTTGCCTGAAATACTGTAAAGGATAGGGTAAAGATAATCTGAATACCTTTATCATCCTTTGTGGATTGACCGCAAAGAATAGAGTGCACTATGATAGGACTGTATTTCGCTAGAAAGATGTGTTACAGTCTTCGCGGCCTGGGATGGTGTATGCAGACTACTTCTACCATAACCTTTACAGTATTTCGGATGATGAAATGTTCTGATCTGCACCTAGTGCCAGCATCTTTGAAGAATCTTTGCATGAACATCTTTGCACTGATGACTACATCCACTTCCCGTGGACTCGTAGGCGGAGTTCGATCGTCGTCAATGGGTATTGGGGCTTGGGAAGCCGTGCGCGGCGTGGTTCATTTGAAGAGAATCTCCGTCTCCATTGTTCGTAGAGTGACCGGTCACATCAGGCCTTGGAGAAAAGGGCACAATGGGCGTGGATGAAGAGGGATGAAGACATGACAGGCCCGAGCCGCCCGGAACGAGGCAATGGGGCGCAAATGGGGCGCCAGAAGCGGACTCATATTCCCACGGGCGAGCGTGCAACGCGTCCAGTCGCCGTCGACGTCGTCTCTCTCGTCCTTCTCCCCCATACCCCCGTCCCCTGCAGAGCTGCCCACCCCCATGGCCACTGCAGCCGCTCCAGATACATCAGCTCCCCAGGTACGTCCCCGCGCTGCGTCTGTGTCTTCCCCCGCTCACCGCCAGCAGTCCGCGAAGGGAAGGAAGTCGCGGCAGAGCCACCGAGTGCCCAGCCTGCAGAGGGACCCAGCGAAGACGAAAAGAGCAGCCCCGCAGGCGACCCAGACGTCGGCAACGGTCACGCCAGCTCCCCACACCCCTCTCCGTCCGCCCCTCCACCCGAGTCCGCAGACAGCGCAGGGCAGGCCCCTCCGTCATCGCCCCCGCCCGCCGCCCCCGCCGTGCGTTCAGCAGAGTCGATACCCTCAGCTCAGGACAAGACGGACGAGAACGGGACGGTCCGCAAGGAGAAGGCTTCGCTCGAGAGCGAGCAGACGGGCACGCAGACGTTCAAGAGCTCGCCCCGCAAGGACGCCGTCAAGTCGGTCTCGGACGGCGCACACACCTCGACCACGGACGCGGATGGGTCGCATGCGCCTCGGCCCAAGGGAAACCTGCTCTCGAAGCTGTTCAGGGTGCTAGTGCCCTGCGTAGGTCCGTCGTCCCGTGCACACCCGATCGACCTTCACGAGAAGGCTCTGGCCCCGGCACCACATGTGCCCGCCCCGGCAAAGACGAACGGGGCGGCAGCGAACGGCCTGAAGGAGAAGCAGGCGGCGAAGGAGGCGGAGGAGCTGCCACCAGCACCTGAGCCGCAGGAACAGGCGGCTGGGGGTGCACCGTCGACGCCGGATGACGCCCAGGCGTCTACGTCCGCACAAGAAATCCCACCGCCCCTCCAGCCCATTGACATCCCTCCACCAGCTGAGGACCCGAGCGTTATCGTCCCCCCCACCCCGACTCGGACGCTACCGCTGGAGGAGACGGAAGGCGTGACGTCGGGAGCTGTGCAGCCACCCGGGTCGACGGGGGATGAGAGCATACACAATCGCTCGCGAAGAAACTCACGGGAAATGGGCGAGGAGAGCGACGGGTCGACGAGTTTCACGGAGGACGAGACCTGGAGGACGGGACACCTGTAGACGAGGTGGAAGACGAGGAGGAGAGGCTGATCATGCAGGGCGGCGCAGGGATACCCATAGGACCGGTGCGTTGTCATCCTGTTCTTCCGCCTCGACGGGCGTCCAACATGCATTCGCCAGGACGGACTCCCCAGACCACTGCTTCCCCCAATATCCCCGAAGCATGCAGGGCGCAAGTGTCTAGTGCTCGATCTCGATGAGACACTGGTGCACAGCAGCTTCAAGGTACGTCATTTCGGGTATTGCTCTTGGTTGCATCGCTCTTGGCCACATATTGATTGATGTGGTGCTATACAGGCAATTCAACAAGCCGACTATGTTGTGCCGGTCGAGATCGAGTACCATTGGCACAATGTGTATGTGATCAAGCGGCCGGGCGTCGACAACTTCCTGAAGAAGATGGGCGAGATTTACGAGGTCGTCGTCTTCACGGCGAGTCTCAGCAAGGTTCGTTTTGGTTTCACGGGATATGATTGGGTGCCTGGCTGATGACAAGAACGCCGACAGTATGCCGATCCCGTGCTCGACAAGCTGGATGTGCACCACGTCGTTTCCCATCGGCTGTTCCGAGAAAGCTGCTACAACCATAGAGGGAACTATGTCAAGGTACGCCTCGTGTTCGAAGGACCTTTGGTAAACTTTCGTTCTCACAAAGCCGTACCAGGATCTCTCGCAACTGGGGCGGCCAATCTCCGATACTATCATCATCGACAACTCGCCTGCATCGTACATCTTCCACCCGAACAACGCTGTCCCAGTATCCTCATGGTTTAACGACCCGCACGACACGGAGCTGACAGACCTGTGCCCGTTCCTCGCTGATCTGGGCGAGGGCGGCGATGGCGGCGTGCGGACTCTGGCGGATGCGCGGGCCTGCGCGGGGGCGGCGGTGCGGGCGGCGGCGGGGGCCACGCAGCCCGGGAGAGAAAGCCAGCCCGGGAAAGAAACAGAGACTTGGGGAGTGTGGTGGGAGGCAATGGGAGGAGGGAGGCGGTTGGAGCTGGGAGGCGGCGGGAGGTGGGGAGCACTGGTGGGAGGAGGTTGGCACACGGGTTGGGAGGACTCGGGCGCTCGCATGTACATTACAGACAACAGGCAATAGGGGCGGTCAAAGTTGACGATTCCCGCGCGATTCTGCATGCGATTCTGCGGCGATTCTGGGACCAGAATCGCCATCAAAATCGCCTCCACTCTGACCACCCCATCCAAATTTGCGATTCTGGTCGCGATTCTGGTCGCGATTCTGTTGTATTGTACTTGATTATATAATACATTCTGAAGCTCGAAATGGCGTTGTGCGTGCTTGCAAGTGGACAGGACGCCTTCAGGCTCCGGTCTGCGTCCTACTATGCCCCGCTTTACAGAACGTACTCAGCAGGCTCGTGCTCTCATTAAAGGCTATCTTAAGCTTCGGAAACGGCGACATTTTCGGCTTCTGCGCAGAGAACAACTTATGCAAGATATCCAAATACCCAGCGAGTCCTCATCGGCTTCCCTCTCTGACCTTTCCTCGAACTTCAGCTCGTCGCTCTCCTCCTGGTCCATTACTCCCTCAGCATCCAACTCCGATGACGATGACGATTACTGGTCTTTCCGAAGGCGCACTTCGCAGCGAGCAGTCCCAATGGAGTTGATGGATCTCGATGCGGAGGGTATTCCATCTATCAACAAGAGATGGAGCCGGCGGGAGGTGGAGTCAGATGGGAGCTCGAGTGGGGACGATGCAGACGATGAGCTGGAGGAGGATGAGGATGTCCCCAAGGTGTGTCGGCCCCCCGATGTCCTTCCCAGCCGCCTTGGTCGCCTGGTCCGAGATGCTCTCGGAAACCTATACGCGCACCGCTACACAGTTGCTCGCAATACGTTGCCGCGCGGCCCAGCATACCTCCCCCACGTCCTCCATACGTTGAAGCATGCTCGACCTGATGAATTCCGTGCAAACCTTCGCGTCAACCCGAGCACATTTGACCGTCTCGTTGCACGGCTTCTGGACGACCCGATCTTCTCAAACGACTCACAAAACCCGCAAATGTCCGTTGAAGAGCAAGTTGCGATCACATTGTACCGCTTTGGGCATCATGGGAATGCAGCTGGGTTGCAGAAGGTGGCAAACTGGGCTGGATGCGCCAAAGGTACCGTGGATCTTGTAACTCGGCGTGTTATGACAGCTGTGCTGCGACCGGACTTCCTTGATGAGGCGATCCGGTTGCCGACTGCTGAGGAGAAGGAGAAGGCAAAGGCATGGGTAGAGAAGCACTCTTGCAAAGCATGGCGGGACGGGTGGTGTATGGTGGATGGCACACTGGTTCCCCTTGAACAGCGTCCGTTCTGGTATGGTGAGAGTTACTTCGACCGAAAATGTAACTATTCATTGAACCTTCAAGTACGTACAAGTCTGCGCATTTGTCAAGGGTTTTCCAGACTCATATATTCAGGTTGTCTCTCTTCCAAACCTCCGTATCATCGATGTCGGCTACGGCTTCACGGGAAGCACACATGATGCGACTGCGTGGGCGAAGACGCATGTTGCACAAAACCACGAGTCTATCCTTACCGAGGGCGAGTTTATTTTTGCAGACTCAGCTTATCCGGTGCGTGCACTTTGTCAAAGTGCTCTTATTTACTCACTGGGGAGTGTGGTAGATTGCAGTCTGGATTACGGCGCCGTACAAGATGCCCGAGCGCGAGCTGCCAGATAACGAGCGGTTCAACAACCACGTGTCAATTGTTCGCATTCGCTCGGAGCATGCTATTGGCTTTTTGAAGGGTCGCTTCCAGTCTCTCAAGGGCCTCCGTATTCGCATCGTCGATGAGCGGTCCCACAAATTCGCAACATATTGGGTACTTGCGTGCGTTGGCATTCACTCCTTTGCAATGCAGTGTGAGGAAGAGGAGCGCCGTGCAGATGGAGAGGACAGCGATGGTGTTGATGATGACCCTTTCATCTTTGAAGGGTTATCGTCCTCATCCGAGGACTCGGAGGTCGAGGCTGGGCGTGGGTTTAATTTTGGCGCACATGGAAGCACTCGGTTGCAGCAGGGGAGGGCATGGCGAGAACATCTTAAGTACGAGTTGTTCCGAGCAAAGGAAAAGCGTGCAGAGAGGCGTCGTGGGGGGAATGGAGTCTAAATCACATTTTGTTTCATGCCGAGAAGCTATGAGTATGACTAATTAATTGTTACCATTCGCAAACGGCGAGTCAGACATGAAGTTGCCACTGAACCCACCGCCCAGACCATCGCCGAAGCTCATCCCAAATCCATCTCCGAGCGGATCAAACTCTCCCATCCCAGGTCCGAACATCTCCGTGGCAGACGGCTGAGCATCAGAATGCATCTGAGAGCCAGATGCCATCGAGAACGTTGCGCCGGAAGCCCCAGCGGCAGGGGAAGGCTGACCTTGGATACTGCGCCCACCCGAGCTTGACTGCGCCCGGAGGCGCATCTGCTCCAACATGAGTTGGTGACGTTGCTCCATCTCCAGGCGCCGCAGATAGAAGTCGTTCTTCTCGCGCTGCATCTTGATATCAGCCTTCGAGCGCACCTTTTGGAGGTTGTATCGAATCTTCTCCTGCTGGATGTCAAGTTCGCGCTGGTGTGTGGTCTCCTCGGCCTTCGCAAGCTCCTCGAAGTCAAAGGCGCCCTTTATAGATTTGGACTTGCCTTTGCCTTGAACCGCTGGGGTGGATGAGCCTGAGCGTGCGGCAGTCTTCTTTCCAGAGCCCGCGCCAGCTGTAGCGTCTTCAGGCGGTGCGGACTGGGCCTTACGCTCAAGGCGCGTGCGGCTGAGCTTCTCCTCAAGCCTGTCCCCATATCCACTCCCATCGTCGCTGCTGCTCTCCTCATCTGATCCCTCCGCTCCTGAACCGTCCAACTCATCGACCTCCTCCAAGTTGCCCGAGCCGAACAGGACACTGCCGTCGATCGTATCTGTCGAGTTGCCGAGCCCGACCGGAGTCCAGTTGGGGCGCTCACCGATGTGACTGAGGATCTCGAAGTAGTAAGGACATTTCTCTTGGATAGCCGCTAGGGTGCCATTCAGGTGTGTGAATGGCGTTTAGGGGGAGATAGAAGATCTCGGACATACCCCATTTGTTGACAAACTCCGGTGCAAAACGCTCGGCCGTGATCTCGGAAGCGTGCTGTAATCCCTCTCCTGTCTTTCCCATCTCCTTGCGACATTTGAGCACAAGCGCAACCATGCTACCCGAGTGCAAGGTTAGAATGGTCTGCTCGCAATGATCTTGGCAGCATTTGTACTGATATACTCACCTTGCTAGACGGTTTTTGATCTTGGCCTTCCAAAGCATCTGGAGCTTTTTCGCACCGGGCTTCACAGCGAGTGCGAATGCGGTCGAGTACTCCGGGTGGTGTTGGAATATCTCCTTCGCCAGTGTCCAATGGTGCTCCGTCTTCTTCTTACCACCACCCCTCTTGGTCGAAGCGTTCCCACCGGTAGGCGGGAACAGTGCATTTTTTACGTCTTCATTGTCCGTTAGAGCGGTGACGAGCTTCCAAGTTAGGTTGAAATCATCTTTGTCCCAGCTTTGCAACCACGAGTCTGATCAGGTTGCATGTTAGCTGACTAGTAGAATGGGCTCGGACGTACTCGACTGTTATCGGTGCGCCCTCATCAGACCCCTCAGGCTCCTGCCCACTGTCAGTGTCTGCTCCAGCCTTTTTCGAAGACCTAGTCTCCTTCTTCGGGTGACCTCCGCCTGAAGCAGCGCCCTTACGCTTCTTCGCAGGAGCCTTCTCCTTCGCAGGCGTGTCTGGCGCGTCCGAGTCCCCGGCATCACGGTGCCGCTTCGAGCTCGTGGGTCTTTTGGTTGCCTTCGGCTTGCCGGCCATGGGTGAGGCTGGTGGTAGGATGGAGCAAGTAGAGGAGAGTCCACGACGTACGCCGCGTGTGCGAGACCGGAGTGGGTCCAGTACAGTCTCGCGGGTCGAGTGCAGCACAAAGACGAACGTCTGGCGCAGATTTATTTTTCAAATATATTTAATTCTGTGTATGTCCTGATTGGTGAGGTTACACGATGAAAACTGGGTCGAGGTAGAATCGTAGAGGGCAGAATCGTGGCAGAAGCGGCTCCAGAGCCGCTTCTGCGATTCTGCACGATTCTGTCAGAATCGCGATTCTAGCGACCAGAATCGCGTTCGGAATCGTCCCCAGAATCGCTCCTAAAATCGCCCAGAATCGCGCACTCTGACCACCCCTAATATATTTCATTTCGCGTATGTACACGGTGGGCCCGAGCGAGCACGACGGAAGCGCAGCGGTGAGTAATTACTCGGAAAGAGCCTGGCGCTGCCGCTGTTTCACTCGATGATACAGCAGGTAGAGGAGAGGCCTCTGCCCGGAAACGCACCTGTGCAGACTTACACGAGCTGGCAAAAGCCGAACACCCGATCGAATTTGTACCTACCTGGCCGGACTTCCAGAACGCGAGATTGCTCGCAAATCGCGCCTGCAGCGGCAGCTCGATGATACAGCAGGTAGAGGAGAGGCTGCCGTCGCAAATGTCCGAGGGCCAGCCAGAGTCGAATTACCCCTAGGGACTTACGCACCAGGGAAATGGCCGCCGTTGCCGTTCGAATGAGAGACGGGAAACGCGCCCAGAACGACGTACCTTGGTAAGACTCGCTCAATGGCAGAGGCTCGCCCGGAAGTCGATCTCGCGCAAACACAATATCGGGCCGAGTGCGTACCTGGTACTCCACAACACAACGAGAGAATGGCGAGAAACCGAGCCAGCCGGCAGCCGCTCGATGATACAGCAGGTAGAGGAGAGGTCGCCGCAACTCGCCTCTACCCTCTCTGCCGGCGGCGTAGCCATCTTCGACATCGCCCGGCCGCAAGCCCCGTGGTGTAGACGGAGAGGTCTGGCCGGCGTTGGGAAGGCGGCAGATACCAGTGGAACGCACACACCTGAGCCCGGAAGGCCGTCGCTTCAGCACCGAGTCCGTCGCAAGTGCGACACAAACGCACAAGACGAGGGGACCTGACCGACGACTGCAACCCCGAGCGCGATCTGTAGACTCACCCTACGTCTGAACAGCGGAGAGTTCGGCGAGCCCATGGTCCACGCCGTCTATCGAACGGTCTATTGCCCAGCACAGACGTGCGCCTCAACGACGCACCTGCAACTCGACAAGTTGCCAGGACGTGTGCGCGTCGAGCTCCGTGAAGACGCACACCACACGGGCAGCGGTGTCACAGTGGACGGGGTCGATGTCGTGCCTGTCGAAGACCAGCCATGAGACACGCACAGACAGCCAGTAATACTGCCCGACGTACCATGATGTTGTGCCTCTCGGGCATGCAACTCATCTCTCGCCGGGAGTCTCGTCGCGTCCTGAAACCGTGATTAGTGTGTGCGTAAAGAACTAGCGAGGCGAGATGAAACTCACCAACGAGAGTGTCTCGGCGGCAGTGGCAGGACGAGGACGCAAGCAAGCTTGCGGGGGTTGTGAGAGCGAGGGTGGATGCGAGAGTAAGAGCAGGGGTCCTCCGCGGCGAGCGACCGAGCCCCATAATTATCCCACTTGGACTGGGATAAGGACGTGTCGTGACTTCGCCAGACGGCGGAGCACGGAAGGAATGCAAACAGGAGGGACACTCACCGCACGATGTGAGCCCGTGCCATCAACGGACAAGTCCCCGAAGACAACCGACCGCACACCATCCTACGAAGCCGAAGCCGGACCGTTGCCTGCAAAGAGGCAGCCGCAGAGGACGAGAACATGGTAGCGGCGGGGACGGCGAGGGAGTTGGAGGGGGCGCGAAGGGAGAGGAGACGGGAAGGGAAGACCCACGTTCGACGTGGACTTCTTTTAAACGAAACTGAGATCCTCTCCCTGCGATCCAGGGAGCCGGGCGGACACTTGCTGAGCGCGCAGGCATACCGGATAACCTCCGCCGACAGCGCGATGCCGCTTTCGGACGTCCACGGCGGTCACTGTGGCATACACGGACAAACACGAAGGAAATGAATGACTTACGTACATGGCCGTCGGGTTGCGCGCTCCGCGGCGCTGTTCCCCCCCGAGCTGTCTGCCCGGGATTCTTCAGGTACACTTGTCCCGGCCGTGCACTCGCAGAACACCCCCGTCTCGCGCTGCGCCGAGGGGGAGAGCTTGCGCGCGATATCTTGGGGCTCTCGCCGTCCCTTCGCCGAGCCTATGCAACTCCCCGGGCCTGGCGTCGTGAACGGGGAGTTAGCCTCGTCATGGTCTCCGACGTCGTCCGAATACATACCACACACGACTGAACGCTCGGTTTCCAGGCGACCGCGCTGTGCAGTGGCTTGAGAATAGTCTGATTGCGATCCGAGTTCACGGCACCCCTTAGATGGCAGAAGGCAGGGCGAGAAGTCCGATGAGGTGAGCGCGGAGACACATTGCTAGACCTGTTCGCCTCCGTCACGGCCCGCCTGTACGGACGCCCGCCGAGTCCAGTCCACGGCCGCAAGACCTGATATTCCGTTCGTGCGGCGGGCAGTCTTCTCGTAACCATTTTCCACGGCGAAGAGGGCACGGCGATTGCCACGAACCGCTCCTCCCCGCCCTGCGGAGACTCAGCCAGGGCCTGTCAGAACCCATCAGCTTACGAGCACGCTGCTCTGCTGTCAAGATACAACACGCAACATAAAAATCAGAAGCGCCTTGCTAGCGTATCCCGCGGAGCTGGACGTCGGCGCCGCTGTCCCCGGACCTATCTGCCTATAAGACCATGTATGTCCCGGCCGTCGACTCTGGAGGGGCATGGCAAAACACACCTTGCGGGGCACACCATCCCTGCACCGCACCTATAAATAGTAGACGGGGACTTAGCCTCCTCCCATGTTATCCCGCCCGAATCGGCACCGGATGCGACCGCCTTCCAGGCCTCGAGGATATGTGGCTTCACAACAGTCTGCGTCCGGTGGCTGCCGCAGGCCGGACCGACTTCACAGCACCCGTTGGACGTCCGTAAATCTTCCAGCCCAGAAGGCTCGGCTACAGGATGAGATGGGTGCAGAGACGCACGCATCCTCTTGCGGCCCGCCAGTTCGGACGAACGCCAGGTCCACGGCGGTCGCGCAGGTGCCCATTCTGCAGGTACCGTGCCAGGTTTGTGGGTGGTGTGCGGTTCCGAGCGACTCGCCGTCAAAGCACACCAACTTACCTGTACGCTGCTCCACCACCAGCCGATGCCGGGCAGAGACGAACCCCACCTGGACGTGGTTCGCCAAGCTGACCGCTGTCGAATGACAAATGAAAACGGGGCGAGGACGTTCCCGGAGCTGACGGCGAAGACGCGTTCAGGCCGGGAGTGCGAGATCTGACCGGGCTGCCGTCCCAGCAGCCGCCGACAAACGTGCTTGGAGAATGCCCGGCCGACAACGTGTTGGAAGACACCGGCCGGAGGATGAGCGAGGCAAACGGTCTCCCTAACGACACCCAGTCAGCTCATTGATGTCGGGCAAGACGCACGGTCAGAAATAACAGACCTCGGGGCACTCTCGACGCGCGCCGCAGAGCCGAAGACCGAGCTATTTTCGTGGGCTGGAGGAGGTACGCGAGAGGCGTCTGCACCCACATTCCGGGAGAGTGTGGCCCGCGTCAGTATGAAACGTTCTCGGTGCCTGGATGCAACGCCTCGCCGGCCCGCATCGAAGGAACCACACGAAAGTATGTACATGGATACAGACGCGGTTTCGCCCCATCCATCCTTATGCCGAAGACTCGGGCACGGTGTGCCGTCCGAGAGGGCGATCCTGGCCGCAGAATGTGAGACGTGCGACTCGGACGACATCCCGGCCGTTAGCACGACCCACCGACGAGCATGGACCCCGGGGCCGGCGAGCTCAAACGGGAAATCCGTTCAAGGCGGGCAGCGGGCGGGACACGCAATTACGGCCGACGTCCCGGGGCGACACAGCTAGAAGCCTTGCGCGCTCGATCCGAGGACGCAGGAGAACCTTCCAGCCGGAGTCAACGGGAATCAAGGGACCAAGGGTCCGAAGCTCTGTCAGGTCGCAAGCGTGAAGTCCGACGGCTTAGCCCGAATAGCTGGAAAGGTTACGCCATGGTGGCCCACTAGTGGGTCGCCGACCACCTTCCAAACACAAACGACAAACTCACCTTGGCCAGTTGCAACCCCCCGCGATGGCGCTGCGGAGTGCTACTCGAGAAATCGAGGCTTGGACGTTGTGTTTCATGCGAGGGGAAGCGGCGCTGTGGGGGACGAACGGGGACACTGCAGATGCGTGCTCGTGCTGGGCGAGATTGCGTGCCGGCATCTTCTCGACCTTCCGCGACTAAGATGTCGGTCTATGATACAGGCTGTCAATACGTCATGCATCCCTGAGGCAACGTGCTTACAAGAAAATAAGTCAACGCTCCATGTGCATACTAGTGGCTCAGTTGCAGGAGGATGCCGCGATTTAGAAACCGATCGACATGCCCGGTCGCGAGCACAGGCTTTCGGGAATGCTTGAGGGACCGACGAGCAGGGACGGCAGAGAACGACCTCGTGGCCTGGGCCCCGGACTTCTACGTGGCTGCTACCTGGACAACAATGAGCGTTCGCGAGGACCGTGCATGTCATGTCGAAGCTTACGTTTCTTTGCAGCGATCAAGAATCCGACGGAGCCAATATGGGCAGCGCTGTTCGACGCGTCCGTTAAACAGATGGCAAGCCCGGTGCTCCTTCTTCTCCAACGCATGAATAGAGTGTCCACAATGCGCGTCTTGACCAGGCTCGAGAAGCGGGCTCGCTGTCCGTTGCCCATCTTGCCCGCATCTGCACACACGGAGCCTGTCTGCTCAAGCCGAGCAGTACAAGACGAGGCGTGCGTGATGGCGCTCTCGAGGACATGACAGAACTTCTTTAGCTTTAGGTGTTGCACAGACCGTGTGGAGGCTGGCCGCCGCGTCACGGCACGCAGGGGAGCGTGGCTTTCCCAAACCCACACGGCGAGAACTCTATCGGAGGACTCACGTTGTCGCCGGGGCCCACCAGCGGGCCGGGAGCGAAGTCGAGAAGGTGCCGTTAAAGCACCACCTTCTATTGATGGGGAAGAGCCAGCTGCGGGTTTCCCATCGGAATGCAGCAGACGACGGAGGAGTTAGACTCGCCCTCCGGGAGCGGGGGCGAGCAGGTCGCGGTCGCAGGTGAATGGCAGAAAACTACCTGGGTATTGACAGTGTCGACCTACCTAACGAAAAATGTTGCATTTACCGACTCGTACTGACGAGTAAATTGCTGGACTGGCGAGAGCTAGTTGTTTGCGAGGATATGTGCCGCCGGCGCGCATACGGAGGTGGTGGTCGGAAGGAAACCATGGAAGCGCCCGAGGATGGGTGGTTTCGCAGTTACTTACTCTTGCACCGCGATCCGTGTTTCCTCAGCGGTCGATCCATCTTGCAGCTCGATCCATCCTGTAGCCATTCGTCGTCATCCGATGTTTGCACAAGTAGTATATGTACGTATGCAGATAATGCTCAATTTCTGGGTGTCCGAGGCCGGGCGAGACATCGAGTGCATACAATGGCTGAGAAGGAAACCGTCCAGTTCGCTTTGGTGGTTTTCGGGAGCGATTTCACGTCGACGTCGAACTCTCGTCGAAAGGTTCCGCGTCAGGGACGGCATTGGGCTATGATTTGAATGGACTCCGTGGTGGCGACAAGGCGATCTATAGCTTGGAGACGAGGTACACGCGAACAGGGCATTTAAAACTATCTTACAGTGTTCCGGCACAACGAAGATGGAGGGTGTGGAACGGTCGTAAAGCGCAACCTCGAGTTTGAATCGCGTGTTTTGGCGCGGCAAGATGGCGGAGCATGCAAATGGGGACTGATACAGACTCTGCGAGAGCGGAAAGGAGCTGGGGACAGCGGGACAGCGGTGCCTGGACTGGTCGCACCGACACTGCGACAGCCTGGTGCGCGGCCGGTGCGCACGACGAAGAGAGTGGAAAACGATGTACTTGCATGGGCTTAGAAGGCGGAGACGAGGCTGAGGGGGACCGGTGCTCTGCGTCGAGTTCTGTCGGCGTCGGACAGTTACTATCTACAGCTTAAAAACGAGTCGGGGAAGTCTGCGTCTGAAAACGACGGCTGCGGCAGACGGCAGCTGCGCCGAGCGTGCATTGGGCATGCAGACGGACGGGCGACGACGTCGATGGAGGACTTGCAATTGCGGCGGCGCACCGTGCAGGAAGCGGTTCGAGCTGCAGGAGCAGCGTGCGTCGGCGCTGCGCTCCGACGCGCGCAAGCGGGCGGAAGGCTGCAAAAACGAAGAGCAGTCAGCATCAGCCTCTCGACCGCGACAGTCGAGAAGCCAGGACGCGGGTCGACAGACGGGAGACAGACGAGGGCGGACGAGGGCACGGCGGGGGTCGTGCGATAGGCGCTGTGGCGGAAGCGAATAGAAACCGGCCCTCCGTTCCCGTCATGCCGATGGCCCTCCTCAGCCGGGGCACCCATCCATCGCGACATGGGCTTCTCATGGCGAGAGCACGTAGCCGTGCGCTCAGGCAGTGGAGGCGACGAGTGGAAAGAGCACAATGGGCGTGGATGAAGACACGACAGGCCCGAGCCGCCCGGAACGAGGCAATGGGGCGCAAATGGGGCGCCAGAAGCGGACTCATATTCCCACGGGCGAGCGTGCAACGCGTCCAGTCGCCGTCGACGTCGTCTCTCTCGTCCTTCTCCCCCATACCCCCGTCCCCTGCAGAGCTGCCCACCCCCATGGCCACTGCAGCCGCTCCAGATACATCAGCTCCCCAGGTACGTCCCCGCGCTGCGTCTGTGTCTTCCCCCGCTCACCGCCAGCAGTCCGCGAAGGGGAAGGAAGTCGCGGCAGAGCCACCGAGTGCCCAGCCTGCAGAGGGACCCAGCGAAGACGAAAAGAGCAGCCCCGCAGGCGACCCAGACGTCGGCAACGGTCACGCCAGCTCCCCACACCCTCTCCGTCCGCCCCTCCACCCGAGTCCGCAGACAGCGCAGGGCAGGCCCCTCCGTCATCGCCCCCGCCCGCCGCCCCCGCCGTGCGTTCAGCAGAGTCGATACCCTCAGCTCAGGACAAGACGGACGAGAACGGGACGGTCCGCAAGGAGAAGGCTTCGCTCGAGAGCGAGCAGACGGGCACGCAGACGTTCAAGAGCTCGCCCCGCAAGGACGCCGTCAAGTCGGTCTCGGACGGCGCACACACCTCGACCACGGACGCGGATGGGTCGCATGCGCCTCGGCCCAAGGGAAACCTGCTCTCGAAGCTGTTCAGGGTGCTAGTGCCTGCGTAGGTCCGTCGTCCCGTGCACACCCGATCGACCTTCACGAGAAGGCTCTGGCCCCGGCACCACATGTGCCCGCCCCGGCAAAGACGAACGGGCGGCAGCGAACGGCCTGAAGGAGAAGCAGGCGGCGAAGGAGGCGGAGGAGCTGCCACCAGCACCTGAGCCGCAGGAACAGGCGGCTGGGGGTGCACCGTCGACGCCGGATGACGCCCAGGCGTCTACGTCCGCACAAGAAATCCCACCGCCCCTCCAGCCCATTGACATCCCTCCACCAGCTGAGGACCCGAGCGTTATCGTCCCCCCCACCCCGACTCGGACGCTACCGCTGGAGGAGACGGAAGGCGTGACGTCGGGAGCTGTGCAGCCACCCGGGTCGACGGGGGATGAGAGCATACACAATCGCTCGCGAAGAAACTCACGGGAAATGGGCGAGGAGAGCGACGGGTCGACGAGTTTCACGGAGGACGAGGACCTGGAGGGACGGGACACCTGTAGACGAGGTGGAAGACGAGGAGGAGAGGCTGATCATGCAGGGCGGCGCAGGGATACCCATAGGACCGGTGCGTTGTCATCCTGTTCTTCCGCCTCGACGGGCGTCCAACATGCATTCGCCAGGACGGACTCCCCAGACCACTGCTTCCCCCAATATCCCCGAAGCATGCAGGGGCGCAAGTGTCTAGTGCTCGATCTCGATGAGACACTGGTGCACAGCAGCTTCAAGGTACGTCATTTCGGGTATTGCTCTTGGTTGCATCGCTCTTGGCCACATATTGATTGATGTGGTGCTATACAGGCAATTCAACAAGCCGACTATGTTGTGCCGGTCGAGATCGAGTACCATTGGCACAATGTGTATGTGATCAAGCGGCCGGGCGTCGACAACTTCCTGAAGAAGATGGGCGAGATTTACGAGGTCGTCGTCTTCACGGCGAGTCTCAGCAAGGTTCGTTTTGGTTTCACGGGATATGATTGGGTGCCTGGCTGATGACAAGAACGCCGACAGTATGCCGATCCCGTGCTCGACAAGCTGGATGTGCACCACGTCGTTTCCCATCGGCTGTTCCGAGAAAGCTGCTACAACCATAGAGGGAACTATGTCAAGGTACGCCTCGTGTTCGAAGGACCTTTGGTAAACTTTCGTTCTCACAAAGCCGTACCAGGATCTCTCGCAACTGGGGCGGCCAATCTCCGATACTATCATCATCGACAACTCGCCTGCATCGTACATCTTCCACCCGAACAACGCTGTCCCAGTATCCTCATGGTTTAACGACCCGCACGACACGGAGCTGACAGACCTGTGCCCGTTCCTCGCTGATCTGGGCGAGGGCGGCGATGGCGGCGTGCGGACTCTGGCGGATGCGCGGGCCTGCGCGGGGGCGGCGGTGCGGGCGGCGGCGGGGGCCACGCAGCCGGGAGAGAAAGCCAGCCCGGGAAA
Organism: Ganoderma boninense; assembly: GCA_002900995.3. Taxonomy (NCBI): domain Eukaryota; kingdom Fungi; phylum Basidiomycota; class Agaricomycetes; order Polyporales; family Polyporaceae; genus Ganoderma; species Ganoderma boninense. Next base: position 681,472 of record CM035313.1, on the reverse strand, counting down.
GAAACAGAGACTTGGGGAGTGTGGTGGGAGGCAATGGGAGGAGGGAGGCGGTTGGAGCTGGGAGGCGGCGGGAGGTGGGGAGCACTGGTGGGGAGGAGGTTGGCACACGGGTTGGGAGGACTCGGGCGCTCGCATGTACATTACAGACAACAGGCAATATATTTCATTTCGCGTATGTACACGGTGGGCCCGAGCGAGCACGACGGAAGCGCAGCGGTGAGTAATTACTCGGAAAGAGCCTGGCGCTGCCGCTGTTTCACTCGATGATACAGCAGGTAGAGGAGAGGCCTCTGCCCGGAAACGCACCTGTGCAGACTTACACGAGCTGGCAAAAGCCGAACACCCGATCGAATTTGTACCTACCTGGCCGGACTTCCAGAACGCGAGATTGCTCGCAAATCGCGCCTGCAGCGGCAGCTCGATGATACAGCAGGTAGAGGAGAGGCTGCCGTCGCAAATGTCCGAGGGCCAGCCAGAGTCGAATTACCCCTAGGGACTTACGCACCAGGGAAATGGCCGCCGTTGCCGTTCGAATGAGAGACGGGAAACGCGCCCAGAACGACGTACCTTGGTAAGACTCGCTCAATGGCAGAGGCTCGCCCGGAAGTCGATCTCGCGCAAACACAATATCGGGCCGAGTGCGTACCTGGTACATCCACAACGAGAGAATGGCGAGAAACCGAGCCAGCCGGCAGCCGCTCGATGATACAGCAGGTAGAGGAGAGGTCGCCGCAACTCGCCTCTACCCTCTCTGCCGGCGGCGTAGCCATCTTCGACATCGCCCGGCCGCAAGCCCCGTGGTGTAGACGGAGAGGTCTGGCCGGCGTTGGGAAGGCGGCAGATACCAGTGGAACGCACACACCTGAGCCCGGAAGGCCGTCGCTTCAGCACCGAGTCCGTCGCAAGTGCGACACAAACGCACAAGACGAGGGGACCTGACCGACGACTGCAACCCCGAGCGCGATCTGTAGACTCACCCTACGTCTGAACAGCGGAGAGTTCGGCGAGCCCATGGTCCACGCCGTCTATCGAACGGTCTATTGCCCAGCACAGACGTGCGCCTCAACGACGCACCTGCAACTCGACAAGTTGCCAGGACGTGTGCGCGTCGAGCTCCGTGAAGACGCACACCACACGGGCAGCGGTGTCACAGTGGACGGGGTCGATGTCGTGCCTGTCGAAGACCAGCCATGAGACACGCACAGACAGCCAGTAATACTGCCCGACGTACCATGATGTTGTGCCTCTCGGGCATGCAACTCATCTCTCGCCGGGAGTCTCGTCGCGTCCTGAAACCGTGATTAGTGTGTGCGTAAAGAACTAGCGAGGCGAGATGAAACTCACCAACGAGAGTGTCTCGGCGGCAGTGGCAGGACGAGGACGCAAGCAAGCTTGCGGGGGTTGTGAGAGCGAGGGTGGATGCGAGAGTAAGAGCAGGGGTCCTCCGCGGCGAGCGACCGAGCCCCATAATTATCCCACTTGGACTGGGATAAGGACGTGTCGTGACTTCGCCAGACGGCGGAGCACGGAAGGAATGCAAACAGGAGGGACACTCACCGCACGATGTGAGCCCGTGCCATCAACGGACAAGTCCCCGAAGACAACCGACCGCACACCATCCTACGAAGCCGAAGCCGGACCGTTGCCTGCAAAGAGGCAGCCGCAGAGGACGAGAACATGGTAGCGGCGGGGACGGCGAGGGAGTTGGAGGGGGCGCGAAGGGAGAGGAGACGGGAAGGGAAGACCCACGTTCGACGTGGACTTCTTTTAAACGAAACTGAGATCCTCTCCCTGCGATCCAGGGAGCCGGGCGGACACTTGCTGAGCGCGCAGGCATACCGGATAACCTCCGCCGACAGCGCGATGCCGCTTTCGGACGTCCACGGCGGTCACTGTGGCATACACGGACAAACACGAAGGAAATGAATGACTTACGTACATGGCCGTCGGGTTGCGCGCTCCGCGGCGCTGTTCCCCCCCGAGCTGTCTGCCCGGGATTCTTCAGGTACACTTGTCCCGGCCGTGCACTCGCAGAACACCCCCGTCTCGCGCTGCGCCGAGGGGGAGAGCTTGCGCGCGATATCTTGGGGCTCTCGCCGTCCCTTCGCCGAGCCTATGCAACTCCCCGGGCCTGGCGTCGTGAACGGGGAGTTAGCCTCGTCATGGTCTCCGACGTCGTCCGAATACATACCACACACGACTGAACGCTCGGTTTCCAGGCGACCGCGCTGTGCAGTGGCTTGAGAATAGTCTGATTGCGATCCGAGTTCACGGCACCCCTTAGATGGCAGAAGGCAGGGCGAGAAGTCCGATGAGGTGAGCGCGGAGACACATTGCTAGACCTGTTCGCCTCCGTCACGGCCCGCCTGTACGGACGCCCGCCGAGTCCAGTCCACGGCCGCAAGACCTGATATTCCGTTCGTGCGGCGGGCAGTCTTCTCGTAACCATTTTCCACGGCGAAGAGGGCACGGCGATTGCCACGAACCGCTCCTCCCCGCCCTGCGGAGACTCAGCCAGGGCCTGTCAGAACCCATCAGCTTACGAGCACGCTGCTCTGCTGTCAAGATACAACACGCAACATAAAAATCAGAAGCGCCTTGCTAGCGTATCCCGCGGAGCTGGACGTCGGCGCCGCTGTCCCCGGACCTATCTGCCTATAAGACCATGTATGTCCCGGCCGTCGACTCTGGAGGGGCATGGCAAAACACACCTTGCGGGGCACACCATCCCTGCACCGCACCTATAAATAGTAGACGGGGACTTAGCCTCCTCCCATGTTATCCCGCCCGAATCGGCACCGGATGCGACCGCCTTCCAGGCCTCGAGGATATGTGGCTTCACAACAGTCTGCGTCCGGTGGCTGCCGCAGGCCGGACCGACTTCACAGCACCCGTTGGACGTCCGTAAATCTTCCAGCCCAGAAGGCTCGGCTACAGGATGAGATGGGTGCAGAGACGCACGCATCCTCTTGCGGCCCGCCAGTTCGGACGAACGCCAGGTCCACGGCGGTCGCGCAGGTGCCCATTCTGCAGGTACCGTGCCAGGTTTGTGGGTGGTGTGCGGTTCCGAGCGACTCGCCGTCAAAGCACACCAACTTACCTGTACGCTGCTCCACCACCAGCCGATGCCGGGCAGAGACGAACCCCACCTGGACGTGGTTCGCCAAGCTGACCGCTGTCGAATGACAAATGAAAACGGGGCGAGGACGTTCCCGGAGCTGACGGCGAAGACGCGTTCAGGCCGGGAGTGCGAGATCTGACCGGGCTGCCGTCCCAGCAGCCGCCGACAAACGTGCTTGGAGAATGCCCGGCCGACAACGTGTTGGAAGACACCGGCCGGAGGATGAGCGAGGCAAACGGTCTCCCTAACGACACCCAGTCAGCTCATTGATGTCGGGCAAGACGCACGGTCAGAAATAACAGACCTCGGGGCACTCTCGACGCGCGCCGCAGAGCCGAAGACCGAGCTATTTTCGTGGGCTGGAGGAGGTACGCGAGAGGCGTCTGCACCCACATTCCGGGAGAGTGTGGCCCGCGTCAGTATGAAACGTTCTCGGTGCCTGGATGCAACGCCTCGCCGGCCCGCATCGAAGGAACCACACGAAAGTATGTACATGGATACAGACGCGGTTTCGCCCCATCCATCCTTATGCCGAAGACTCGGGCACGGTGTGCCGTCCGAGAGGGCGATCCTGGCCGCAGAATGTGAGACGTGCGACTCGGACGACATCCCGGCCGTTAGCACGACCCACCGACGAGCATGGACCCCGGGGCCGGCGAGCTCAAACGGGAAATCCGTTCAAGGCGGGCAGCGGGCGGGACACGCAATTACGGCCGACGTCCCGGGGCGACACAGCTAGAAGCCTTGCGCGCTCGATCCGAGGACGCAGGAGAACCTTCCAGCCGGAGTCAACGGGAATCAAGGGACCAAGGGTCCGAAGCTCTGTCAGGTCGCAAGCGTGAAGTCCGACGGCTTAGCCCGAATAGCTGGAAAGGTTACGCCATGGTGGCCCACTAGTGGGTCGCCGACCACCTTCCAAACACAAACGACAAACTCACCTTGGCCAGTTGCAACCCCCCGCGATGGCGCTGCGGAGTGCTACTCGAGAAATCGAGGCTTGGACGTTGTGTTTCATGCGAGGGGAAGCGGCGCTGTGGGGGACGAACGGGGACACTGCAGATGCGTGCTCGTGCTGGGCGAGATTGCGTGCCGGCATCTTCTCGACCTTCCGCGACTAAGATGTCGGTCTATGATACAGGCTGTCAATACGTCATGCATCCCTGAGGCAACGTGCTTACAAGAAAATAAGTCAACGCTCCATGTGCATACTAGTGGCTCAGTTGCAGGAGGATGCCGCGATTTAGAAACCGATCGACATGCCCGGTCGCGAGCACAGGCTTTCGGGGGAATGCTTGAGGGACCGACGAGCAGGGACGGCAGAGAACGACCTCGTGGCCTGGGCCCCGGACTTCTACGTGGCTGCTACCTGGACAACAATGAGCGTTCGCGAGGACCGTGCATGTCATGTCGAAGCTTACGTTTCTTTGCAGCGATCAAGAATCCGACGGAGCCAATATGGGCAGCGCTGTTCGACGCGTCCGTTAAACAGATGGCAAGCCCGGTGCTCCTTCTTCTCCAACGCATGAATAGAGTGTCCACAATGCGCGTCTTGACCAGGCTCGAGAGAAGCGGGCTCGCTGTCCGTTGCCCATCTTGCCCGCATCTGCACACACGGAGCCTGTCTGCTCAAGCCGAGCAGTACAAGACGAGGCGTGCGTGATGGCGCTCTCGAGGACATGACAGAACTTCTTTAGCTTTAGGTGTTGCACAGACCGTGTGGAGGCTGGCCGCCGCGTCACGGCACGCAGGGGAGCGTGGCTTTCCCAAACCCACACGGCGAGAACTCTATCGGAGGACTCACGTTGTCGCCGGGGCCCACCAGCGGGCCGGGAGCGAAGTCGAGAAGGTGCCGTTAAAGCACCACCTTCTATTGATGGGGAAGAGCCAGCTGCGGGTTTCCCATCGGAATGCAGCAGACGACGGAGGAGTTAGACTCGCCCTCCGGGAGCGGGGGCGAGCAGGTCGCGGTCGCAGGTGAATGGCAGAAAACTACCTGGGTATTGACAGTGTCGACCTACCTAACGAAAAATGTTGCATTTACCGACTCGTACTGACGAGTAAATTGCTGGACTGGCGAGAGCTAGTTGTTTGCGAGGATATGTGCCGCCGGCGCGCATACGGAGGTGGTGGTCGGAAGGAAACCATGGAAGCGCCCGAGGATGGGTGGTTTCGCAGTTACTTACTCTTGCACCGCGATCCGTGTTTCCTCAGCGGTCGATCCATCTTGCAGCTCGATCCATCCTGTAGCCATTCGTCGTCATCCGATGTTTGCACAAGTAGTATATGTACGTATGCAGATAATGCTCAATTTCTGGGTGTCCGAGGCCGGGCGAGACATCGAGTGCATACAATGGCTGAGAAGGAAACCGTCCAGTTCGCTTTGGTGGTTTTCGGGAGCGATTTCACGTCGACGTCGAACTCTCGTCGAAAGGTTCCGCGTCAGGGACGGCATTGGGCTATGATTTGAATGGACTCCGTGGTGGCGACAAGGCGATCTATAGCTTGGAGACGAGGTACACGCGAACAGGGCATTTAAAACTATCTTACAGTGTTCCGGCACAACGAAGATGGAGGGTGTGGAACGGTCGTAAAGCGCAACCTCGAGTTTGAATCGCGTGTTTTGGCGCGGCAAGATGGCGGAGCATGCAAATGGGGACTGATACAGACTCTGCGAGAGCGGAAAGGAGCTGGGGACAGCGGGACAGCGGTGCCTGGACTGGTCGCACCGACACTGCGACAGCCTGGTGCGCGGCCGGTGCGCACGACGAAGAGAGTGGAAAACGATGTACTTGCATGGGCTTAGAAGGCGGAGACGAGGCTGAGGGGGACCGGTGCTCTGCGTCGAGTTCTGTCGGCGTCGGACAGTTACTATCTACAGCTTAAAAACGAGTCGGGGAAGTCTGCGTCTGAAAACGACGGCTGCGGCAGACGGCAGCTGCGCCGAGCGTGCATTGGGCATGCAGACGGACGGGCGACGACGTCGATGGAGGACTTGCAATTGCGGCGGCGCACCGTGCAGGAAGCGGTTCGAGCTGCAGGAGCAGCGTGCGTCGGCGCTGCGCTCCGACGCGCGCAAGCGGGCGGAAGGCTGCAAAAACGAAGAGCAGTCAGCATCAGCCTCTCGACCGCGACAGTCGAGAAGCCAGGACGCGGGTCGACAGACGGGAGACAGACGAGGGCGGACGAGGGCACGGCGGGGGTCGTGCGATAGGCGCTGTGGCGGAAGCGAATAGAAACCGGCCCTCCGTTCCCGTCATGCCGATGGCCCTCCTCAGCCGGGGCACCCATCCATCGCGACATGGGCTTCTCATGGCGAGAGCACGTAGCCGTGCGCTCAGGCAGTGGAGGCGACGAGTGGAAAGAGCACAATGGGCGTGGATGAAGACACGACAGGCCCGAGCCGCCCGGAACGAGGCAATGGGGCGCAAATGGGGCGCCAGAAGCGGACTCATATTCCCACGGGCGAGCGTGCAACGCGTCCAGTCGCCGTCGACGTCGTCTCTCTCGTCCTTCTCCCCCATACCCCCGTCCCCTGCAGAGCTGCCCACCCCCATGGCCACTGCAGCCGCTCCAGATACATCAGCTCCCCAGGTACGTCCCCGCGCTGCGTCTGTGTCTTCCCCCGCTCACCGCCAGCAGTCCGCGAAGGGGAAGGAAGTCGCGGCAGAGCCACCGAGTGCCCAGCCTGCAGAGGGACCCAGCGAAGACGAAAAGAGCAGCCCCGCAGGCGACCCAGACGTCGGCAACGGTCACGCCAGCTCCCCACACCCCTCTCCGTCCGCCCCTCCACCCGAGTCCGCAGACAGCGCAGGGCAGGCCCCTCCGTCATCGCCCCCGCCCGCCGCCCCCGCCGTGCGTTCAGCAGAGTCGATACCCTCAGCTCAGGACAAGACGGACGAGAACGGGACGGTCCGCAAGGAGAAGGCTTCGCTCGAGAGCGAGCAGACGGGCACGCAGACGTTCAAGAGCTCGCCCCGCAAGGACGCCGTCAAGTCGGTCTCGGACGGCGCACACACCTCGACCACGGACGCGGATGGGTCGCATGCGCCTCGGCCCAAGGGAAACCTGCTCTCGAAGCTGTTCAGGGTGCTAGTGCCCTGCGTAGGTCCGTCGTCCCGTGCACACCCGATCGACCTTCACGAGAAGGCTCTGGCCCCGGCACCACATGTGCCCGCCCCGGCAAAGACGAACGGGGCGGCAGCGAACGGCCTGAAGGAGAAGCAGGCGGCGAAGGAGGCGGAGGAGCTGCCACCAGCACCTGAGCCGCAGGAACAGGCGGCTGGGGGTGCACCGTCGACGCCGGATGACGCCCAGGCGTCTACGTCCGCACAAGAAATCCCACCGCCCCTCCAGCCCATTGACATCCCTCCACCAGCTGAGGACCCGAGCGTTATCGTCCCCCCCACCCCGACTCGGACGCTACCGCTGGAGGAGACGGAAGGCGTGACGTCGGGAGCTGTGCAGCCACCCGGGTCGACGGGGGATGAGAGCATACACAATCGCTCGCGAAGAAACTCACGGGAAATGGGCGAGGAGAGCGACGGGTCGACGAGTTTCACGGAGGACGAGGACCTGGAGGACGGGACACCTGTAGACGAGGTGGAAGACGAGGAGGAGAGGCTGATCATGCAGGGCGGCGCAGGGATACCCATAGGACCGGTGCGTTGTCATCCTGTTCTTCCGCCTCGACGGGCGTCCAACATGCATTCGCCAGGACGGACTCCCCAGACCACTGCTTCCCCCAATATCCCCGAAGCATGCAGGGCGCAAGTGTCTAGTGCTCGATCTCGATGAGACACTGGTGCACAGCAGCTTCAAGGTACGTCATTTCGGGTATTGCTCTTGGTTGCATCGCTCTTGGCCACATATTGATTGATGTGGTGCTATACAGGCAATTCAACAAGCCGACTATGTTGTGCCGGTCGAGATCGAGTACCATTGGCACAATGTGTATGTGATCAAGCGGCCGGGCGTCGACAACTTCCTGAAGAAGATGGGCGAGATTTACGAGGTCGTCGTCTTCACGGCGAGTCTCAGCAAGGTTCGTTTTGGTTTCACGGGATATGATTGGGTGCCTGGCTGATGACAAGAACGCCGACAGTATGCCGATCCCGTGCTCGACAAGCTGGATGTGCACCACGTCGTTTCCCATCGGCTGTTCCGAGAAAGCTGCTACAACCATAGAGGGAACTATGTCAAGGTACGCCTCGTGTTCGAAGGACCTTTGGTAAACTTTCGTTCTCACAAAGCCGTACCAGGATCTCTCGCAACTGGGGCGGCCAATCTCCGATACTATCATCATCGACAACTCGCCTGCATCGTACATCTTCCACCCGAATAACGCTGTCCCAGTATCCTCATGGTTTAACGACCCGCACGACACGGAGCTGACAGACCTGTGCCCATTCCTCGCTGATTTGGGCCAGGTTGATGATGTTCGCGGCGTGCTTGATGGCGGCCTATGACACGGACCGGAGTGAAGCCGAGGACGGCTGCTGTTCATAAGATGGGATCTCTCTCAATGGTCACATCTGCATTGGCTTCGCATGTATGTCTATGCACTCATGCTGTCTATGTCACTCATCGTAGTCAGTGCGAACATCGATGCGATAGACCCATCTGTCCGCATTCAACGTGTTCCTCCGCGCCCGTGCACTGCATGCGACAGCGCGCGCGTTGGCACCCAGGTCTCCCTCCCGTCTTGTTCCGCCCATCAGCTTCGCCCAGGAGTTCGGACCGACCATCCATCATCTATGCCTATCTTCCTACCAATATCTGGCCCAAGGACCCATTCTTCCGTGCATCCCAATCTCGTGCATCTCCTTCTCTCATCCTCTCCAGCTTGTTTTGTGGTTCTCGTCTTCCATTCGTGTCCGCACACACGCAGTCGCTTCCTCATCCAGCTTTCGTATACCCACGCAACAATCCTCTCCTATCCTCTCCCGCAATGCTCATTATGGTGCACGCTACTGCCTCCTACCCCACACTACCGTAGTTCCCAACTCCCATCCCCCCAAACAAAAACCCTCTATTGCAGACGTCTGTGATGATACATCGTCTATCCCCCACACTTTCCCCACACGCATCACGCCGATATCGGAATTTCTCTAATCGTCGCTATCCCACACCAGCCTTCACCGCCATGGACATGCAAACAAAGCCAGGTCATGTCTAATCCAAGTTCGTACTTACTCTTCTCACTCCAATCCCAGGCTGCCCGCTGACCTCGCCTTCCTCTCTTGTCTTCCATGCAGTCTTGTAGCTGTCTCTGATTGCGACTCTTTATGGCGGTTGCAGCCCGTCTTCGTCCTCGTCTTCGTCTTCGCTCCCGTCTTATTCCCGCTTCGCTTCCGCACTTCGGTCTGCCCCCTTGTCGCTTTGAAGTTTGTCCCGGCCCATCCTTACTTACCTACACGGACAGCACCCCGGAAACATCCTCCACGCTCACTATCCCTTCGCGCGTGCTGGCCCCTCGTCCACTCGGCTTTCAACATTGTCATCACATTGGATAATACCCCCTCCCCTACCTCGGCTCCCGAGTCGGACCAGAGCGTCTTCCTGCTTCTCCGGTCGCAATGCGCCCATCGCCAGTTATTCCTCGCATAATCCGACGCCCCCGGACTTTGACTTGCCACCACCTTCGATCTTCGTCGCTGCCTTTCTTCCCCCGCCTCCTGTGCTAGCCATTATTACTGCTGGGCGTCGCGCTTGTGTCTCATCTTTTGTATTCTCCTTGTTTTATATTTTCTATTCATACGCACACCTCTTGGACTCCGGCTCGGCTCTGTTTTTTCTGCCTTCGTTTCGTTTCGTTTCGTTTCGCTACTCGACCCCCGCGGTTCGGTTCGGGCTGGTATGGTATATGCGCACGCAAAAATACTGCATACTTATAGCCGTTTGGACGGACTGCGACCAATCCCCTCCTCCCCCCACGCTTCGCTGGACCGCTCGCGCTCGCGCCCTGGATCTCTCCCTCTCCCTCTCTCGTCACGTCGTTACCGTATTTCTTATCACGACTGTACACGAATGCGATGACTTGATTTTTGTCCTGCTCTGTCCGTCTTCTGGGTCGACGACGTCTCCGCGATTCCATCGTGGTACGAGTCTACGAGACATTAGCTAGGCGTCTCACCCAGCGGAAGGTTAAAGGTTGGTACTCGTAGAGTAATCAGCCAGCTGCCACTGTGGCCAGTGGCTGGGTCTCTCCGCACGCCTCAACTACAGCAGTGCCTGCTTGCGAAGCTACCGGTTTTCTGAACAAGTCATCCGTAACCATAGGCAACACATTCTGTTGTCGAACTTCGCGCCTTCCGTTCTTATCCTGCCGCAGGTGGTGGTTACGAGCGAAGCGAGCGATGCTCCATAGGCCGCGCGCCTGCCGTGCGCCGTCGGCCAGGGTCCGGAGTCTGGATGCACTTCTCATGGGACAAACAAATGCATACAATAAATATCCTAGTCACACACGCTTCGCGAACTCTATTTCTTCTCCCCGAAGTTTGCCTCCAACTTCAAGTGCGCATATATACATAAGTACATCGATCATTCCGTGACATCAAAAACCGTTCATGGAAGTTTTTGAGTTAGGTAAATTATGCTGGTAGAAATGGGACAGACTGCAGATCAATAAGTTGTTGTTTTGCTTGAAACTGAGGTCGACGGCTGCTCCCAGTGGGTTGCTGGTTGGCGCTTACGCGACACATCGGCGTCCATCGAAATGCTGGTTTCTTCTGGAGCTCCGTGCAGTCAAAAAGTGCAAAGAGGTACCAATCCCGACCACTCTCAGTTGGGCTTTGAGGATTTGCAACTTAACGACGTGTGTCATAAGGTGCTACGCCGCTAGCACTCGAAGCGACCATGTTGAGCTCACAATCCTGCGAGTGGCAATTGGTCCCGGACGGTCCTCCGCTTCAATTTGCAGTCGTGTAGTCGTTGAGCATGCTGGCGAGTCGCGCCACACGTTGTGATATCGACTCCCAGTTTTGAACGGAGTTGTGATAACGAGGATGTTGTAGAAGGCCAGGCTCAGCCATGGACAGAACCGGACCGGCAACCTCGGCATCTGAGGTCCGCCGAAAACCGAGAATTGTCCGGACCGGGACACTTTTTGTCTCTTCCCGTGAAATCGGTGCCTCCCATGTTCTGCAGTTCTTCAACATGGTCGTGGATGGCTTCGAAGGCGCCACTGGAAGAAGATCAACAAAAGGAGGGCGGTCGATGGAGGAACACGACTGGCGGGTCGAAGGTATACGAGTCGCGGAATCGCGTTCTGGGATCGGGGCGACGCGGTCACGCGGAGATGAGTCCGTCCCATCCAGAGCAGGATTCCGTACACGACATTGAGCGAAGAAAGAAAGGCTTGTCGGAGATAGCTGTGGATGCTTACGGACTGACATATCCGACCGTGCAATCCCAGGCCGTTCCGACTGGGGAGCAGCGGTGCGACGGCTGCTGTCCCGTTCGGCTGCCCACGTTCGGCGTATTACAGTAGTATTACGCATGGTGCCGGGATTGTACAACTATGCTTTGTCATACAAGGATTGATGAGGCGAGCATGGAAAGTTGAGGCTCCGGGGATTACTGCGTAAGTCTGACAGTGTAGTGACGTTGCCGGACGTGCGAAGGTGGGCGGTGCAATGAGGGTGTGCGGCACCCAAGGCAGAAGACACGAAGGTGGAGAAGGAGGAGCCTGGGGGAGAAGAGGAGGGCAGGAGGAGGCTGAGGAAAGGAATCGGCATGACTGGAACGGAGTGAGAGAGGGAGAGAAGTCACGTGCCGCGCGGTGTGTTGAGGAGAAGGAACTCCGCCACGCGAGTATTTCTTACTAATACACACGACGATTGTCTACCGTCCGCATATTGCCCATGTTAGGTCACCCACCCCCCGCCTACCAGCAGCCCCCGCCCCAACAGCAGCAGCCACAGCAGCAGCAGCCTCCTGCTCAGCCCCCGACTGCCGACCCGAATGCCCTCCACCACTCTCCGCCTCAGCCCCAACCACCTGGCACCTTCCAAACTCTCCGCCTACGCGACGACCCTCCCGCGGTAACCCAGGCCGCTCCCCGCGCATCTAGGAAGCGCAAGTCACCCGCGACAGCCCCCACAGACTCCGCGCCCCCTCCTCCCCCGGGGCCCCCCAATCCAGCTGTGATGCACCCCCGCCTCCCGGAACAATGCAGCCTCATGCGCTCCCACCCCCGCACACGCTCATCCACCCCCCGCCGCACATGACTGGCCATCCAATACCTCACCCCTACGCGTACCCACCCCCACCTGCGGATTTTACCCGGGAGGCATGCCCCCGCCACCACATCCAGGGGGCCCCCCGCCCGGCCACCCGGGAGGACCTCCCCCTCAACCGCAGCCGGACCAATCCCGGTCGGGTACCACGTCCACCGGGCGGACGCTCAGCCAGAGTAAACGAGCCGAGCAGAACAGGAAGGCCCAGCGCGCGTTCCGCGAGCGACGAGATCAGTGCGTAATCCGCTCACCCCAATCGTCCCAGAGAACATACGTCGTGCTGACTGCGTATATGCGCGCCCTTTGTGTGTGCTCACGCCTGTGCAGGCATGTCAAGACGCTCGAGTCGCGTTCGCAGCTGCTCGACGCGGCGCTCGCGTCGGCGGACGAGGCGAACCGTCGGTGGGAAGAGTGTCGGACGATCGTCGATCAGCTTCGGATCGAGAACGCGACCTTGCGCGCTGCGCTGCAGGCAGCCCAGGCCCAGCTGATGGCCGTCAATCCGACTGCCAACGTCCCGATGCCCGACCCCGGCGCTACGGCGGTGAATGGCACGAACGGCGCACCACCTACGCAACCCCCGCCGGAGCATGGTCAGCAGACGCCTGTCGGGCACGATGCTGAGAAGAAAGAAGAGCAGGGTTCGTCTTTGGGAGAGGGGGATAAGAAGTGAGAACCGGGAATATGGGTGGTGGCACCCTCTCAACGTTCAACAGCGTTCAACCCCTGCGAGGCATGTTGCAGGCTCTACCGTTCTTGGCCTCCGCGTTGCGTTTTCAGTCGAGCAGCGCGAGGCATGCCTCTCAGCGTGGCCAAAACCACGAATCCTTACGATTGTTTATTCTCGTATGGCTATGCGAGCTCCTTTTCCTTTCCCCCCTCCTCGTAGCTACAAGCTGTACCATAACAATTTCTTCAGAATTCAGAGGGTGTGTTGGTATCATCATCGTGAAAATCGCCCCCAATCTGAACTTCAACCACAACTTCAGGAACACGGGAAAGTTTGAGCAGAGAATTGCCGACCGGGTCCGGAGAGGGCCCGAAGGCCGAAACAGCGCCCAGCCTGCTTGACCGCCCATCGAGCGCTGAGCGCTGTTCGGTGCCACCGACGACCTCCTTCACGACACGACACGGTATGGCCAAGATCGAAGAAATACAGGAGGCCCCGCCTCAGGCTCCTCAGGCAAAAAAGAGGAAGGGTAAGTCGCACAAAGACCATATCTCTCTCACACCGGTCGGTCAGCTCACGCGTCCGCCACGCGTCGCCACTGCCAGGTCCGCCGGCCCTCGTGAAGTACTACCTCGTCCTCTACAACGTCCTCTCCACCGCCGGCTGGGCCTACATCCTCCTCATCACCGCCAACGCCGTCTTCAACCTCGACGGCACGCACGCCTCCGCCGCCCGCCCGCCCGCCCCCGGCGCCGCGCAAGTCGAGGTCGAGGCGGCGCTGCCCGCAGTCCTCGTGCCCGCCCTCCGGCGCGCCGCGCGGGCGTACGCGGCGGTCGGGGCGCAGACGGCGTTCGTGCAGAGCTTCGCGGCGCTGGAGGTGCTCCATGTGCTGCTCGGGTGGGTGCGCAGCCCGCTCGGGACGACGCTCGTCCAGGTCGGGAGCAGGCTCTACCTCGTCTGGGGCATCACGCACCTCTTCCCGCAGGTGCGTCCCCGTTCTGCGTCCATCTCGCCCTTTTCCTTTTCCTTTTCCTTTTCCTTGTCGAACGCACATGGTTTCCGGTCCCCACCACACCCCTTCCGCCAACTATTGAGACCCGCCACCTGCCTTCCTGCGTACTGACTGTGTGACCCAGGAGACGCACACGAACCCGCTATATGCGTCCATGGTCCTCTCATGGTCGCTCACCGAGGTCGTGCGGTACTCGTTCTACGCGTGCTCGCTCCTCGGCACCGAGCCCGCCCCGCTCCTCTTCCTCCGCTACACGCTCTTCTACGTCCTCTACCCGACCGGCGCGTCCTCGGAGGCGTTCCTCATGTACGCCACGCTCCCCGAGCCGGTCCTCTCGCTCGGCCTGCAGGGCGGCCTGCACGCGCTCGTCCGCAAGGTTCTCTTCGTCACGTGGTGGCCAGGTACGTGAATCCCCCCGGTCTCGGTGCTACTGTGTTCTTCCCTGCCGCCCTGCGCCTTTGCCGGTGTGGCGTTGGACATGAGGCGGGGACGGGCATGGACACAGAAGCGCGCCTGCAATGTATGTGTTGCGTGGGCTGACCTCCATTGTAGGACTGTACGTGATGTACACGCATATGATGAAGCAGCGGCGCAAGGTGTTTGGGGGCGGCCGCTCGGCTAAGCCCAAGGTCAAGCAAGCTTGAGCGGCTCGCCGCGCGTCCACGATCTTGTTCCGTATACCCAGAGTGTGTCTGGTCATGAGGGGCGACGCTTCATAATGGATAGAAAAGGTTTCTAAGTAGGTGCGTACTGGTCCCATTCGTGGACGCGTTTGGAAGAGCACGAAAGCTGATTGGGATTTATGAGAGCAGAGTACATGAGCGTAATGCAAGTCTCGTCTTCCTCCGTACATCCCCGCGCCGCGCTGCTGCCAGAAGAGGTGGCCGCTAGCCGTTATTGATGCTCCGCGCGAACCCTACCCGTCCGGAATAGTCGAAGACGGAATACCCTGCAAGAGGAGCGGTGTCCGCTCGACAACCAGTATGTGCGGATATATGCGTGCAGCTCACAGGATTTTAGGAACTCGTCTCCTATGATTGCAAGGTTCGGCGGGAAGCCATGGCCTAGGGCAAGGATCCCCCCTACGCAGTCGCTGCATTCACGCCGCTGTTAGCGGCTTATGCGGTAAGCTCTGGTTGTACCACGCACTTCGAGTCGGCATCGGTCCGCCCGAGGTTGAAATCTCCAGGATGTATTGTGAACGTCTCGCCGCGCAAGATGAGTGCTACGCTCATCGTGGTGTCGCAAGGGACGGTATAAAACCCTTCGTAGAAGAGTTATCGGTGCACGACCAATTCTGTGTGTGTGTGCTGCTCACCTGCTCCGTATTGCATTGCCGACGCTGACCCTGGTATCTGGCTCAGGTATGCATGAGCGCAAGTCACACCATCTGCCCTCCAACCCACCAGAGCGTAGAAACTATCCGCTAAATCAGAGGGCATGTAGATCAAGGTCGTTCCTGTGTCGACGGCCTGGAGTGGTCATGATGGTCCTGTTCAGCACACCAGCACACAAAACGAGATAGGTTTACCGCTGTGAGGTTTGCAGATACCGCCTGCGAGTTGTTCACCGACAGGCCATCCAGCGCGATCGACCAATACGTCTGCCACAACGGTGAGCTCCCCTACTCCTACTGCAGACTCCCCCTCTCTAAGCCCGACTCACGCGAGATATGACGGGGTTCCAGCGGACAGGGCCGACGGCCTTGGTCGCGTCGTAGCACCCGAAGCACACCTGGGAGCCGGTCTCGCGCGTGCGGGTGAGGTGGACGGAGAAGATGCTCTGCGCGAGCTGCTTCTGCGCGAGGAGGCTCTCGAAGAACGTCGGGCGGCCGGTCGCGGCGATGCTCCCGAACGCCATGCCGAGCAGCCCGCTGTTCGGCTCGTCGTTGAGGTCCGACGACTCCTTGCGCACCGCGCAGAACGTCTGCTCGCCCACCGTCGCCGGCCCGATCCCCACCGTCTCCGTCGCGAGCGTGCCCGACACCTTCCCCGAGCCCTGCCCGCCCGCGTCCTGTGTCAGCATGGAAGGGCGGCGGAGCGGCAAGGGGGACGGGGGAGGGAAGGAAGGGGGGAGGGGAGAGGGGACGCACGTAGGTGATCGCACAGCGCGTCGCGGTGCCGCCGTACGTCGAGCTGCGGCGCGAGGAGAACTGGTCGTTGGCGCAGCCCTGGCAGTCGACGGGCACCCAGAGGTCGGCGGAGCCGGTGTCGATGTCGACGGTCAGGCGCTGCGGCGGCGAGCCGAAGTCGAGCGGGCCGTAGTAGAGGACGTCCAGCGCGCCCGAGATGTAGTCCGTCAGCGGCATCTGCGCCGTTCCGGGCGCCATGGGCGGCATGCCGATGATGTTCGGGGCCTCGTCGTCCGGGCTCGTCAGCGCGTGCACGACCTCGGGGGAGGTGGACGACGACGATGACGATGACGGGGACAGTGACGAAGACGAGGACGGGGAGAGCAGGGATGGCAGGGTGCTGGGATGGCTCTGGGACGCGGAGTTCGCTCCTTGGCTGGGGGCCGCCGCGGGGGGCTCGAACTTGGGGTAGCCGGCCTCGGGGTGGGTGTCTGGATTGACGTCGATTCCTGCGAGAAACTGGCTGGCCTTGGCGTATTTAATGAAGATGGCCTTCACCTCTCGCGTCTGCGTTGGGGTCAGTTCTCGCATTACCGGAGGACGACGGCTGGACGCTGGCTCACCGCCTGTGTTGGGTCGAAGGTGGACACGTTTCCGATGGCCTGCGTCCCGCTCAAGGTGGTTTTGAAGCTGGGGGGCGCGATGGCCACGTGGAAGGACGCTATGCCGGGACGGACGGGTGTTGAACAGGACGGGAGTGCCGGCAGCAAAAAGAGCAGGGCAAAGAAGCGGAAGACAAAGAGCGAAAGCATGACGAAAACAGTGGCGCGCACCAGGCACGACCAAGGGAGATAGGAGTGCTTGAAAAGAATGGGAACAGGCGGTCGAGGATGTTTTGAGGCCAGACTCGAGGTCTGTGGGGGCTGACTCTCGGGGCGTGCGGGGTTGCGACGAACCTCCACACCTGCCATATCGGGGATCCTTCTTCGGGATCGAGATATTCATCGGCCGACTTGGACAAACGTTGGCAAGTGAAGTCATTGCTCTTCACATCGCGATAACGGTCTTTCCCCCATCCACAGATGAAGCCAATTGTCCGACACGCATGTCATTTCGTAATGTTTTGTTCAGCGAAGAAACACGAGACCAGGATATTGACGACAAGGTTCACACCATGTACACTTGGCGATTCGATCGTCGATGGACATGCTGCTGATCTGGGGTAAGTAAGGTGTTCTCTATCCAGTCGCTGTGACGCTGCTAAGGGCATGCCTAGACCACTTCTTCGGGAAGCGAATTAAGGTGTGGTGCCAGCCTCTGGATCGGGTGGCCGAACAGCATCCGTTTCAGTGCTCGCGTGGCCCGACGTTGGTCGCTCGTTGTTCAGTCCCCGGCCCCCTCTTGTCTTCTTCGTCGCCTCGACGCCTTCCTCACCGGTCTTTGCCTGGCCAGTCCAGCGCATGCCACTGTCACTCCCTCCCATCAACAATGCGTGCTGGCTATGCATTCTTTCTCACAACTCTCCTCGCACCTGTCACCAGCATAGACCCAATCGACTACGTTTTCAAAACGTCCTTCGTCGGCGCCGACTTCCTCCAGCATTGGACCTGGTATATCGACAACGATCCTACAGACGGCCGCGTTAACTACCTCGACCAGGCCACAGCATTGCAACACAATCTATCTTATGGTGAGCGTTCTCCTCGTCGCCCTCTCATAACTGCCTTCATTCTAACACTCTGGTTCTGTTCAGCATCCGATCACAAATTCGTCATGCGCGCCGATTTTGAGAACATCGTCGACCCCTCCGACCCCAGAGGACGAAAGAGCGTGCGCATACAGTCAGTCGAAGCCTATTCCGATGCAATCATCATTCTCGACCTGCAGCATATGCCCGAGGGCTGTGCGACCTGGCCTGCCTTCTGGTCGCTCAGTGCGGCCGGTCCGTGGCCGAAGGGAGGAGAAATAGACATCATCGAGGGTGCGTGCGACCCGTAGCGCATATAGGGACCCACCGGAGCTAACCACCGCAGGGGTGAACCTCAACGACGAGAACCTCTCGTCGCTCCACACGTCCGAGAACTGCACCATGCCGGCAGTCCGCGCCATGTCCGGGTGAGCCCTGCCCCAAGTCCCACGATCGTGACTCCACGACCCAGAGGGGGCGCGGGTCCGCTAACCACCCCGCGCGCAGGAACGTGACCTCGACGGACTGCAACGCGTTCCGGAACAAGAACCAGGGCTGCGGCGTGCAGTTCCGCAACCCGCTCTCGTACGGCGCGCTCTTCAACCGCTACGACGGCGGGTACTACGCGCTGGCGCGCACGCGCTCCGGCGGCGTCCGCGTCTGGTTCTGGAACCGCTGGGACAGCGACGTGCCCTGGGAGGTGCGCTACCCGCCCACGAGCGGCCTGCTCGGGCTCGCGAAGGTCGCGCCGACGCCGCTCTGGGGCCAGCCCCAGGCCGTGTTCGAGTTCGGGGCGGGGTGCAGCGACGCGGACCACTTCGACGCGCATAACCTCGTGTTTGACCTGACGTTCTGCGTGAGTGTCCGAGTCGGCTGGGGCGATGTTTCGGCGCGGCGGTGAAGGAGTCGCTGATTGATTGACTGACTGTATGCGCTGGCTTTTCTTAAGGGCGACTGGGCGGGTGACGAATATCCGACCTCCGGGTGTCCGGGCACGAGCTGCATTGACTGTGAGTGTTTCTCCCCACGGTTTGACGGTCGATGGGTGTTGGCTGATGGTGGACCCTGGCCACTAGTCGTCAACAGTAATCCCGAGGCATTCAAGAACGCGTATTGGGAGATCAACTCGCTTCACATCTATGCGCCCGCGCAGGACCTTGTCGGTAAATCGTAGAGCATGTATACGTGACTCACCCGGGCCTTAGTATACACCTAGTCTTCAGCTTTGCACGAGGATTTGCAATTGTCTGTAGATTCTAGAGGGTCCTTACCTTGTCTGCAGCTGTACCGGAGCTAATCGGACACTAATTAGTGGAGAGTCCAGCCATGCTTCTTGCCATACTGGTGGGACAGTATGTCATTACTGGCGGATGCGGGACACACTGCTATGAGAACAGTACCTATAGTGAACGGTAAGAGAACCTCACAAGTTGGGGCACTCAAGGACGTGAGTGCAAGACTGATGACGTTGAGCGAGTGGGAGTGGGTATGTGTCGCGAGCGGATGAGGTACATATGGCCGCCAAGCGGAGCGCGACCAGGTATGGCTGAATAAGGAAATAATACTGAACGCCGTGACATGAGTGCTAGCGTACCTTGACACTGTGACGCCGGGAGGTAGGATATTCACGGACGCGGGCAAAAGAAACAGATGCACACCACATGATGCACATACGGGAAGCACCGGAATAACGGAATAGTGGGAACCCGGAATCTGAACAATGACAAGGGGCGGGTATAGACTATACATAGTACTTACGGCGGACCGGATGCTCACGCGTCGGGCTGCTTCGGAGTGATGTTCCATCACACTCCGAGTCCCTGTATTCTCGCCGGGCCAGTCCCCCACGTCAATCGTCCTTAAATTCATTTTCTTCGGTCCAGGATGGCAATGCGGTCGATGTCCTTGATAGGTTCGGCATTGTGCTGTGTGATCCTCGGCGAATCCACGCATAGCGTAACGCTCATGTGGTTGCGATATTGCTGATTGTGAGCCCGGTGACAGTGAGCGGCAGTCGAACTTTGACCAGTGAACTTTAACCATCTGTAAGAGCACAGCGGGACGCATGTGCTCCAAGCATGTTCATCAGGTGGACAGCCTTCCTCAAGTGAAAGGACCCAAATGCGGGAGTATTCACCGTTCACCATGCATGCATGCCTTCCTCCGGCCTCCCTCTGCGCCCAGATGTACGCTGGCCGCGTCTATGTGCACTTCTTGCCGCCGCGTGTACAACGTGCTCGTCCGTGAGCAGATCTGGACAACGGTCATTCATAGTAGGCGACTCAGTCTGAACGTGTGCATCAAGACTCACCGGGCCACGGAACGCATGAAGACACGTTGACAGCGCTATTCTGCGGCCGCTCGCTTCAGAGTTCAACTGTCCGAGAATAATAAAGTTCTGTCCAATTGGCATCAAAAACGGAAGTATTTGAGTCGAAATCGTACATAGAATGAACAGATGCGAACGAGACCACCACAAGGAAAGGGCAAGGCGACACTGTCGGCATCTAAATCTCCATATAGACGAGTCCTGCGGGGGGTGGGGGTGGGGGGGCTCCGCGTTCAACCCTTCGTCACTCTCGACTCGTGGGCGTGGGGGAGGGGACAGCCGGTGTCCCCATCGCCATCCAAAAGAGGGTCCGAAACACGTGACGGCAGTCCCTGTACAGTCGTGCTATAGGGTTCTCGCTCTGGTAGACGGCGCGGGACCGGAGCTTGCGCTGCGGCAGCGATGTGATCAGCTTCTCGAGACGCATGCACGCCTCATCCATCGAGGGGCGTCTTGCTGGATCGGGGTCCACCATGTCGTCCACGAGCGGCCGCAGGAAGGCTAGCCCTGACACTCGCTGACGGAGGACGGCGTGCGACTGTCAGCCTTCAACATGGAGCCGCCATGCAATGTCGACTCACCCCCATCATATCCTCTCGTATGAGGTTTCCGAGACAGTAGACGTCGATCTTGTAGGGATCCTTCGGGGTTGACGGATCGTTGTACTCGGGGACACTCTTGTCTCCCCCGAACGCGACTGGTACGAGAGGGTCGCCTTCCTGGGGAGAAAATCGATAGGAGAGGCCGAAGTCAATGTAGTAGTATCTGGTGGGATGGCCCGTGCGTGTATATTGTTTCGTTTTTCGTTTGAAATCATAGCTTCTACTTAGGTCGATAGGATGCGGCCTCTCAGAGAACAGGGGAACAGGATCCATCATGGCGTTCATCATATGAACGTCGCTGAACAAAAGCGTTGAAGGCGGTACGTCATTGGGGTATATTCATTCACTCACCAATGTGCGACGTGGTGACTATGCATGAAGTGGAGTCCCTGAAGAGCTTTGATTAGTGCCTGGTTCACTTCGAAGATGCGAATTCTACGGCGCTACACACCTCAAATAGCTGTCGCACACATTCGACCGTTTCTCCCAAGGTGGCGAATTTAACGTCGGTTATGCAGATGAGATACGGCATGACGAGGAATTGGATGTCCTTCATGTGGGGAGACTGCAGCACCTCATAGACAGGGACAGAATGGTTGGATGGATCGCTCGCAAGCGGGTCGGTCGAAAAGTAACGGATGATCTCTTCCTCTTGAGGGTGATCCAGTTTCTTGACCCGCTTTATGGACACAAGGCGATTGTCGGACGTGCGAAGAGCATCCATAACAACTGTGCGCTGGATTTCCACTGGATCAGCATAACGTGGAACAATTTCATTTCGAAAACCGCACCATGGGCGATTGGCCGTCTTCGCAGTTGTCCGGATTTTCTTTCGACTTGAGCCACGACGGCTCCCAGTCTGTTCGATACCGAGGGCGCAATACGTAGCCACAGGCTTCGAGCCACTTCTGGTGGTCCCGCCATAGGTACTCGTCTTCGAAGAGACCACCCTTCACCGCATTTGAGCGTAGTGGGTGGGATTGTTGAGCGGACGCCATTTATATGCAGAGTCGTGCGAAAACAGACGGTCGAGGAGGAGTCGACGGGGGGTAGGGGACATAGAGAGAACGTCTGAGTAGTTATTGAACCGTCGATGCCTTCGTGACGCCTTCGTGACGCCGGCGTGGATTTCTATGAGCGCCAGCAGGGCCGGATCGATGAGTTTCACAAGTTCCTCGTGGGTTCAGCGAGGTAAGGGTCTCTACACGTCACAGGGCTCTTCGACGAACGGCCGCACTCATGGTGGTCTTGATCATTCGCGGTATTGAACCTTCCTGCGCTTCTGCAAGTGAACAAGAAAAAACTCAATGCCTCCGAGTCGCAACCCTTGTCTCACCTACGCGATGTGGTAAAGAGCGAGGTCCGGCATGCTCGTACAACGTGTCTTCTTTGTGTGCGTGCGTGCCAGAGCATCATGCGTCATGGTGGTGGGCAAGAGGACCCATTTGCTTGCACCTCTGCTTTGGAAAGTATTTTGTATCAGTGAGAAAATCCACGCGCGTTAATTTTTGCATAGAAAAGGGCTTGCAATCGTGAACCGTCCTCACCATACTCCGCGCTTTGGTTCGCCATGATGCCAATCCCCCCCTCTACTACCTCTCTCATTGAAAGCAGCCTGCAGCTCTTTCTTACCATTTACCGGGAGCTTGCGACGGCGGAGATTATGAAGAAGGCGAACGGGAAGTACAACGAGGGTCTCCAAGCACTAGAAATGTACCATACGCTCATGACCCGGGACCAGATCGAGCAGATTGCGGCCATGAGAGCACGGTAAGCACGGCTATAGATGATAGAGACTTTGAAGACCACTCACATTCCTTCATCCGGTCCGCTCAGGGTGGAAGCTGCGCGGCCGTCCGAGCACTCAGAGCCGACTTCATTTCTGGAACTGATACGAAACCCGCTCAATAAGTTCAAGGGCGCACGCAGATTCAGAAAACTTTGCAAGGAATATAAAAAGCTTGTCGAGGTGCGTTGCTTCTGCTGCTTATAACGCAACTCTTCCACGCATGACCCGGGCTACCGCAGCGTTTGTCGCAGACAGCACGAGCAGAGAGATATTTAGTGTTCACCTCGAGGGAGGAGAACGGGAGTCCATCCCAAACCTTCAGACCCGTGGTCAGAGCGTCCCACGCGAATGGCGTCCGGCTTTTCGTGACCCAAGAAGTGGCTCACGAGATAGGTAATATTCCCTTCCTTCTGTCCCTGCTATCTGCCTGACCAGCATCATGCCGCAGAACGAGCTGCTGGCCCAGGCGCAGAGATGACACAGGAGTTCTGCGGCTTGAATATATCAGTTGGCGCATCAACTAGTATGAAACTCCAATTCACATGTGAGCGGTGTCATCTCCAATTCGACGGCTTGAGAAGTGGACTCATCTCATGGGGCGACAGCGTCTGGCAGCGTCACGGTTGCCCTGGGACTAATACATGACCCCTCTCCAACGCGGCGTGACGACGAGCTAGCTCTAGTGCTTGCAGCATCCGGCGAATCAGTTCAGACTAAGGAAGCGGTCAACATAGAGAACGCACCTTACCACACGACCCCACAACCCCATGCGTCAGGCCGAACTGTTATTACGCGTACGTCAAATTTCTGATAACATCTATTGATGATTTGCCGATAAATTCGAGCTAGTGAGCGGCACTGCTACGATATTTCCACGCCAGAAGGATCAAGGTGACCTGAACCGCGGAGATGGTGAGTAGCTCCGTCTTGATATGGGGGGAACGAAAGTAACGTCCATCATAAACGTTGAAGCAGGGGACAAAAAGAAGGCCGATTCCCCCACCACTGGCAAGGTCGACCTCTACGGCGAGGACAGCAGCAGCAGAGTAGCCTATGCGCTTAGGCTTGACAACCTGGCGTTCCACACCTAGGTGGGTGTGACCTCGACAGCAGAGGGATCCTGTGTCGCCTGAAGTATCCGTGCGATTGTGAAGGGCTCAGTATTTATGGTGCGACTCACTAGTGTGTAGTTTGGCTTGGGAGCGCTGTGCGCATTCCACTTGATTCTGAGCATTTGCCTATCTTTACCTCCGTCCTGATATTGAAATTGTGTCGTGCTTCTGCCGGTAGCTCTGTAGAAGTCTTCATCCTTGATCGTGCCACCGTCGCGGCGAGTATTCTGTAACTGTACAACGTATTCTAGCATCGCATGCATCCTGTAGTGATAAATTTCATGCACGTTGATCTACAGTTGAGCAACAGTGAGAACGCCACGTACCTCTACTATGGTGCGAACTCTTCACCCGGCCCCAACACCACTGGTTCGTCGTACGCGGGCATAGCAGGCTGGTATGATGCTCAAGGACTGGGTTGTTGGAGTAGACAAAATGACTGTAGATGGTTAACCGGTTAAGAGTAAACCCAAGCCTCCGTCATCGATTAGTGAAACATTCGGACTCCGCGTGGATGCAGTGCTTGTCCAGCTTATCGGACTTTGATTTCGTCGCTTCAGGCTCGACGATCTATGTTACTGTACTTAATATCTGTTACCCGAGTTCTGTTCCCTCGTCGTGTTGGTCACGCAGACACAACTGAATGTTTGCGCTTATACCCCACTGATCGGTGCCGGTGCATCTTGGCGTTGTCCTGGTGTATCCTGGTGTGTCATCCTATGGGTATACATGAAAAGCATCTTAGATCGTAAGCAACCATCACACATCCCCTCACATAATCTCGTCCAGAGTCATGTCCCCATCCGCCGGAAGCTCGGGCAAGCTTGGCAATCTCGAGCTCGCCGATGAGCGCGCCGCAGACAGCAGCTGCGCCTGCTCCGAGCCCTGCGAAGACGCCAAGCCCGTACTCGTGACGTCGGGTTCCAGCGCCGCGGCGCCAGGTCTCGCGACCCTCGTGATCGTCGTGCGTGGCTTGACGTCCTGAGGGACGGCCACGGACTTGTACAGCTCGAGCTCCGCGCGGAGGTCGTCGTTGTCCGCGTAGGCGGCGTCGCGATCGCGCGTCGAGAGCAACAATTTCTGTGTCAACATCCAAACACGGTCAAGACGCCGCTAGCACAGTAGATGAGGGGAGGAACGTACGTGCTTCGTGTCGTGCAGCTCGCGCCGGATGCGGTCGACGTACACGATGCGCTGGGCGGGGTTGTTGTGCCCGAGGATCTCGGCGTTGAACTTGCTGAGCCGCTGCGCTTCGTCCTCCGCAAGCGCGTTCTTCATCACGAGCTGGTCTACTTCGGCGAGCAGGCCGTTGTACGCCTCCTCGTACCTCTCCGCCTCGGCGAGGTCGGAGTTCAGCCTGCCCAAATGTAAGTGACGAATGAACAGCGGAGCTCAAGGGGAGGACTCACTGCTCGACTTCAGAGCGCAAGAACTGCTCAGCCTGTTTCACCTGCTGGAGCGACTTGGCCAAGCGTTGGCTCGCCTGTTTCTCCTGCTGCAAGCCCTGCTCGGCGCGCGCAACATCCGCCTGCGCTTCCGCCTTGACGATGTCAAGTTGCTTCTTGAACGACTCCGCGCGCGCATTCGATTCCGCCAGAGACGCCGCGGAGTCTGCGAGCATCCGTTGTGCCTCGGCGTGTTCAGCCTGTGCGCGCTGTAGAGACTCGGAGAGCTGCTTGCGAACGGCCTCCGCATCGGCGAGTTGCTTAGTGCCCTGGTCGAGTTGTGAATGAATGTCGTGTACTTCCTTGCTGAGTACGGAAGCATGGAAGAGCAGCGCATCTGTGCGGGCACGGTCGAGAGAACTCCATAACTCAGAGTCGCCACGAGCCGCCTCCACGAGGCATTGGAGTGAGGCGTGCCGTTCCTCTGTCACAGACCTTGCCGCGTCCTCGAGTTCACGGAACTCATCGGCGGCGGACGTCGCTACGCTTGATACGTCTCGGAGAGCGTCACAGTAGACCGCGGCTTCGTCTTGCGTCTCGCGGAGCTGAGACGCGAGGAACGTGTTCTCTTCTTTCACCTGCCGGATGAGGTTGGCGAGTTCCACAACTTGACCGTCGCTGTTCGCGAGCTTGCGTTCCAGCTTATTGTTGCGCAACTGGAGGACCACAAGCTCCTGCTTGACCCGCTGGTGGGTCGAGAGCGCGATCGTCGTCGACGCGAGTTTGCCGTACTCCTGCGCGACACGGGCGAGGGCGTACCGGTGCTGTTCGAGTTGTTCGACAAGTTCTTCCTCCGCGTTCTCCGCATGACCCTCAACCTGCTGCAGAGCGTCGCGCGCAGCTTGTGCCTCCTTCCGTGCCTCCCGCAACTGGGTCGTCGCGTCTTCTGCAGCAGCCTGCGCCTCCTGCACCCGCTCATCCGCCTTCCCCTTCGCCTCTGCCAGCCGCGCCTCAGCCATCTCCCGCTTCTTCCTCTCCGTACCCAACGCCTTTTCCAACTCGGCGACCTTCTTATCCCGCTCCCTCAGCTCGTCCTTCCTCCTCGCCTCCGCCTTCCGCGCATCCGCCACCTCACCCTGCCTCGCCGCGAGCTGCGTGCGCTCGTGCTCGCTCGCACGGAGCTTCAGCCGAAGCTCGCGCAGTTCGCCCTGGTCGTTGGCCGCTGCTTTCTTCAGCTCTTGCACGCGCGCGTCGAGAGCGTCTGTCTGTTTCTTCAGCTTGTCCGCGCGTTCAGTCTGTTCGGCAGCCGTCCGTTGCGTGCGGCCGAGCTCGAGTTTGAGCCGCTCCTGCTCGAGGTGGTGCTGGAACAGGCTTGGTACCGGGGGGGTTTACAAAAGGTGTGTAGGGGGCACTCACAGCTTTCTTCTCTTCCACATGAATCCTCTCCAGGTCTTCCAGTTTGCGTTGAAGCACTGCGAGTCTGTCGGTAGTAGTGTGGTTTCCCGTTCTTGTCGGCGGTCTGTTCTGTGCGGCTGCAACGTCGGCGTCGTACGCTCCAGGGCCTTTCGAATGGTACGTCTGAGAAATGCGTGTAAACCACAATCTGCGAAACACCCACCGGGCACGTCGTCCGGTTTGTCTTTGTTGAATCGATTCGTCTTCTCAAGGAATGCCCCCCGCTTGTATGCGTCATATTCAGGGTCTGGTCGGGGTCAAAATCGCACTACGCTGCATGTCTGCATCCACTACTTACCTTGGGCATTGTATGCTCCGGGGCCGGGAACATCGGAAGCTGTGGGCATTGCCATTGTTCAGTTCCACTCGGAAGTAGACGATGATGGATGGGCGCACCCTTCGCGGACGGGAACCTGGACCCTCTTGAGAACATGTTGACGTGGTGTTCTTCGTCGTGCCGTCGTGAGCGTCGTGAGCGCAATGTCGAGCGTTGGAGCCACCTTGAAGTTGTCGCGTAGGACGACGTTGAACACGGAGCGCGTTGCACAAACTCGGCCACACAAACGCGTCGCGTTCGCGCGCCCGCAGATCTCCATGTGACCGAGTACCTTGTTTTCGTCCCTCACCGTCACTGGTGCCGCTCCTCGTTTCTGGCATGAAAGAAACCCTACCCTTAGTTACATGTTCACCGAAAACATTACAACGGATGAGGGATACCGCGGTATACTTGTGGGAGGGAGAGCAAAAAAGTTCTCCTCAACAAAAGAAACTAGCCCACCGCGAGGGTCGAACTCGCAGCCTTCAGATCGCCCGGATCACGTGCCCGGAAGCCCGCAGTCGTAAGAGTCTGACGCTCTATCCGATTGAGCTAGGCGGGCTATGTCTGCTAGGCCTGCGTGCACTACAAGTGGTCCGTCAGCTTCATATGGATTATGGTTAATACCAAGCCAGTGGCACCCACAACGACTATACTAATGAGCAATAGAGAGGCTACAGTAAGTGCTAGCTTTTCTTCTTCTTCTTATTTTTCTTCTCTCCTGCTCCCGCCGGAGTCGCGTCCTCCTGGACCTTAGCCTCTTTCCGTTTCCGCTTCTTCTCCTTCTGCACCTCAGCCTCTTGTGCCTCCCGAGCCCGCCGCTCAGCAACATCGCCCATCATTCCCAGCTTCTCGAACGGATCCATGGTGCTGTCATCGTCGTCGTCCTCGATCATCGCATCCACTTCGCGCTCGCTCAATGGCGCGGAAGGGGGTTGTGAAGCGAGTGCCTTCCGAGAGGTTGTCGAGACGGTCGTGAGGGGCGCCTTCGGGACGTGTTCTGGAGAGAACGGATCGGGTTGTATCGAACCCACAAGCGAGAGCATTTGATTCGCGATGGTCAACCTATGTCGAAATCGAGTCAGAAACGAGTTTTGAGGGACAATTGGGGAGGTAGAAGACATACCCGACGACCGTGAATTCGAGGTGGCCATCGGCATCCCCCAGCTTCGTACCGGTGATCTTGTGGACCCAGCGACCTCCATCGTGCTCTATGTCATCCTGCGCCCTTATCCCTTCTGCTCCCTCGTCCCGCGCGACACCAAACTCCGGGTCGTTCTCCGCGGGTCCGTACTCGAACTCATAACTGTCGGTAGTGATATGATGTCGGGGTATGGATACGTTGAACGTTCGGTGTACAAGCAGAGATATGTGATCCGGAGAGCAGAGGTTGATCTTTCCAGCTAGAACCACGGCCCTGGGTGAGCACTGAGCTGATGGCAAATGAATCGCAGGATACGTACATAGTTTCATGCCGACTTGCGGGCTCCACACCGTCGCGTCAAACGCGACGCGACAATTCGCGGAGGGACAGTCTGCTTTAATAGTCGCCACGTTGTCCAAAAACTCTAGACGGTCATGGGCGAGGACGACGCCTTGCAGTGCGGGGATATATCTGGAACACCAACCCGAAGCACAGGCGTCCCGATTATTTCTCTGAAAGTGTGTGCAGACATGAATAACGCAAGTACCTCATAAGCATCGAATCTAGGAGCTCCTCCACACCTCCTCGGAGGTCCGCCGCGAACGCAGGCGGCACGGAGACGGTCAGCGACGCGCGCACAACGCGGAACGCGTCGTCCGTCGCGCGGCCCTTGCCCTTGTCCTGCTTCGCCCTTTTCTGCCTCTTCGCGTCTTTGGGACCGTCTTTATCCTTCTTGGACCGCTTCGTCGGGGACTCTGCCGCGACCGCCCCCTCCACCGCTGCCGCGTGCTTCCTCTTCTTCGTTTTATGCGCCTCTGCCGGTGGAGACATGGTTCAAGTTTCCAAGTAGCAAAGTATGAAAGCTGGCGTTCCAGAAGACGTGTTAGGTAGCAGGACAGGGCAAGACGGTGTGCAACTGCACTGGGGTCCGAGGTGATGGTAGAATTTTTGAAAAGCGCCCGAGCGTGGGTGCTGCTGGAACAAGCGCCTGCCTCTGGGGGACACACTCATCCCGTGCCGGACGTCGTCGGCACGCCTCTCACAGTCGTTGTCCCGGTACTGTCACCATCGTCGTGGGTCGGGTTGAAGTCC
Organism: Ganoderma boninense; assembly: GCA_002900995.3. Classification (NCBI taxonomy): domain Eukaryota; kingdom Fungi; phylum Basidiomycota; class Agaricomycetes; order Polyporales; family Polyporaceae; genus Ganoderma; species Ganoderma boninense. Next base: position 652,451 of record CM035313.1, on the reverse strand, counting down.
ATGGTGCGTGCGTCACCCCGAGTACATTGCGAAGTGAAGCTGACCAAGCCCATGCTCGTTATGGACAGTCTTCGCCAAGGGCCATCGTGCAAATCGCTATTGCTGGCGCGAAAATCCTAGGAAAGGCGTTCTACGCCGCCGGGAAGCAGGCCGCAGCGAGTGCGTGAAATGACTCTCCAATCTACGAATGTGTGGATAATTCTGATAATGTATTGTTTTGTACTCTTAGATGCAAAGTATCGGCCGCAAGGCGGAGCTGGAGGAGATGTGGCTGGTGTTGGGAACGCCACCACTGGGTCCTCCACCGACAAGCTGACGAGGGAGCACCGGATGACGTTGGATGAGGCACGGTTGATCCTGAACGTGAAAAAGGAGGACTCGGTGGAAAGGGTATTGCAGGTGCGTCGCGCATATACCTACCGATCCTGCATGCTTGTGTGCTGACGCCGTGCATGCAGAGCTACGAGCACCTGTTCAAACATAACTCCCCACCCCCACCACCGGAAAAGCCTGTACCACGGTCCTCCAAATCTGTGCTTCCTGCGCACTCGCACTATCTGCAGTCGAAAGTTGTTCGCGCGAGGGAGCGGCTGGACGCAGAACTCAAGGCGTCGCTCGCCGAAGAGAACCCCCCGCCACCACCCCCTCCAGATGCTCCTTCGTCAAATCCGCCTCCCCCCTCGTCATAGTCCTAGCTCTGGCACGACTGTCACCTCTGCTGGGTCGCTTCTCCCCTCGCAGCGTTCCATCTTAGCTGTCCCTTGCACACACCCGCCCCACTCTGCTTTCGCGTACACACCATACCTTGCTGATAACTATAGACCTAATGCACTGTACCATCTGCACACTATTACAACCGTCCTCCCTTCATCCTCGCTCACCCTACCCGGGCAGGACTGCGCGTGCCCCTCATGACGACGCCAACTGCGTTTCCGATGAAGGTGAGGTTCAACCGCTGCCGGAGTGCACTCAAATACCGTGCAGTTTATCTTCACTTGTGAGAACCTTGCGACATCGGTTGCCAGTCGGTTGCCGTAGCAGATGGGAGTTTTACGGAGTTGGGGCACGATGGGCAACACAAATCGCCGAGCGTGCACGCGTGGCATGTAACCTCACTCGAGGAACGTCCCGACTCCCGTGTATGATTCGGGTTCTTATGTTTCATGTATGCTCCGCTCTGCTACAGGAAGATTTGGCTGCCTCGGGCACCGTAAGCTTAACTTACATTTGACGATACAACGCTGGACCACGGCGACCCGCGGCATGAGCCTGCTCCTGGCATTTCATCCTCCGGCCATGGCCGGAACAAGATAGGTTTCTTCCTGTTTCTTCGCCGGGAGTTCAAAGAGGGTCCATCCACCCTTAATCCTACGCGACTTCTGATGAGATACATCGGATGGTAGGAATTTCAAACGACCCTCGACAGAACATATGTTATCTCCTGTGAATCACGAGGCGATAAGTAGAAGAACTTGAAGAAGCATTGGGGAAAGGATCAGAGCGATCCTAGAATGATCCATGTGTTTGTGGGGTAAGGTTATTGTGAGATACGGCACTGTCCCATGATTCAGACGGACACACGTACAACAGTCATCTGTTGGTCCCCAAACCGCGGTCAATCAAGTGGACTCCAAGGTCGAAAGGATGCTGAGGCTTGAAGGGGTTCATTTCCCACCATCGGCTGGTGAGCTCAACACGAGACGACTGGGACTGTTCGATTGCAATGCACCATTAGCTCTCATAAGGCCGACCAGGTGCATGTCATAATGTCGGAGAGTCGCACCTTGGGAATAGATACATATCCCATGGAATCTCGGATCGCATATGGATCGCACGAGATGGCATCATAGTGAGAAAGGACCGAGGTTCCGGCGAAGATGTGCAGATCGCCGACAATGGTCACCACAGATGGAACATGAAGATGGCCTTGATGCACAAGGAGATGAGCGGAGGTGTCGTGTGTGTGGGTGGAGGCTTCTTTTGAGAGGCTCTTCGGCTGCCTCGAGGGCCACTGGCTGCTAAACGGGTTAGGATAAGAATCACGGTATAGAGTGGAGACGACTTAACCGACAGCATGCGGGGAGCGAAAGAACCTCAACTACTTGATGAGCTCGCAGGGAGGCTCTCAGCTGAGCAGGAGACTGGATATCGATGCAGCGAGGCCGTGCGATGTGCGCACACCTGAATATCCATCTCGCCCGCCGGAGACGTTGACGTGATGGGGCTTGGATGGGGTGGCCAACGAGGCTGTATGCGGGATATTGAGGCATCCATCTGCCGTCTTGCGCAGCTCCAGCAAGAGGGCATGCAGAGAGTACTTAGTATTGGGGGGATATGGTGGCGGAAGGAGGAAGACGAGTGAATTATCGGGCGGAAAGCCGAGCGCTTGCCGAAGTCAGATGATGGGCATGAGGCGCCCGTGCGAAGGCGGATTTTCGAGGTCGCCCGAAGCTGCACCTCTTGAGACCGGACGGTCATCTTCGCTATCGTGCGCGTCCCCAACCACCTCTTGCTCGTCGGGGACGCTGTCGGGCGATCCCCTCGCAACGCTGTCCACCAAGAATATCAATCATTCCCCACCATCTCCCTCGACGCCTCGCCGCACCGCCACTAATAAGTCGTCGCCCAGCCCAGAGGGGGCTCTTCCTCTCTTCCCCATCCTCGTTATGGCCCTCGGTGGTCTGGGTGCTATTCTTCTTGCTGGTCATCCGACATACGCTCTAGGCCATGTCTTCTCCAAGCTCGATCTTCGCACTATCTTCTTCGCTGTGGTTTTTGTCATAATCGTCTTGGTTCTGGGTGCGTAATCGTTCTGTCTGCACAAACCACATCCTCACTTATCGTTACGACGATTTTGGTCCATATATGCGTTCACCTGCCCATACATGTGTTCATCGATATGACTTGTGCTCGCCAAATTCAACTTGGCTGCCCGCCTTGATGTGCGATCAGCATATCTCACGAATCCTTCCGAGGCGTCCTTCCGGACCCACCTCACAGAGCTGCACATCAAGGAGCACATCCGCCAGCTCGAGGGCCCACAGGATGACAGTTCAGCTTCCGACGACACCAACACGCATTTCACTCTTTCGCGCAGGTCTCCTCCAAGCTCACGTAAACCTGGAAGCAACTTCGACCCTCAATCCCCATTCCACTTCGTCAGCCGAGCCTCGGTCTCTCTTCGCACCCCGAAACATGTCTTCCAGAATTTTGGCATCCTGTCGGTAGCTGCAGTCTATCCGCCGAGCCGCTACGGTAGCCAAGGCGGTGCTCACGGTGCTGGGACCGAAAACCTTTCCCCTTCTGTCTTCGACGCATGGTACATTGGCGTACTCGGGACCTGGTGGAGAGGCGGCGTTGTCCAAAGTTGGTGGCATGAGCTGTTGGAGAGCAACAAGGACACGGAAAGGTGCGGGTCTGGTCTGTTGAATATCAAGGCGCTCGATGTTCTCGAGGGATTCGACGGTGAGTTTTCTATCTTACCCTAATGTGAACAACAAGACGAGCATCTACACTAGGCCTGCCCCTACCCACTGCCTCCCGTCCCCCGACTGAGTCCCCGTGCAAACTGAGGGGAATGGAGAGATCGATGCAGCGACCGGCAAGCAATATGCCGCGGAGCACCACGCCACCTCCATTGCCGAAGTCGGCCTCCCTGCCTCTTCACGCACCCCGGGTCGTTGCATCTTCTACCCCTCCGAAGGCGAACGGATCCCCCAGTCGCCACGTGCCGACCACCTCTCAGACAAGCGCCTCAGTGACGCCCGAACCGTCGCGACCACCAGTGCCTCCAGTGATCGCGTACTCGCCATCGTCGACCTCCTTGTGGGACTCGTCGCCAATCATCGCCGAGGTGTTGCGCCAGATCTCGCAATCCAAGGCTGCGGTGCAGGAGCTCCGCACGCAGCTGGCGGACTTCCGAGCGAGCGCGGACGATGCACATGCCGCCATCGAGAGCGAGCTCGAGGCGCAGCGGGAGCGGAAACGCGAGGAGGACGGGGCTCGGGCGGAGTTGAAAGCTCGCACGAAGACGCTTGAGGATTCGAAACGCTCAGCGGAGAGCAGCAAACGTGATGCCGAGAAGCGTTTGCGGGCGGCGGAGAGTGCCCGCGACAATGCGGAGGCGCGTATCGAGAAGCTCGGGGAGGAGATTGGGGCGCTGAGAAGTCGGATGCGGGAGGACGATGCGGCGGTGGTGAGTAGCAAAGAGGAGGGGGATGTGAAGGAGCAGGAGGCGAAGGAGACGTTAGAGAGAAAGAAGAAAGAGATCAAGGTCGCGGAGGAGGTCGTCGCTGCACTCAACGTGCGCGCGAAGGAGTTGGAGGAAAATATTGTACGGGAGGAGGAGCGGCTGCGACAGGCAAAGGAACAGGCGGAGATGAAGAGGCAGGACCGGTCGTTCTACCCGCTCACGGTTGTCCCTACGGTCGAAGAGGACATGACCATTCATGCCTGGGCATCGCACGCCAGCCAGAATCAAACCCAAGAAGCTTCGCAGGACTCGTTCACGCACCACAGCGGCGAGATCCTTGAGAGGCAGGAGGTCTTCCCTCGTCCTATCCAAGCCCCGAAGAGCAGAGGATCGGCGTCCTCCGGTTCGGGAAGCAGCGATACCAGGGAACCGTCGGTATCGCCCCGTCCCGCACGCCTGTCTCTCACCAGCATCTCCAACCTTCGCGACGCCGCCAATCGCGTCCTGCCGGAGCCCGATCCGAACGGACAAGTCGTCTTGCGTCCCCGCGGTTTCCCGCTCTTCGCCGACTTGCCGAGCAACAGGTCTACCCAGTCGACATCTACTCGTTTCTCGCCGTTCGGCGAAAGCGATGACGGCATCGATCCGTCAGCTGTGGACCCTCCTACGTCCGCGAGCAGCATCTCGCCTTCCTCGTACATTCCGAGCGGACTCATCAACTCTCTGGACGGCACGGGCGGTCACGACGGCAACCTCTCCCGCTCGTTCCAATCCGAGGACGACGCAGTGCTTGCCCGTGACTGGCGCAAGAAGGCGGCGTTCCCGCGTCCTCTGCCCGTCGAGAGCCCCTGCACGGGGATGAGTATGTACACGACGTCTCCTTCGTCGCTGACATACCCGTCTTTCGACGGCGTGGACAACCTAGACCCCTTCGAGGTCAGGCCCCAACCTACTCGCCGCCGCTTTACCTCGGAACTCGTGGACCTGCAGCGCGCCGCCCTCCTCTCCAACCGCACCATCTCGGACCCAGCACCCGTGCCCGTCAATCTGACGGAGTACGATGCCCTAGACAAGGCTGCTCTCGCGCACCGCAGGTGGTCTTCGCAGCAAGATGCGATTGGAAAGGAACGCAAAGGGCTCAACCCCGAGGCGAAGGCGTTCTCACTCACGAAACGCAGCCACCCGTCCCTCCTCTCCGCGCCGTTCGATCCCCTTGCGCACGCGTCGTCGCTCAGCCTCCCCGCCTCGCACGTCCCCGAACAGGACGCAGCCCACAGCCAAGCCGGCGGCAACCTGTTCTCGTCCATCTCGATGCGCGCGTTCGCACCATCGCCCGCGGAGCGCGAGGCGCTGCAGCGCGCGCTGGGCGGGTCGACGAACACGAGCCTCGAACGGCTCCCGACGCTCTCCGAGGTCTCCTCCATCCCGAGCCTCAGCCTGCCCTCGTCCCCGTCGAACTCGCACGCCGTCGCCGTTCCCCCGCCGCCCGGCCTCGGGCCCTCGCTCGGTGCTGGGGTGGCGAAGGATGCGGGAGCGGCGGGGTTCGGGTTCGGGAACGGGAGGACGATCCTGGGGCCCGGGCTAGCGTGGCTGCAGAGCCTGCCGCGGGCGCGCAAGTCGAAGTTCAGCCCATGGGAGGACGAGGAAACAAAGGAGCTCGAGGCGGGGGGGAGGCTGTGAGCGGCTGTGTCCATGCGGGTGTTAAACACGAATCTGAGTACGAGTTGCTAGTGCTAGTGCTTCTTGCTGTGACCGAGCGCGAGCCTGTAGAGGGCCCGTGCTGTGCTGTAAAGTCGGCGAACGTCGAGTATGAGATTATCTATTGTGTGTAGAATTGCCGCCTCGCTAGACGGGAGAAGGTCGGGGGGGGGGAAATAAGCGGAGGGGGGATGTAAGGGAGCTAGGAAGGGGAGGAAGGGAGGAAGAGCGCGCTCCACGACCGAGAAACGCAAGCTATATACACAATGGCGCAGTAACGACGATAGGGCAATGACAGAAATATCTCCACCGTCGGACGGCAAGGTGTGAGGGTGCGCTCGTCCGTCCACGTCCACGAGGCGTGCGGCGGTGCGAGGGAAGGCCCCCCGGATGCAGAAAACGCACACGGGCTCCCCGGGGCACCGCTATGTAGGTTCTGTCGACGACTGGTGGCTTCAGGTGACGGCCGTCCGCCTTCGACGCCATACGCTCAGGCACTCGCGCGAAGGGCCACTGGGCGGCCGAGAGCCTGTGACAGGTCCCCAGGCCAGCACTTATGTAACAGCACGCCGGTGGGCCGATGTGCCAAACAGGGCTCGAGGCAGTCACGGTCCCAAAGGAGAGGCCTGAGGCCCGTTTTCCCGTTCGTTGCGACGAGAAGAACCCAAAATCTCGGGGTCGAGACCGATCTTGGGTTTGGGGGTTAGGCATAAAGCACAAGGATCCCCAGGACGCACCCTTACAAAGCTCCGAGCTCGGAGTTTGTGACCAAAGACGGTCCCCCCATTCCTATCCGCAGATAAGTAGAAGTACTCTGTTGCGGGCAGCTGCAACGACGAGCGGGGATTGGTCGGAGATTGTGCATGCAGACGGCGGCTTGAAGAGATATGGAGAGAATTCGTTGCTATATTCGTCACGGGATATCGCGCGTGGCGAGGAGGAGGAAAGACAACACCTAAGAGCCAGACCGAAAGAGTGACAAAAGAGGATATAAGAATAAATATATGCGGGATGGACAACGGACAGCTTTTGCGGGCCTGCCACAGGCGAAGATGGTGACGAATGTCGATGTGATACGTTTTTAGGCATCGGCGATCGAAGAAGGCGTGTGGCAAGCAAAGGGTGTGCACGTCAGCGATGCGCAAAAACTGTGTTTGGCAAGGGGGGGGGGGTCTGACGTACGCGTGCGAGGAGATACGAGGGCATAATGTACCTCGGTGAGCGCATGCTTGCGCTCGTGCTTGTGCGTGGGAGCGGTGTGTGGGAGGGGGTAATAGTAATGACACTACACTAGACACTCGGCGCGGGGGATCCATCCGGCCCTATGAACAGTGAAAGGCAGTAGGGATACACGTACAATGTCCGGAGAGGGACAGCGGCCTATGCGCGATGCGGTGATGCGTGCGGCGTGATGTGCGATGTGTGTAATGGGAACAGTAGCGACATCCAGAGTGTGCCGTGCGGGGAATGCCAAGAAGATGGGAGCAGGCCACCGGCGATGCGGGTATAGGCGGAGGCCTTGTAGCGATGGAATACAGAGTACGGGGAAAGGGACTTGAGGTGAAGGAGTGTGGAGAAGCCAACGCAGACGCGAAGTGCTTCAGACGGAATACGGAAGGGATCCACCCGGTCCAAGACATAACCGTGCCATCGCGCCATTGCGATATCGACGGGGTGTCTGCGCACCCCGTGGCACGGTGATGACTGGTAGGGTGGACGCGTGGCTCCAGTCTGACTCACAACCAGCAAGCCATTGATAGCATGGTATGTTTGGAGTGACGCCATGTTTATATTGCAGGGTTCAAAATGCCCCGCACGTCGTCGACATGGCAGAGGTCGGCGAGGAAAGGGCAGAGGTCCGTCAGCTCCGTATCATGAGGGTCATTGAACCATGATGATACGGGGACGGCGTTGTGAGGGTGGAAAATGTAGGACGCGGGCGAGTTGTCTAGGATGATCGTATCCTTGACTGGGCGCCCCAGTTGTGACAGGTCCTATTCAACGGCTCAATGTGAAGTCCTGCGCAAATTGACTTCCGAAAGCCTACCTTCACATAGTTTCCTTTGTGGTTGTAACAACTTTCCCGAAATAGTCTATGTGCGACGGAGTTGTATGGATCCAATCGGTCGAGAACCGGGTCGGCGTACTGGGAGTCCAATCAGTTTGAGCACGGCATCTTGCAGTCCAGAAACGAAGAAAAAACATACCTTGCTCAGACTTGCGGTGAACACGACTACCTCGTAGATTTCCCCCATACGTCGGAGGAAGTCATCCACTCCGGGGCGTTTTAATACGTAAAAGTTGTGCCAGTACGCCTCGATTTCTACCGGGACTATATAATCTGGAGAGGGCACGGCCTGCAGGAAACGTCAGGGCCACCGTTGATAACGTGGGAATGGGACCATACCTTTAGGCTACTGTGCACCAACGTCTCATCCAAGTCGAGCACCAAGCATTTTCGGCCGGCATGTTGAGGGGCAATAGGCGGCAAGAGAGGCTTTGGTTGACCGTCCTACGTTGTCCAACAAGTTGAGGGAAGGGTGTACAGGGCGCATATAGGAAGGTAACTCACGGCGTCCATCGGAATCCCAGTCCCCCCGGACTTAATTAACCGCTGCTCCTCGTCCTCCGCCTGATTGATCAAAATCGCCTCGTTAAACTCGCCCTCGTCAGAGAACGAGCTGTCCGAATCGTCCGATGCATCGTGGCCGTGCGGCTTCTCGTAGTGGTTGGAGACGGGGGTGCGATTTAGGTTCTCACCGGTGGAACCTGGCGGCTGCACAGCGCCAGAAGTTAAGCCATCTGTCTCCTCTAGCGGCAGGAGCTGCTTCGTCGGTGTGGGCGGGACGATGACTTCGCCGTCTGCAATCACCGCCGGAATCGCGAGGGGAGGGAGGTTTGGCACGGTGACTACTCGCACAATCGTGTGGGCATAAGGTGGGGAAGATGTAATGTCAAATTTACATACCCGTCGAGGACGAGGAGTGCGTTCCCTGTTGCCCAGCCTCGGTATCTTTGAGGGTCTGCTTCTCAGATTCTGGGAGTTGTCCCTCGTCGAGATCAATGGAGTGGGTCTGCTGGGCGGTGATGCAGGACTTGCAGAGACGCGTGAACTTGAAGAGGAAGGACTTCTTGGCCCGCTTTGCGGGTGGTTTGGATTCCTCTAATGACGACGGAAGCTCGGTCAGGACCGTGGGCAGGTCGATAGCTTCAGAAACAGACTACCCATCTCTGCGACGCTTACCGACCGGTGCAGCGAAGGCTGTCACGCTGTTCTCCTTCTCCTTTGGCGGGGGAAGATCTTCCACTGGGGGCTTCTCTGCGATGGAGATTGCGGTGCCCGTCATGGTTGCGGTGGGCGGATCCGAGTGTGCAGTCAGATCGGACTGTGTGGGGAACGAAGAAGGCGGGTCCTGCCCGTGGCTGCTATGGGTATCGCCTGTTATTGAATGAGCGTCCGTTGCCGATGAAGCAAGTTCGGTTATCTGACTGTGGGTATGGACGGTCGGTTCTCCGGCGGAGGACGCGCTGCTTGCGCTTCCTTCGCCGGCAACGACATGAGGAGAGGAGGAGGGGGAGGCGGGGGAGGTTGTCCCTGGGGCGGATTCGGGGTTGGAGGCTGATGGCTCGACATCTCGACCCGGACCTGCTTCTGACGCCTGGTTCATGTTGCTCCATTGAGCTGTCCACGCTGACGCCGAGGACGGCAAAGACGCACCTGAACGGGGTCGGAAGAGTGCGACGACCGAGAGTTAGCCATGGCCACGCGAGCTCTGTGCAAGACGGGGGAAGAGGTGGGAGTTCAGACGGTCGTCGCTGTCCATCAGACTCCCGCCTCTCCCAGCACACAGGCGCCCATCCGGCGTCAGTCCCCGACCCACCGACATCCTCAAGCAGGGCCCCCCCGCCGCTTGCATCCCCTCCGCCAACGTTCATCCACGCATCGTTAGCCTCTGCGAACCTCATCGGCAGAGCTCTTTGCGGTGCTGCATGCTTACCACGCGCCTCGACGCACGCGGTGGGCAAGCTTCTCACGGGGACGAGGCATGGAGGAGACGATCACATAGAGAATGCATCCGTGATCGCACTTTCTCTAATACGGTGTTTCCCCTGTCTCTAGTGTATGTATATCGCTGAATGCAATAACTATACAAACAACCTTATTTTCGTGCAGCACAAAGTATGTTGGGACGGTGATAGAGTGGATCGCAAAACCTCCGCGCTGCACTGTGGTGGATGTTCGCAGGAAACCAGTGGGCGAAGCGCTCAAGCACCCGCGGGCCGGCTCGATATGGTACCTGGTCCGTGCGCACTGGGCACCTCCGTATATAAGCCGGGCTGCTCGCAGACAGATTCCCCATTCTTGTGCTCGGGCATGTACTGTCGCCAGTGAGGTCTTTACCGAGGCACAGTCTTTTGCTGATTGCAAATTACACATCCGAACCCGTCTGTTAGCTTCGGCTTTCAGCAATTTTTGGAAAACCCTCCTCCCTGTGATAGCCTTTTTGGTTTGAGGGATTATTACAGTAGTTTACTGGACTTGCGAGCAATATATCTTGTTTTCTTGCTTCCTACTCTCATCTGCGTGCCAACTTCGAACACTTCGGCGACTGTCCTACGAATTGTGCTCAAACGTTTGGATGGCATTCATCACGATTTCGGGTTTTCCATGTTCTGGGAAGTCAAGGCGGGTTGAACAGTTGCGAGCTCATCTGGAGGCACGCTTCCAGGATCCATCGTACCAAGGTCCACAGCTAAAAATTGCTGTCATCTCGGACGACACGCTCAACATTCCTCGAAGTGTCTACAGCGGTGAGCAAGCTCTGTAATGTGCTGTGCGCAACAGAGCTAATTGAGCTACAGATGGTCGGGCTGAAAAACCTGCGAGAGGTTCCCTATTCACCGCTGTGCAGAGAGAGATGGGACAAGACACTGTCCTGATCGTCGACTCCATGAACTACATCAAGGGCTTTCGGTACCAAATGTACTGTGCTGCGAGGGAACACAAGCTTCGAGTGTGCACAGTGAGTCACATTGGCGTTTTGGTTGGGGCTAACCCTGATCGGGGGTCAAGGTTTTCGTCGTGGCGACACAAGACCAATGCAAAGAGTGGAATGCCGGCCGGGACGAGGAGTGTGCCTACGCGCCCGAGATGTGAGTTGCATGGAACTCAGGATCCTACAGACACCATCTCACACCATCGCAGCCTCGAGAACCTGTTGATGCGATACGAAGAGCCCTCATCCATGGTCCGCTGGGACTCCCCGTTGTTTACCGTGCCCTGGACGGACGATGACGTCCCGATCGACGACATCTGGAAAGCAATCACGGAAGGCAACGTGAAGCCCCCGAATGCTGGAACACAAGCGGTAAACGCGGACCATCTCATCGCCCCGTGCACCGAGGGCAGTAAACTGACCTTACCGATAGGTCCCCAAAGCCCCGACGGACGCGCTCCGCACTCTCGAGCACGTTAGCACCACGATGGTGGCGACGATCATGTCCGAGCAGGCAGCGGCCGGAGGTTTCGGAGGTCTTGTTACGCTGCCCCTCTCGGCGACGCTGAAGCCGAGGGTCAGCCTGCCCTCGCGCAACATCACGCTCTCGGAGCTGCAGCGGCTCAAGCGCCAGTTCGTGACGGTGCACAAGAAGGCGATCACGCTGGGGACGACCGAGAAAGGGGCGGTGGACTGGGGCGAGGAGAGCATAGCCGACAAGTTCGCGTTGTACATCGAGGGTAATCTGAGGCCGTAGGCGCAGGGCGATCCCAGATCGGTTTCGCGATCGACGACCTTGTTCGGCGTGACGTTTAGCAGCGCCAGGGTGGTATGGAGTCCGCTGCATCGTCGGGCTCCTCTTTCCGTCCGCATTCGTGGGGTGTTCTCGAAAGTTAAGTAAGAGCACGCTAACGGAATGCGTACTCAGGGGCACCTGATTTTTCCTCCGCGACGGACGCGGAGACCCAATGTGCCTGTATTGAGTCTCTCTGGATGTCATGGCCGCCGCGCCTCTCCTTCATTCTCTCATCTCGCAGACACTGGCACTCCAGAGCCTCACCTCATAACCCTCGTACGCTTCCGTAGGGGAGCACGCCCACCCTTCCGTCGCGATGGCGGCATCCGCGCTCACGTCTGGGCTGGAGGCGCGAAAGCAGATTCAAGCCGCGGGCTACTTCCCCAGCGTCGGGAAGGAGGTCTTGAGCGCGCTGGTCCATCTCATCGGTGAGTGAGGCTCAGTCTTGGACAGCACTGTGCGGAGGAATGTGACGCGTCGTTGCCAGGCATTTCCATCATCTCCGGCATGTTGTCGAGGAAGCTCGAATGGTTTGTGCGCCGTCCATCCTTGCCACGAATTCTAGTCATGTGCAACCTTGTGGATTCGTGAGTCGCACCCCACTCTCCTCTTCCTCGGACATAATCATGATTCCGGCGGGACGCTGTGCCAGATGGGCCTTCATATTCACAAGTACGTATTCTGTGGCTGTCCTTTCCCCCACCCGAGAAGGCTGATAGCCCACTTCCAACGTGTAGTCGCCATTCTGGTCCACGGGCTGGGAATGGAGCTCAGCATTACCGTGTGCATAATGGGGATACTGAGCTGCATTATCTTCTATGGGACGTCCAAGATATTCATATATCTCTTTCTCGGTGCGTCCGGTCCATCTACCTATTCGCTGCGCCGCCTCGCTCACTCTGGCGTCGAACACCCAGCGGAGAAGGTATATGCGGTTTGGGCAGCTGGTCCAGTCAAAGGACGACTGCACTGCAAAGTATATCTCGCTTGTATAGGACTCGTCAGCTGTTACGTCGGGGTGGCTGTCTTGATGATTTTGGGTGCGTGCACGCAGCTATCTGCTGTCGAAGCCTTCGTTCATGCGCCGTACCCCAACACCAACCAGAACGTATTGCTGTTTCTGACGAACGCGGGACGTGCTACATTGGCGTCAGGCGGGTCTCCTCGGTCTTGCTTCTAAGTTATGATGTGTACGTCCTCATACTCCCTTTCTCCACTGCCGTGTTTGACGCGATATGCACAGACTTGTAAACGTCCTTCTCACCTCACTTTTCGTATGGCCGTTGCTTCGGAAGAAGCTGACCCCGGCATTAAGACGTATAGCGATCCGGAATCTCTGGTGCGTATTTCTCTCTCCCTCCCAGTCCTCTCTGGTCTCCCGCTGACGTCCTTCCAGGGCCGCTGGCGTTGCTCTGTCCACCTCATCCGTCAATACCCTCATCCTCACTCTGATGAGCGGTACGCAATTGGCGTGGGTCTGTCTAGCCAGCTGTGGCATTGATGTAGGTGTTCCCCCTACCCCACGCCGGACATCCTCTTAACCTTCGCTGTCCCGTTGTCCAGGTGGTTATCAACGCCATGACCCTCACATGGGTCACGTCCGACTTTCCCCACACCACGTGCGACTCGCAAGACGATCCCAAGCCCTTCTCCGACACGCTCACGGGGTCCGCCGCCATCTGCACCGTCGACACGGACGCAGCCCCCGAGCTCACCACGTCGCCCACCGAGTCCGTCGGCACCTCCCACATCCCTCTGTCGTGCTTCTCCAGTGCCCCCATGGACGTCACGAACTTCCCGTACGCACGCAGCCCGCGCAACAGCGGTGCGAGGATGTCGCCGAGCCTCCTCCCGGAGTCGATGCTGCACCCGTATACGTATCCATTGACGGACGTCGAAGAGGGCGGGGAGTCCCTGGACAAGGGGAAAGGCAGGGATGACAGCGAAGACGGCGGAGGCGAGGAGAGGGGCACGAGGCGCATCAGCTCGCCGGCGTGCTCAGTGTCGTCCCTGACGCCGTCTCAGGCTACGGTGAGTCTGCCTCTTCCGCCGAGGTGGCGACGGCGTGGCAGGTCTCCCGTCTCGAGGCGAGATCCTGACACCGAGGTACGTCCCCCAGCCCTTTCCACGGCGAGATAGTTGTTGACACCGCTGGATAGATCATGATGTCAGAGCTGGGACTGGCCCCGTCCATGCACGAGGACGGACGGACATTCCATGATACCTTACGCGCGAGCTCGTCCGAGACGAGAATGTCGGTGGTTCGCCCGCAGCATTGTACAAATACAGACAGGACCTGCAGAGATGTATCGAGCTAACGCATGTATTTGATCTTGAACAGTAGATGCTAGCTGTAGATGATCTTCAGATGTATTTGTGTATCTATAGGTGGGCGGCACGAAGTAGCAATCTGCTGTAATGATTATAGAGGTCAGCCGGGCAACGTTTACATCGCCCGCCTAGCTCAATCGGATAGAGCGTCAGACTCTTACGACTGCGGGCTTCCGGGCACGTGATCCAGGCGATCTGAAGGCTGCGAGTTCGACCCTCGCGGTGGGCTAATGTTTTTTTTGTCTTCGCTATTTGTCCGAACTCCGAAGGTAGAACTCAGTCTCAGTCTCGGCAGTACCTTCAGCCCTCCACGTCATCCACATCCGTTGCTTTCCACGACACAAGGAACGGAACAAGCTAATGTTCTAGCAGACTCCAAACCCAAGCCGTCCTGTCCAGCCTACAGCCCAGGTCGCCCTGCCCGAACAAGGTGTTGAGCTTGATCGAACCTCGGCCTGTCGATCCTTCCACGCACTCGCGAGGATGGGAAACCGAGTTTATACTGAGTGGTTACGCGAAGACGCGGAAACGACGTTCCGGCTTCGAATGACGAGATAAGTACCCGCGCAGCCTGGAGGGCGTCATCACCGGCACGTCGGTGGTTCGAACATCGGAATCCGACTCGCGGTGGCAAACATCTCCGGTTGGCGGACCTGGAGCAGATGTGTTTCTGAAATCAATATTTAGAACACCATACAGCGAAATGGTGTCAAAGGTCAGACGCACTCACAATGCAGCTTGACTTCATGTCTTATGCATCGTCGAGCGTGTCGCTGAGCGCCGAATATCGAACATTGAACGAATTGATGTCCTGGACGCGATCGACGACGTCGCTGACGTTCGCGAGGCCCAGTCGGAGCGCTGTCGGAGTGCGGGGCAAAAGGCGCCCACACGTGAGGGCAGACCCAATGAGAAATCGCAGAATTAGTCAGAACCAATCACGTGCGGTGCATTCTAATGAAACAAGCGCTCTAAGTAGTGCAGTAAGAGGACGCTAGCCGGACTCCGCCTGGGCGTCGTCAGTTGTCCTCGTCTCCTCCCTCTTTGCTGTTCTCCATCCGTTTTCGTCCTTTTACCTTCACTTCAACAGCACTCTACTCACTACACCCCATGTCGTTCGCAGCCCTCAGAGCATCCGCACGCCGTGCGACGGCCTCCTCGGCCCGCGTGGCCCCCCGCGTCGCGGTGCGCAACGCCGCCGTGCGTCGTTACGCGACCGAGGGTGCGCCTCCTCCCCCGAAGAGCAGCAGCAATGCCGCGCTCTTCGGTGCGCTGGGTGCCGCCGCGCTCGCCGGGGGTGCCTTCTACGCCTTCTCGTCCTCGGACTCTAAGGCAGAGGCCAGCCCCAAGTCGGGCATCCACACGGCCAACTACACCCCGGCCAAGGAGGACTACCAAAAGGTCAGCAGTGCTCCTCTTTGTCCTGTCTATCGGCGAGTCTCCACGTTGCGTTCTGCAGCGGGGTGGTACAGGAACGGTCGTGCTCACGGTGCGCCCCCGCAGGTGTACAACCGCGTTGCAGAAATCTTCGACCAGGCGGCTGATAAGAACTACGACGGTGCGTGTCTCGCCCTTACTCCCCACGTCGTCCCGGCTGTACTCACACACCGGGCACCGTCGGCTTTGCACAGATGGCTCGTATGGCCCTGTCATCCTCCGTCTCGCCTGGCACTCGTCGGGCACGTACGACAAGGACACCAAGACTGGTGGCAGGTACGTCCCTCCCACGCCGGTCCGTTTCGCGTCCGCTGACACCTGTCCTCGCCCCTCCCTTCCGCATCCTTCCCATTTCCGTGACATGCCATGCCGTCTCACGCCGCCGCCGTGCAATCTCGCGAACGTTCAACGCGCAGCAACTACGCGACGATGCGGTTCGACCCTGAGAGCAAGCACGGCGCGAACAACGGCCTGAACATCGCCCGCGACCTGCTCGAGCCCATCAAGCAGGAGTTCCCCTGGATCTCGTACGGCGACCTTTGGACCCTGTCCGGCGTCGCCGCGGTCCAGGAGCTGGGCGGGCCCAAGATCCCCTGGCGCCCCGGCCGCGTTGACGGCGTTGCTGCGCAGTGCACGCCCGACGGCCGCCTCCCGGACGCCTCGCAGGGCTCCGACCACGTCCGCAACGTGAGTGCCTCCTTTGGGAAGAATGAATCGCGTCTGTGAGCTTAGCTGACGCATGACATGGACATGCCACACAGGTCTTCTACCGCATGGGGTACGTGCATGCGATGCGTGCTGTCTGCCTGCGACAGCGTTTCGACGGCAGATGCTAACGTCGCTGTCTTTCCTGCGTTTTACAGCTTCAACGACCAGGAGATCGTCGCGCTGCTCGGCGGGCACGCGCTGGGCCGCTGCCACAGTGACCGGTCGGGGTACGACGGGCCGTGGACGTTCTCGCCGACGAGCGTGACGAACTCGTTCTACAAGCTGCTGCTCGAGGAGAAGTGGGTGTGGAAGAAGTGGGGCGGGCCGAAGCAGTACGAGGACAAGAAGACGCAGAGCCTGATGATGCTCCCCGCCGACTACGTGCTCGTGCAGGACAAGAGCTTCAAGAAGTGGGTCCAGGCCTACGCAAACGACGAGGACCTCTGGTTCAAGGAGTGCGTCCTTTTCCTCACCTCGCCTCACTTCCCCTTCCTACGCGATACCCCGCATGGGGGCGTAATTGGGACGCACCGATAGGCTGACACGGGCGTGGGAATGTTTGCTTGCAGCTTCTCGGCGTCGGTGGCGCGGCTGTTTGAGCTCGGCGTCCCCACCCAGCAGTTCGTCACCGCCGAGCCCTGGATCCTCAAGAACACCGACGAGAAGAACTGAGCGCCCTGAGGGTGCGCGGGCGACGCCTGGTGTCTCGGCCGGCGGTCCTTGTCGTGTCGTAGACCTAGAGCTAGAAAATAGACGTCGACGTGTCGGACACGATGTCTCGTCGGTTCTGAATCTTGCGTTCTTCTGTTCGTTATCCCATAGAGGCTCAGGCGGAGATGCAGGTGGAGATGAAGGATGTGGGTGAGGGCGATGGTGGGTTGGAGGGGAGATGGTCGTCGTCGGTGGGTGAGGATGGCGAGTGTGGGGTAATGCGGGGGTGGCAGGAAGGGAGATAGAAGGCGAGAGGGGAAACGGGCGGCGCCCCAAAGTACCACGGTCCTCTATATCCATTTTGCTCTACCTATTCAATCTAATACTTACCTCGTTCTCTCTCCTGCGTTGTTGGCCCTGGCGTCGCCCTCGCCCGTTGCCGCGGCCGTCACGCTCGCCGCGCACCCATTGGACTGCCCAAGCTTAACCTCTGCCGGCGTGTGCGTGGGCATGGTGGGCGTGACATGCCTGGGGGCTTCGGCTTCTCGCTTCTGGGTTGCAAGGTTTGGTCGCGCGCGGCGCAGCGGTCACACCCGTGCGTCGCGAGACAGCGGACTGAATGCCGCACTGAATGGCTGGGAGACATCAGGGGGCCACTGGACGCGGTCGCTGTTTGGCGGGGGCCACGGGACACCTGCGTCACCTGCCAGTGCACGCCGGCCTTCTCACCAGTTCAACGTGGTGACGGGGGCCATCCTGGGAACTCAGGTGAGTCTTATATTGCTCATTGTATGCGCGTGGATCGTTGACAGACGGCGTGGATAGTAGGAAACGCGAGGGTAGGAGCGCATATACGCACCCTTCGACAACGTTAGTGAGTGATTGTCAGCATGAACAGCGCAAGGTCTTATAGTACAGAATGCAGGCACGGGTCCCCCAGGCCCCGAGGCGAAATATTCCCTTGCTTGCTGTGCGCTTTAGCATTGGACCCCATCACTCAGCGTGAGACAGGCTGAGACCACCTGGTTGTCTCAGGTCAACCGGGTCCTGAAATTTTGAAAGCTTGCTGGATTTGCCAGGTCCCTGCTCAGGCGTCCGCTGTCCAGTTCGAACCCACTTTTATTGCTGCATTTTCACCCTTTCCCTAAGGGCCCCCGAGCTACTACACAATGCCAAGCAGGGAGAAGAGAACGTTCAGCTGTGTGCTCGCATCAGCAAGTTCTAAACTGGCGAACATTATGGGACCCACTCTCTACCCTTTGCAGTAATAACGATATCATGCATACGGTCAAAATGGACCGTCCCGTCCTCCATGCCGGACAACAGGGTCTTCCCATCCGGAGAGAAGGCTATTTGGTGCACGGGGCATTCGTGCTCGGGGAGCGTCATCACGCATGACCCGTCGCTAGTACTCCATAGCCCCACCGACTGCCTGCCGCATGCGACAAGGGCGACGTACTTCCCGCACGGAGAGAAGCGTAGTCCCGGCATGCCCCCAACACCGTGCCATCGGAGTCCTCCCAGCGTGCATGACTGGACGCCGGTGTACGAGTCCCAGACCTTCACCGTCCCGTCCACGAACTTCGTCGCCAGGAACTTCCCATCCGACGAGAATGAAATGTACCAGAAATACGGCGAGGAGTCCCCCAGTGCTAGATTTGTCTGAGTCGTTCCAGTCTGAGCGTCCCATATTTCGACTGTACCATGGCTACGTGACCCGGCAGCCACGCGCTTGCTTCCGGGGTGGAAAGCAGGCAAGGGGAAGTAGGACTCGTCGCCGCGACGATCAAACGGGATGGACGCCTGCAACGCACCCGACGCGACATCCCAGACATGGCATGGGCCAAGTTCGCCTGTGGCAGCGAGTATGCGACCGTCGAGAGAGAAGGCGACTCGTGATACGCTGATGGGGAGGTTTCCAAAGATACAAAGCTGTTGCTGGGTATGTGTATCCCAGAGTCGCACAGACTCATCGTCCGACCCGGACACAATCACCTGGCCGTCGGGGTGCCATGCGCAGCTGTACACCTTCGCAGCATGTCCCTCAAGCGTGACGGGGTTATCTGCGCCCTGGCTGAGATCCCATATTACTATCTTCCCATCTTCGATGCCGGACGCAAGATATCGACTGTCGGGGGAGAATGCGAGACACCAGATAAATCCATCACGATGGGCGACCCATTGCTCGACTACCCTTCCTTCCATGTCCCAGAGAATGATGGTACTAGTAGGTTCGTCGAACCCACTCGCTACCCAATTACTGTCTGGGGAAACGGCGAGAGCATCAATGAAACCAGAATGTCTGGCCCGGTTACCTTCAAAGGTCGGGTGTCAGCCTCGCCACTGTACATAGTGCAAGAAATATCAGAACACACCTGGGCTGGACTTCAGCGTTACTGCACCGTGTCGAGACATCACAGGGAATTGCCTGCGGAGCTCGCGGGTCCAGAATGAATTTTCACCCAGACGCAGGGGTCCCCTAACGTTCCACGTCAGCGTCGCAGCAGGCCGCGTTCCAGCTCGTCGTATACTCGCGGGCCGGATTCACCATGCCCTAAGTCTTCGAAGATGTCCTGCACGTTCATGATCTGGTCCACCTCCACCACGACCTCTTTCAGCATCGGCCCACGAAACATTTCCAAGAGCTTGAGAGTGCCTGGAATCAAGTGACGGCCCGGGGGGTTATAGTTTCGAAACCGAAAATGTAGCTCCAGGCGTTGCAGCTGCGACCACTTTGACCCGACCATGAACGGAAATCCCCTTTCCGCTGCGACAGGCACATGGTGGGGCTAGTATTAAGGATCTTTTGTGATTGTTCAACTCAGCTCAGCAGATTTACCTGTCATTACCCGTACGGTCTTCACGGTGGACAGCACAGATCCCGAACCTGAAAGCAACTTGCCCACAGATCCAAACGGGAGTACGGCTGGAGACAAGGAGCTGATCTACAGCACAAAGGCCAGTTCCTCAGCGTTGCACACCAACGACAAGCGCAACAAACTTGCCGTCAATGTCTTCAACCGCATTTGCTCGGACAGGCGGCGCTGGAGCAATTTCAAACATTCTCGCTGGCCTCGCTGTTCTCGATCCCACAAAATTTTGATGGCGACTTCGGAGCAGGTAAGATACACTATGTTCGGAAATGCCAGGAGCAGTCGAACGAAAGGTAGAGCCGTCTCGAAATAAACGTCGCAAAGATGTAGACTGCTGATGTGAATCCCGAATCGCAGGAAATATGTGAGACTGGTCCGATACGTAGCAGGAAAAGAACGAGGCCTATCATTGTCATAGCCAGGCGACGATTGTCGAAAGACAACGTTGAAAAGGTGCGGGAGCATGTGCAGGAGCGGAAAGGAGGACCAGTCGCTGGGTTGGACGACTATGGAGCGCACGAAGGGCTTGAGAGAAGGATTGTCCTGTAGTAGGTCGACAAAGGCGAGTACATGATCCCTGTTCCTGAACTCGACCTGGGCAAATCGCACAGAGAGGCTGCGAGGCCGGAGTTGATGGCATGCGAGAGAGAAGCTGCTGAGCGCCTTCGCGTCATCGCGAGAGTGGTCGATGACCCTCTCGATGACTTCCCCAAGGAATCCGGGGCTGCTCCATGCTCAGAGACCAAAGGGTGACGATGGAGGGATCGAGGTGAGAGAGGGAGAAGGATGGGCATCGTCTGTCTGGAATCAGATAATCAGTCAAGTTTCGATGCCGGCACGGCGTCAGTTGGGCCAACATGTGAACAAGGATGCGTACATACATATGTACTTGAACGCACGTGCACAAGAAGGTACCACGACCGAGGATCGGCGCAAGCTGAGGCTTGACGAAGGGATGCAAGGGAGGACCTACCGTCGCATCCCTCTCCCAGATTAACAAGGGCTGTATCTAGACATACAGGTGTTTAGCGTCCAAATCCGCATGAAAATATAATATGATCGCACCTTGGTCATAACATCGAACTTCGTAACAACATGAAGAACCTTGACTGCTTGAGTGGCTATACAAGTGCAGACGTTCGAAAGCGCGCTAGATATGGCAAAGGGTACGAGCGGTACAGAGTCTTGCTACAAATACAAAATGCGTGGGTCATGAGATGCAGCGGACAGTTGCGGCCGTAGAGGTGGCGGAAGGGTATACAGTCAAATAGATATCGTAGCATGTCCATTGGAAGCTCGAGGAGGCGAAAACAGGGCCCTTGCTCCAGTCAAATAGCATTTCTCGAATCGAATCGGGAACCAAGCTCTTCCATCACAGCAGTTTCTTTCTCGCCGGAGTGCTCGCCAGCAACTCCGGCTCGGGGGGAGGGGGGTGGGGGGGTCAGAGGTTGAAGACGAGGGTGAAGAGAGGCGAGAGCGAAGGCGAAGACGCTTCCCCTGCGCACATGCGACGCTCATCACGCGGCCATAGACGCATCGACGGCCATCATGTCCTCATACAGCAGCCTGCGCCGCCCCTGGTCGCACCTCTTCAGGTAGCCCGGACAGCGGTCCCCGAACACCTCGAGCCCGTCGAGGAAGCCCTTCGGGAGCTTGTCCTTGCGCTGGTCCCACGGCTTCACGTCGACGAGCTCGCAGCGGTCCAGGCACACGAGGATCATCCCGAAGCTGTACGCGTCCGCGAGCCGCGCGTCCGTGCACTCCCCGCGCAGGATCTCGGGCGCGGAGAACGGCCGCGTCCCCGGGTATATGCGCTCGACCTTGCGCGCGGGCGCGGGCGCCGCAAGAGCCAGGGCGGGGGCCTTCTGCGCGAAGCGCGAGTTCATGCGCAGCGGCGCCGTGGGGGGCGGCGAGGGCGGCGGCTCGTCGTCGTACGGGTCGTCGGGCGACGCATACACCGAGTCTGCGGACACGGACCGCCCGAAATCGAACAGCTTGATGGTGTCCGAGCCGTGCGTGACCTGGATGTTGAGCAGGGAGAGGTCCCCGTGGCTGAAGCCGTACGCGTGGAGGTGCGTGAGGCCGTCGAGGAGCTGGTTGTGGTAGTCGACCTTCTGCGCGCGCGGGAGGGCGTGCTGGTGCGCGCGGATGACGTCGAAGAGCGTGCGGCCCTCGAGGTACTCGAGCACCATGCCGACGTTCTCGAGCGAGCCGAGGAACGCGCAGATGTTGCGGTGCCGCGCGACGGTCGTGTACACGCGTAGTTCGGCGAGGAACTGCGTCGTCACGTCCCGCGCGTTCGACTGCATCTCGCCGTTGATCTCGAGCTGCACCACATTCGGCTTCTTCACGACGCACTTGAACAGCTCCGACGCGGAGCCGGACGCGGTTGGCGCAAGGCTCTGCGTCGGATTCGGTGGTGCGGAATATGATGTGGGAGTGGGGAAGGAGAATATAGAGGCTGGGTTCGTGGGTGGCTGGTAGATGGGATTGGACGCATGCGAGGTCGTCTCGTATGTCCGCGGGGTAATGCGGTGAAACTGTTTCGGCGTTCTGTGAGGTTCGTTGACGAGAGTCTCCTCCGTTCCGGGAGGAATAGCGGAGTTGGGAGGCTTTTCATCCTCTTCGTTGAGTTCAACTATGCTTTCGGAGGCATGTATGCGGTCTTGAGGTTGAGCAATTCAAGGAGGACTGGCGGCACCCACCCATCCACCAGTTCTTCTTCGATGTCAGCGTTATCCGCTTCAAGTTCACGTGTCTTGACATTATTCCGGATTGGTCAGAGTTCGCTGCGTCCTCAGAGCGATTGTGTACTTGAGGGTTAGAGCGGGGGGGCATGAGGGATGAGGACAAGGCGAAGGGGACCAAGCATACGTAGGGCTGCAGTGGAGCTTGAGCGAGAGGATGATGGATCACACGTGCCATCAATCGGTCCAATCCAAGCACGGCGCCAATCTTATCTTTCTGTAAAAGGAAACGACAGGGCAAGTTATTTTTACGTCACCATCCACTCTGGAACCCTAATGAGCGGGCCGTTGCTACTCACCTCCCTGAGACTCCACGGACATTGCCCACTCTGTGCTCCGATTTAATATTCAAGTGGCAAGGGGGGATCTGGCGAAAATGCCCATATGATACCCCAACGTTGAACACTCAGTGAATACAGGACCGCGAGGGTGCATCTTCCGCCTGCCAGTGCGACTTTGGTACTCTCGTCAGCCGCACTGGCGGAGGCTCGCCTGAGAACTCTCTCACTCCTCAGAACAACATCAGATGGGCACGAGTATGTTTCCGGCAGAGTTAAATTCAGATGTTCCTAATGTACAATGAAAGCGACGACGATGACGGCGGACAAACCAAGACAGCGAATATTGCTACAAGTACGACTACTAGCTAGTGATGACCATCATCGGGGGCAAGGAAAACTGCCTAAAAACCGTCCGAGCGCAAGACCAGTACCGTCCCTCAAGATCCCAACGTCCCTGAGACAGCACCGCTCACAGCACGCTCCGCTGCCACGCGGCGGGGCACCCGTCGCGCACGGCGAGGTAGCCCATGAGGTCGCTCGTCAGGAACTCGCTCGGCCACTCCTTGCGCACCTGCGCCTTGAGGTACTTGGACACAATGTCCAGGTTCTCCTCCGTCAGCATCGCGCTCTTGAGCGTCGGCGCGATCTCGTCCACGAGCCGGTCGATCCACTGCGCGGTGATCACCTCGCCCGTGTCCGACGTCCGGATGCCGTACTTGCAGTACTGCCAGAGCTGCACCCGCGTGATCTCCGCCGTCGCGGCGTCCTCCATGAGCCAATGGAGCGGAATGCAGCCGTTTCCTCCTAGCCAAGCAGCGCTGTAGCCGAGCGACGTCGAGACGTTCGACTTCAAGCCGTCGACAGTGATTTTGCCGGGGACCTTTGTGTTCAGGAGGTCTGCGGCTGCGACCTTGACGTCCTCTCTCCGGACGTGGTACTGTGGTGATGTCGTCAATAACTACATCTCTGCACAGTGAATCTCGGAGACTAACCTGGTGGGGGCCGAGCATGTGCTTGTTGAAGATCTCCATGGCGATCTGGTTAATGAGGGGGTGGGCGATCCAAGTGCCGTCGTGGCCATTGGTGACCTCACGGAGCTTGTCAGCGCGGACCTTGGCCATCGCGACCTCGTTGGCCTGTGGGTCGTTTTTAATTGGGATCTGTGCGGACATGCCACCCATGGCAGCGACTCTCCGCCTGTATGCACTCAGTGAGTATATGCGCACTCTTCCTGGCGAGAAAAGCTTACCTGTGGCAGGTCTGGATGAGGAGGCGGACGTAGGCATCCATGAAGCCAACCTCCATCGTGACGTCCTTGCGATCCGGAAGCACAGCGCTCCGGTCAGCACGACGCCTCTTGATGAAGCTGAAGATGTAATCCCAGCTGAAAACATGCCCGTAAGTTGTCTGACCTGGTTCATGTTGCTCGCCAGATACTCACCGACCGCAGTTCAAGCCAGCAGAGTGCGTCCGGAGCTCGAACAGGATCTCCTCCATCTGGAACGCAGCAGGGAGCGTCTCGATGAGGACGGTCGCGCGGATGGTGCCGCACGTCATGCCGATGTACGACTGCGAGAAGTTGAAGACGTCGTTCCAGAGGCGGGCCTCGAGGTAGTGCTCCATCTTCGGGAGGTAGAAGTACGGGCCGAGCCCGCGCTTCACGAGCTCCTGCCCGTTGTGGAAGAAGTAGAGCGCGAAGTCGAACAGGGACCCCGAGACGGGGGTGTTGTCGACGGTAACGCGCGGCTCGTCCAGGTGCCATCCACGGGGACTGCGCATATAGGAGGTCAGCGAGCCAAAACGAACTTCTCGACGTCGTGTATGCTTACCGGACGATCAGGACGGCGGGCTTTTCGCTGAGTTTGTAGGGCTTGCCGCCAGACTCGAAGTCGATTTGGCGGCGGATCGCGTCTCGGAGGTTGACCTGGCCCTGAACCATGTTCGCGAACGTCGGCGAAGACGCGTCTTCAGGGAATGACCATCCGTCAGCCCCTCTCCGTCTCCTCGGTCATCTCAGGAACATATGGAACAAACACGTACCTTCGAAGTCAGCCATGAACGTCTTCGCGCCGCTGTTCAGCGCGTTGATGACCATCTTGCGCTCAGGAGGGCCGGTGATCTCAACGCGCCTGTCCTCGAGGCCGGGGCCAGGAGGGGCGCAGAGCCAGGAGGGGTCGGCGCGGATGTGTTTGGTCTCGGCGGGGAAGTCGAGCGGCTGGCCGGCATCGAGACGCTGCTGTGCGGCCTCGCGGGCGACGAGGAGGCTCTGACGGGTGGATTCGAAGGTCCTGTGGAGGGCAGCAATGAACTTGAGGGCGTCCTCGGTGAGGATCTGCGCCTGCGCGTCCTGCGCCTGGGTGGAGTGGATCTGGACGCCTTGGACCATGGTAGAATGTCAAGTGTCAAGTGTCGAGCGTAGTGTGAGTGTGGATGAGCGAGAGAGGGAGGGCAGAGATAGGAGCTGGTCCATGGGGAAGCCCTGGGGTGGCGTATAAGTAGTGGCGGCTCCCCGCGACACCGAACGCGTCGACTGTGACCCATGGACGTCATTTCGCTGCACCCGCATTCACATGCTTGCTTCTTTGGGCGAGGGGAGGCGGTGGACCCCGGAACCCCTCCTCCGTCGCTGTCCTCGAGCGCCCGCGCGGCAGGCCACACGGAGCACTCCAGCCCACACGCCAGCCCGCGGCCGTCCCAACCTCGCTCGCAATACTCCCTCCGCGCATTGGAAATCTCCTCTGCATCCCCTGTGCGGGGCTCCTTTCCGGCTCAGAAACGAGACGCACCGGACGGCCCTCGTGAATGTCATCCATCTCCCCGCACCCCGCACTGTCTGAATTCCAACTGATCCGTCACGGCTCTCCACGCTCCAGCAGCTCGAACATCTCGGGCTGTCGGAACCTCTGCCCGAAACGGCAACGGGGGCCTCGGCGTTTGGTACCACGTTCCCGCGTGAATCATGGGCCCGGGTTCTGGAGTTTCCCGGAATGTGTGCGAACGCCCGCTTAGATAAAGGGCGGACCAGCTGGGTTCCTTGACCTTGAATCGATAACGGCATGTCAAATGTCACATTCTACTAAGTTAAAGTACGACGAGCGGAAGTCTCGACAAAAGCAGCGTTACTTACCGTCCTTAGCAGGAACGCCTTCGGCCCCCGAAAGTCCACATGGACTTAGTACATATTGGGCTGGCATCACGGCCACTACGCCAAGACGGGCCATTCGATCGGACTCAACCAGCTTGTGACCCGTGTTACCTTGCGAACACCCGGAAGACTGGTGCATTAAACCATTCCCATCGCATGCGGAGCTGGAGGACCTATGCCACCGTTCAAGTATCCGGAAGTTTGAATCGGCATGCTCACCAGAACGGCCGCTCCCTCATCAACCTCCCTGCACAGGCCGAGGCTCAAGCTCCCAAGGCCGTCTCCATTCCGCACGCTCGCGTTCGGGGCATGGCGACGATATGAACCAGTTGTCGGAACGGCATACTGGCCCCCCCTCAGTCGTTCTGGTGATGCGGAACCCCGGCCGGAACGTTTAAAGCCTGGATCTCACAACTCTATTCGCGCGAGGGAACCCAGTGCGCAACTCCGGGCTCCCCACCGCGCAAGCTTGACCATAACAGTACCGTCTTCGTCCGCCTAAACTCCTAGAAGTCCTGCCATACTGCGCGCCGCGTGCGCTGCGTGACCGAGCGCGACGTTCCCCGCCGAACGGGCCTGGAGAAGGTACGTATCGGCGAAGGGGGTGCGTTACGTACCTCGTTCGAAGCCTTGCGAGAGAAAGGAAACGGTTCGTGCTGCATCGCGTTCCGCGGCGACCCCGATGATCGCGCTCGCGCGTTCGATAACGATGTGGCTCTCTCGTCCAATGATTCTACATGCATGCACGCTCAGCTGCACAACGGCGGCGTCGTTCCGCACCTTCTCCCCTCTCCAGAGCATCCCTGAGTCAGCCATCAGCCCTCTCTCGCCTTTTACACGCCTCTTTACTCGCTCTTCTTCGCCGCATCCTGCGCCTCCGTGGCTTTCCTCTCCCGTTCCGACGCTGATCCTGGCCCCCCGGAAAGCGAGATCCGCGACACGCGACGCGGGCCCGCCGAGCCGGACACAACGCCGAAGCATGCAAAAGTCAAGACAAGTCGAGGTCAGCGTTCCGCTCCAAAAAGTATGTCCCATCCACGCCAGTTCCGTCGGAGGGCGCGCTAGCCCGTTCGCGGTCGGCATCGTGCACTCCCGCACTCCCGTCTTGTCCCCGCTCGCACCCAGCCCCGAGGCCGGAGAGCAGCGGCCAGAGCGCCGAGCGACGCAGGTCGGGTGCGGCCGCCGACGGAAGCGGGCCGCGGAAAACCCCCCTTCCCCGGAACTTCGGCCGACGGAACACTCCGTCCAAGAAGACCCAAGAAACCAGAAACCAGCAAATGCGCGACAGACTCACCGGGACTAGTGGCACTCGCACTCGCACTCGAACTCGGGCTGGGGCTCATGACCTCGCGCACGACGCGCTCGCCGACCTTGATGACGCGCCTGCACGCCATTTGCCACACGCCGCACGAGACGGCGCCCGCGGGCGCGAAGGGCAGCGCGAGCCACCACGTCAGGGGCCCGAACCAGCCGGGGGGGAGGTAGAACACCGCGGCCTTGCGGAACCACCACCCGACCGCGAACTGCAGGCCCGTCGTCATCACCCACAGCGCGCTATTGAACTTGAGCGAGAACGCGGTCCGCGCCGTCGCGAGCTCGCTGTCTGCGTGTGGGAGAGGGAGAGAGGAGGGGGGCAGGGGTTAGCATGGCACGCACGGGGGAAGATCGCAGGAGGATATGCAAGGTGCGTTTAGACCTAGGACGTGGACGTGGATATTCACGCGGTCCGGGGTGGACTTGGGGGAAGGGGAAGGGGTGCGAGCAGAGAGAGGGAGAGAGAGGATGGAGACTCACTGAGCTTCTCGAGGTCCGCGAGACCCTTGTCCACGCTCCTCCTCAGCTTCGCCCACTTCGCGAACTGGTCCTGCGCGCTCGTCTGCAGGAGCTCCTTCTTGTTCAGCAGGATCTCGGACTTGAGCTGCTTTTGCCGCGCTACTGCCGAGCCGTAGAATATGCGCAAGTATAGGGCGTAGAACTGCACCCCGCATTTCCCACACCCATGCGCGATGCGTGACGCAGGCGAACCGCAGCGCGGTGGTAGGCAAATCGTCAGCACGTCGAAACTCATCCTCCGGGGTAGCAGGTAGGAGGAGCGACGCACGAATTCTAGCAGGACACTTTGTCCTATCCAAGATATTAGCTCTGTGACGAAGACAAGAGCGAAGAGCATCGCCATGAGTGCCATGTTGTCCGAGACGGTGTAGTCGTAAGATTGTGGGACCAGAGAGTATTATAGTGCACAAAGGGCCTGTACCAGGGACCCGATGGCTAGCTATAGGCGAGATACGTGTACAATGCGAGGATGGGGGATGCCAGTAACGCGTGGCGTGTCATAGGGTCGAGGTCCCCACGTGGACGAGGGTTGTTTGTTCATGTTGGGGCCCGTGATTGTGGCCAGCGGGTTCCTGAAGCCAAAGGCAGGACGAGGGAGAAAGCATAGCGGAAACATGAGCACTCAGAACAGCTGAGCAGAGACAGCATACAGTAGCATACTATGCGGCTACGGGATTCGAGTCCGGAAGCCAATTTTATTGGAGGAAAACGAGAATTCATTTAGCGCTCTCAGGACACAGTCGTTCCCTTCTGACTGGACGTTGATATCCTGATTCCTGGTAGACCCGCATTCGGAAGCAGTTATGAATTCAGGCCCCTTATTGAATGCGGATAGTGACAGAAGACTGCAGCCATACTTCAAGAGAGGCCACCGGAATCGTCGCACAGGACAATCGTCCACACGGAGATGGAAAAAGTATCATAGCGCATGCGGACGTTTTAGCAGTGATGCCATAGGCCAATAACAGAGCGATACATGTGAGCGTGAATGCGCGACGATGCGGATGCGAAGTCTTGATGGTGCGTGCGGGGTCCGGTCGCCTGTCTGACCGCCCTTCAGGTGTCCTCCTCCCCCCTCTGGGCTCCCGATACAACTACAACAGCGGTGCGGCTGGCGAGCGGCACAGAGCTGAGTGTAGACAGCCTAGATGTTGAGCTTGGTGCGCCTCCAGTGGCGGCGCTTGGCGTTGTACTGGGGAGGTGCAAATGGTATGTGTAAGGGGACGGCAAGAGTCGTCATGATTGGACGGGACGCACCTGGATTTTGGTATCCGACTTCAGGCGGAACCATTGGGGAATGGGGCTAACACATGCATCTCAGAATCCTTGCTGCTCTGCTCTCCAGCCCTGTCGAGTGTTACTCACCGGTTCTGGCGGGAAGCCTTGGCGAGAATGCGCTTCGTGCGGAAGGTCTTTTGAGAAGGCTACACATACAATTATGCAGAATCAGCATGTATTCCTCAGCCGTAGTCTCGAGGTAGCTGTATGAGCGGGTGGGAGGGACATACCATCGTTGTCGGTGTCGTTCGCGGGGGCGTCGGCGGTTGGTGGAAAGGGGAGGAAAAATAAGGTTAGCAACCCGAAAGGCCTCTGTACAGTTCTGACTAAGCCCCCAAAGAGGAAGTGTATCACGTGCACACTCCCACGGGTGGTGATGGGAAACGCGACGTGTCGCGACGCGCCTGCTCCCAGCTGTGTTCCCGTCTCCCTGCCTCTGTACTCTCCGCCTTGCTGTCTGTTTCTACATTTACGCTTCAGTTTTACGACGATGATCTTCACTCGTGTTATCGCTTGCGTTTCCATGCTCATGCTCGCCCTCGGTGCTAGCGCCGATGAGGCCGCGGCCCAGCCCACCGAGCTCAAGATCGACCGCACCTTCGTCCCGGAGGACTGCACGGTTACGGCTCAGAAGGGCGACAAGCTTCATATGCACTACGTCAGTCCAGGAACCCACTTTGTGCCACTACGACAATACTGACATTTGCCTGTAGACGGGGAAGCTCTGGACGAACGGTAACAAGTTCGACTCAAGGTAGCGCTCTTTCTATGACGCATACGGCGAAAAGTTCACCCCGGCTCCCTCTTTTCCTCAGCTTGGACCGCGGACAGACTTTCCCTGTCACTCGTGAGTATCAATCGAAATATACTGTCGTGTATGCTAACGCACGGAGCGCAGTCGGGGCCTACCAGGTCATCAGCGGCTGGGAGGAGGGTTTGAAGGGAATGTGCCAGGGCGAGAAGCGCACCCTGACTATCCCCTCCACCATGGCGTACGGTGCGTTGCATCCCGTTGAATCCCCCTCTTCCGCACTGAGTTTGAACGTTATGCAGGCTCGCGCGGCTTTGGCAGCGTCATCCCTGCCAACTCCGCCCTCGTCTTCGACGTTGAGCTCGTCAAGCTCGACTCCCAGGGTTCGCACCAGGAGCTTTGAGCTCGCTCCGTCGGCCCAGCAACGTGTACGCAGTGCTTATTTAACGGATTATACCCAAGCATCATCGTCGCTGCTCTGTGACCACAGACTTCAGCTGTGAGCGACAGTTCCTTGTGCCTATATCGTCCTACCCTTCCTGCTTGCCGTACCTGCAGATGATATGGGGCCTGCCGGCTAAACGTGGTCTTCGCGCCCCCTTCGTTGATCGTTTTGCCTGCGTATATGCTATGCTGAAGCCTCTCGCCACTCGCTCATGCCCTACCAATTTACAGTGGAGAGGTACGTCAAACTTATTCTTTGACCTTAGAGGCGTCTGGTGGAAGGTCCTCGGTAATTTTTGTTTCCGGGGACAGCTTCTGGTTCCCAGAGCCCGAGCTATCACAGACGCTTTGTCGGTAGGCTCAACTCGATGCCCTTAGGACTCCCATCGCGTGTTATGAGCCAGCATGTTGGATAAAAATGCTGATGGGTGCTCACTGATTACAATCCCTTGTGTTGTTGCAAGGTCAACGGCGGAATTTAGACCATGACGCGCAGCTGCTTTTACGTCCGATATACAATGCAGGATCTCTAGTGCTTCCTCGCCCCATCGTCTGGGGGAGGACGACACCGAGGACGCATCCGGTCTGTCAAACCGGGATCTGTCTCTCTGTTCTGCAAGAGCGGATGCCTTAAGTGGAGTGGCGGGGACCAGTTCGCGCGTCACCGAGAACGCATCGCGCTACCATATGCATGACCGTCCGGGGCGGCTTTTGAGCACCGTCCATCTTCAGGTCCTTGGGGTACTTGGCCAATCAGAGTTCGGTGGAATACATACCTGGGCGCTGAGGCCGTCGTGGTTGCTGTTGCTGTGGATCGTGGTCTGACCGACTGGTCTGGTCGAGCGGTCCGAGCCTAGGGGAGACCGTCACGATGCCGTTTCCTGCACCAGCTGGAAGGATAGTAAAAGTCGGGGGAGCTGTCCCATCCGGTAGGGCTTCAATGAATTCTTTAGTTGATAATGGGATCTGAACGTTGGCCCCGGGGCTTTTTTTCGTGTGGCGAAACGATCTGCGGCGGTGCTGACGAGAACGATTCAGCCTGCAGTCCTGTCCTTCCGCGGTATAGGGTGATCTCGCGAAAGCAACATAATATATAATTATACAGGTAACCAAAGTTGAATCCGAGTCGCTGTCTCCTTCCTCATGAGGAGAAACCGTGCCTGACACCTTTCCATCGCTCAGTCACCTCCCCCATAACCCCGGCGTTGTTGGTTTGCCTTCACATATAGAAACCATTGCGGCGCGGGACTCAAAGTGTCGAATGTTCCATCCTCGACCGCCTTGGAAGCGGCAGAGGCAACGTGGCCAGACACCATCTTGCAATCGAACTCCTCTCCGTTGTCGTTGACGAGTACGTCGACCTCGCTGTAGCCAGCAGGAACGTCCTTCATGTCCAAAGCGAAGTACGGGACGCCATCCAGCGTGTAGTCGGGGTCGGAGTACGACTGTGCGGGCACTACAGTGGAGTAAACCAATGTCAGATGCATGCCGTTCTCTGCACGACGGACTCGGACTCGGACTGAGAAGAAGAAAATTTGCGTACTTGGGGACATGACACTGCCTGGCACACTCTCAGCTATGCTGGCCTTACGGTCGGAGGCGAGCCAGTTCCCATCCCCATCCCACACGCAGAAGGCAGTGATCCAACCCGAAATTCTGTCGCGGCCGCACAGCCTGTTGTTCCGATACACGACGTGCTCCCAAAACGCGATGTCAGGGTTCCCGTCGAACGCGTCCATGAACCGACGCAAGATCGGGCGGAGCATGGCCGCCCATTGCTCAGGCTCAGTGCCGAGTTCTAGTAGACGGTCGAGGCGCCTGCAAAGCTTCTCCCAGTCCGCCTTCTCCCCTTCAAGGGTGACGGAGGGGATGCCACAGATCAACGACATCGTGAACCCAAGGTACCTGTCAAGTGAATCTGGTGAGTATCCCTCGACTGTGTTAGTTACGGGGACAGGATGCGTACTTTTGCAGCGTCGACATCAACAACACGGAGCAGATCGTGACGTCTTGGGGGGTTGACGTCGTGAAATCCGGAAGAACCCACTCGACCAGGGTCTTGTCCACGACCTAAGGAGAACATGTGAGATGAATTTTGGGCCTTGACAGGGTTGAACGCGCTCACGTACGTTCTTGTGAACTTGATTTGACATCTGAATGGCCAAGCGTCCAAAGTCGACCGTATACCGCGAGCCGATCCCCGTAACGCACAGCTCTTCCTTACCCTCGTGAGCGACGAAGTAGGTTCTCAGCTCCTCAGCGTGCTTGTTGATGCTACAAGCGTCCGCTTCAAACCAGTACAAAAAGCGGGATTGAGGGCTCCGAGCACTCACTAGAAGCTGAGCTGAGAAAGAATCGCGATCCAGACATCATCCGGCCTAGTAGTAGGGCTCCTAGCGTCAGCCGAATGCCTTCATCTCTCAGCACTGCTTGTGCTCACCGAATCTTCAAATGGTGATGCTGACCGTACGCCTCGATAATGGTGTGAACAAATCCGTTCTTCTGCGCCCTCAACGTCGGGAGAGCGGATTCCGTCACGGAGGACTGCAGCACCGCCTCGTTGCTCCTCCGTTGCAATTGGTTGTATACGTAGCAGGAAGCTTGCAAGAAGTCCTCGGCCGTCTTGGGCGGATTTTTTTCTATCGAAATGGATTTTGCATCGTGGGCTGCAACTTTGAAGGTGATCGGCATGGCAGCTGCTGGATGGGAGGTGACTCGGAGGTTGCGGGGAATGGTTCAACGACGGTAGGCTCTCTAAAGGTCCTGGCCCCACTGCGGGGCTGTGCATGATGTACGCAGTCGCTGAGTTGCTGCCAGTGAGAGACTGTTCCTATAGTACAGCGCTTTGCATAATTCCGTGAACACGCCCAGAAATTTACACGAGGGCGCTTATCTACCCGACCTGCCAAACTAGGCAGGGACACGGTCGCCGCCACGCGCACCGACGGGACAGGCTGCAGTGTTCGCCCTCAGATCTCAGACCTGAGGCCTGAAGCATCAAGGAAGAGTGGTTCATGCATTGCGCTGTCTCCGCCACGTACAGGGGCGAGAGCGTGTGTCTGCAAGCGGGACGCGTTGATCCAACAACTCGGCACGGCGACATATCTACTTCCTGAGTCGGACAGGCTGCTGACGGTTCCTCCCGAGCGAGATGCCGGGCGTGAACGTCAGCAGATCCACCACGACTTGCTTGTGGGACGCAGAGCCTGTCCATGGGGGCTTCATTCACCATTCCAGCGAGACCTCGAGGACACCTTCAACGGTGCTTGCGGAAATCGAGAGGAGTGTGCTTGCGAGACCATGGCGCTGCGGCCTAGTTTGGCAGGCCGGGTAGATAAGCGCCCTCGTGTAAATTTCTGGGCGTGTTCACGGAATTATGCAAAGCGCTGTAGCTAAGGAGAGCCAAGACTCGCGCCAGACGCCGAGACACTATGGGTGCAATCAGATGCAATTCCTTGCTTATTCCTCCTAGGCCGTGGCTGGCTGTAGTCGCGGAATACGCTTCAAGACCAATCACCCTCAATAATATGTGCTACAGATAACTTTGTTGCCAACAGACTCGCACCTTCATGACAGCGCAGGATGATTGCGCACTAAAAATTTAAAAGGGTGGGCCCTGAATTCCATACTCACTCGACCACATCTACTATACATGATGTTTAGAACCACAGCCAGATTGAATAGAACCATACTGGCATACAAGCGAATACAAATAATCTGGATCCCGCATGCATCCTTTATCCGCTTTCACATAGAGAAACCACTGCGGTGCAGGACGTACAGTATTGAGCGCACCACACTCAACTGCCCTCGACATGATAAAGGCAACATGGCCAGACACCATCTTGCAGTTCAATTTCTTCCCATTGTCTTCCACAAGCACGTCTACTTCGCTGTAACCGGGGGGGATGCCCCTTCCGTTCAGGGAGAAGTAGAGGGCTCCGTCCAGCGTGTAGCCAAGCTCGCAGTGCGAGTTTGAGCGACCTGAAACCGCCATGTTAGATTCATGCTGGCGAGAACGCAGATCCCGGAAACAAAAGACTGCATACTTGGTGCCATGTCGTTGCGCGGGGTTGCAGATGTTCCCGCCGTTTGGCTGGGAGCCAACCAGTTCCCGTCCACATCCCACACACAGAAGGCGGTGATCCAACCGGAAATGCCGCGTGCATCGCTCTTCCGGTCCACGACATGTTCCCAAAACGTAATGTCCGGGTTCCCGTTGAACGCGTCAACAAACCGACGCAGAATCGGGCGAAGCATAATTGTCCATTGTTCTGGCTCAGTCCCGAGTTTGGCGAGAGGGTCGAGGCGCTTGTAAAGCTCCTCCCAGTCTGCCTTCTCCCCTTCAAGCGTGACGGAGGGGATACCACCGTTAATCTCGATCGTGAACTCGAAATGCCTGACAAGTGGTTGTGAGAACTCCTTGTGTCCGTTATGCGAACTGTGGCATACTTTTTGAGTGTCGACACTGTCAACATGGAACAGACCGTGACTTCCTCACAGGTTGAAGCCGTGACTTTCGGAAAAACGCATTCAACCAGAGTTTTATCTACGACCTGCGAGAGCAGATCGAATAAGTACAGCCACCGAGAGGTTGGATCTGGCACTGCATACGTACGTTCTCGTGAGCTTGAACTTCTCTCAACATCTGAACAGCCAAGCGGGGAAGGTCGACCGTACACAGCGAGCCGACCATCTGAACGCGGAGCTCTTTCTTACCCTCATGTGGCGAAACAGAGCATCTTGTCCTTGTCTTAGTATCTTTGCTGACGGTGTGTTTCCTCAGCTTCTCAGTGTTCCTGTTGACACTGCGCGTGAGGAGTTGAAGTGAGTGCAAAGAGCAGCAAAGAGGGTGGTATGAGCTCACTAGAAGCTCAGCTGAGACTGGATCGCAATCCAAACATCGTCTGGCCTAAGAGCAAGGGTTAGTTCAAGCTTGTCATCGTAGCTTTGAGCGTGGATGCTCACCTAATCCTCAAATGGTCGTGCTTGTCGCATGCCTCAACGATTGTATCGACAAAGCCGTTTGCCTTCGGCCTCAACGTTGCGAGTTTGTAGCCCGTAACGGAGGTTTGAAACATCTCCTCGGTGAAGTCCCATGGGCTGTTGCAGGCAGCTTTGAAGAACTCCCCGACTGTCTTGCACAGGCCCTCACGCTCTGCGATGCGCTCTGCAGGGTGGGCAGTGACATTGAAGGTAATGGGCATGGCTACTGTGGGACGGGAGATGAGTTTGGGGAAGTCGCTGCAAGCGGAGACTTTTTTAAGGCCATCCAACTTCGTGAGACTGTACTTACCGCAGCAACTGAGTTGTGGCATTTGACCAACTTGAGAACTGCTTGTCATAGATGGACCTGGTGGACATGCACAGAATAGCACATCCAATTATATTCAAGGAGATCGCTTTGAGATCGGATAGCAGGATCATCGTGTCCTCGTCATGGGATGCGGCCAGATCCAATGAACTTTTCGAAGGCATTGGGAGCTCGGCACGAGCATAATTAAATATGGAGAGGGATCGATCCGAGCGACAGGACATCCTTCTGGTAAAATTTGGCCGTCGTGAGAGGAGGATGTTCGTGCTTGTTGCGCCTTGCCGCGAACCATTAACTCACCTAGGCCTAACAAGGTGAACATTGGATGCACCTCACGAAGCTTTCTTCGATATGTCAATACAAAATGGTTCCACTGGTGCGGTGGTCAAGCCCGGACCAGACGAAATAGGACTAAAGAGCGTACAAGAGCGAGTAGGTGGAGCCAAGATTCAGAGCGTACTAGAAACCGAGTCGCCGATAAGGAGAACGCTGACGCCTCGAGGTCTGCATGATGCCTGTGTTCTCGCTTCCACACAGTCGCCGATCCCTCCATGAAGTACCATGCCGTTATAGTCTGGGCGGATCTTGCGAACGTGCAGGAGGAGTCGCACTCGGCAGAGCCCAGGTCATGCGATGTGATGGTGCCCAGGCTCCAGTGGTTGTCCCAGGCACTTGCGGTGGGCTGTAGAGGTGCAGGCACCAGTGTGTTACCATGTTGAAAACGAAAGAGCTCATTAAGTAGCCTGAAGTGAGCAAGCAGGTGCCCCGTGAAAAAGGCAAGAAGAAAGAACAGGCGACGCCATCGTTGCCGCTGCCACATCGTCGCCAGACCGAGCGTGCGAAATATCCGGTAGTCTCCGGCCCTATAAATCACCAAGCAACCCACGACGATTAGGCTCAAGCACCAATGGACAGAGAAGTTGAGGGACCAATGCGTATCCATTGTGGGCACAACAGGCGCAAAGAGCACTACAGCAGGTATATAGAATGACGGTGGATAAGCCGTAAAAATACAACGTGAAAACCTCCAGGGGATTGTCAGTGCATGTCTGTATGAGCAAGGTTGGCCGGGACGGGACGAGAGACGATTATATACAATAAGCACGAATATACCTAGGCGTCGAGGAGGAGGATGGCAAGCATGGCATGCCGCCGGCATTATTACTACAGGGGACGTGGAGAGGGAATACAATATGTAAGGATGTGTGAGTGGGGACGTCATGGGAGTGCTCGTCATGAGGATGATGA
Source organism: Ganoderma boninense (assembly GCA_002900995.3). Classification (NCBI taxonomy): domain Eukaryota; kingdom Fungi; phylum Basidiomycota; class Agaricomycetes; order Polyporales; family Polyporaceae; genus Ganoderma; species Ganoderma boninense. The sequence continues at coordinate 615,727 of CM035313.1, read as the reverse complement.
TCGAGTCAGCTAGAGGCTACAGCGCAATTGTTCAATGTTCATCCAGTTCACCGTGAACGTTAAGTGTAAGCGGAGCGTGAAAGGGGGCGCACACGGCGGCCCGCCAGGAAAGAAGAAATGGAGCAGTGAAGGGTTAAGTTTGAGGTTGAAACGGAGAAACCAAAGGTCCATGAGACGACGTGAGAGGGAACGTTCCGATCACGACGCTGCCGTTGTCATTGCCATTCTTACACCGCGATCGCGGTCGCGAACGGGTTCGAGTCCGGCCGCCTGGGAGTCGCGGTGGGGTCCGAGAACGGGTTCAGTGTGCCGCGGGGCCACGACACGGCGTACGTCTGCGTCGCCGGGGCGACGCGGTGTTCGTCATCGAAGGGCGTCACGAACGGGTCCACCGCCTGGGAGGACTTGCGTGCGTGGGTCGTCGTCATCAGCCGCGTAACCGGCGTCGACGTGTCGGGGTCGATCCGAACTTGTTGCTGCTTGCGCTTCGGGAGAGAGGGTAGGAGGGCGGGGGGCTTGAGGTACTGCGACGACGCCTCCACCGGCTGGAGCGCGGGTGCGAGGCCGGGAGGGGGCTGCTCGTAGCCGTAGTAGAGGGGGAGGGGGATGCCCACGGCCTTCGTGCTTCCCTTCACATCTTGCTGGACCCACGGCTTGGGCGGGACTGGCATCGGCATGTCGTCAGACGCGGGCGTCTGGACGATCATGGGCAGATTATTATCCGGGATGAACGTGGTGTTGTCCGTGGAGATGGAAAGGTTAGGGCGCGAACGTGAGCGGCCGTGTGGACGGAGCTGCGTCAGTGCCTGGGTCTCGAAGGACTGGCCGGCAGGAAGGCGGTCGACGAAGGGGTCCGTGGGGAATGCGGACGAAGATTGTCGCTGCGGTAGGGTGCTGAAGGAATCGGAACGCTCTGCGGATTGAATTAAGGGGTCGGTGAAGGGGTCGTCTTGGTTCGATGGTTGCTGCTGCTGCTTCTTAGAACGAGAGATGGACTTGAAGAGCTGGGCGTGCTTGGAGAAGGAAGGCTTTGGGAAAGAGGCGGCTCCAAGCTATGGGAGGGATCACGACAGCTCAGCTACTCGTCGTCGGGTAGGTAGTGCCCAGGAAGGGACTCCGAACTTACATGTTCGTGGAAGCGGGTCTTGTACGTGGAAGACTCAGGCTCAGACTGCTCCGGCTTCTCATCAGCCAGCACTTCGCGCTTTTGGGTGTAGACGAGGCCGCTATCCGGGAGCTCGGGCACTTCTTCCTTCTTGGACATGCCGAACAGACTGCGCCAGGTACCTTTTCGATCTGAGGGCTTGCGACTGAGGGCCATCAGCCTGAAGGGCCTGCTGATCGTCGTGTTCGCTTCGGCGTCAGCTTCATGGGGCGTGAAATCAGCGCTGTCCAGGATGTTGTCCCAGCTCTTCTGGTACTCGGGCTTCTGCATCGTCTGTGGGTAGGGAGGGACAGGCTCGCTCCCATCCGGAGACGCGGCACGTGTGGTCTTACCACCCCATGGGGCCTTGAAGGAACTCCAGAAGTGCGCGCGCGGCTCGGCCTTCTCGTCCGCCAGTTTGATGTCGTACATGTTCCCGTTCTCCCCAGCCTCGGCGTGCTTCTCCGAGGCATACCCACCGTAGAACGCGTCGATGTGGTCGGGGGACTCGCCGTTGCCGCCTCGGCGCGAGCGCACGCGCATGAAGAGCGGACGGCCGTACGTCGTCCAGAAGATAATGCAGAGCGCCATGAGGACGACGAAGAGCCAGAGTGCGGCAAAGATGCCGAACATGATGCGCTCCTGCTTCAGCGACTTGACATACGCGGCTACGATGCGCGCGACGAGCCCGCCGTTGTCGCCGTTCCCCGTGCCCACGGCCGCCTCTGCGATTGGCTGCGTCGCCTCGTTCACGGACTGCGGCGAGAGCACCAGCACGGTGTCGTTGACGCGCGGGATGTCGACGTGCAAGTTGTCGTGGAGGAACGTGAGCGCCTTCTCGATCGCGTCGACCTTGGAGCCGAGGAAGCACTTGAGGAACTCCTGCAGCGGGTCGTTGAGCGGCGTGCTGCCAAAGACCGTGGTGATCACGCCCTGCACGTCCGAGTAGAACGTGCTGATCGTGTCGTTGAGCGTCGTCGTCGTCCCGTTCACCCACCCGAACACCCCGTCGTTGATCGTGGACTGCACGTGGTCGACGCGCGTGTTCACCTGCGTGGCATACGCAGCCGACTGGTTGTACATGCTCGCGTTCATCGATGTCGCGATTGTGTTCGAGAAGTTCGACACAGACGCTGCGGTCTGCTGCTGGAACCTCGCCTCGATGGGCCCGATCGCGAGCAGCTGCAGCTCGACGGAGAGCAGGCCGAAGAAGCCGATGAGGAAGCACGCCATCGCGGGCGGGTGGAAGACGTAGTGGAAGAACCAGATGAGCTTGTCCTTCTTCGGCTTGCTCAGCCGCAGCAGGAGCTCGAGCTTGTTCACGATCTTCGTCACGAGCGGGTGGCTCATCGTGCCCTCGATCGACATCAGGTCGTGGTCGGACATGCCGATCATGAGCCGGCCGTCGGGCGAGCGCTGCGTCTTCACGTCCGGGTCGGAGACGAGGCCATCGCGGATACGCTGGAAGTGGATTTTCATCGCGCGCCACTTGTACCACTCGAGCGCGCAGTTGGCCACGATGAGGAGCAGGATGAGGAAGATCATGACAATGGTGCCGATCTTGACAACCTTGACCAAGTCCCGTCCGAGGTCATCCACGACGGACGTGTCCATCTGGTCGCAGAAGGTGACCGTGTTCTGGCTTGGCAGCGGAAGCGCGCTGACGTCGAACGAGAGGCCGCCGAACGTATCGTTGATATCCTTCTTCAAGAGCTCGAAAGGCGTATCGATGCTGTTGACGTTGGTCAGGAACCACTGTGGTCAACGACTGCTCGGATGCTTACATAGATTCGATCTTTCCCTTCAATTCGGCCGGAGAAGGAATGGAGCTGTTGAGGCTCTGAAGATCTTCGCCAATAGACGAAGGCAGCGTGAAATTCCTCAGCTTCTCCAAGCCAGAAGTGTCGATTTGCGAAGGGAGGTCCACATTGAGAAACTTGGCGACGCCCGAGGCGGTACTGAGGAAGGCGTTGATGACCTTCGCAGCGTCTTCCAGTCCGGTAGCGATGGGTCCGGCTGCTGCTTGGACGAGTGAGTCTGCCTGGGAGGCAACGAAGAATTAGCATCAAGTCTGGGAACGTAGGACTCCGTGCTGCGGTTTCAGAAAAGGCAGAAAATGGACAAACAGCTGCGGGGAGCAGGGAATGTTTAATTGCTTAGTAGGTATGGGCAAGGATGACGCTTCACGCTTCAAAGGCTATTTCGATGAGCAATGATGAACCGTCCGCTGACACGAAGGATCCGCGGCGTCGAGTACGATTTGACCACCTAAGGTCCAAGGGATCGACCCTATCTTGATGGATGATAACACCCGTTGACAAAAAGCGAATGTAAGTGCAGAGGTGAAGAGAACGGCGCCGGAGCAAGCTTCTGCGATGCGGTGCACCCGAGACTTCTCTGAGTAGCACTCGCAATTCTGTTATAATACCGCCTTTCCCAGCCGACTATGGCTGGGGCTATGGCAGTGAATTCGGGTCGAGAGGGACACGACGGACAAGGGGGGTGTTTCGAGCGTTTGGAAACAGGATGGGAACTGGTACGGAAACTTCAAATTTCTCGGTCATTTTCGGGGTGCTTCGGGATCCAGGATACGACAAGTTTCCTGAGTGTTTCCCGGGCGTGTTTGGACATCGGAAACAGGTGAGGTGTTTCCATAGAAGGGAAATCTCGGGGAAATGAGTCAGAAACAGGCATAAAACATTATGTTTCCGGACAATCCAGCCGGTTTCCTGGCAGTTTCCTCTTTGTGGAAACAACTTGGGCCGTTTCCGGTCTCCGAAAACGCGGTAAAACACAAAGGAAACACCACGTTCCCCCATCCACGAATCACCCCAGAAACTCCTGAGAAATTCTGTCCTCGTTTCCTGACCGTTTCCCTGATCCCGAAACACCTGCTCTGCCCGTCGTGTAGCGAAAGCTTATGCACATACTTTGCAGACGAATATGATCGATGCCCCAGTCTAAGTATGCCAAAGCACGTATTGAAAAAGGGAATAAATCGGCGGAAGTGGCACTTATGGAACACTCTCGCGGAGAGCGACAAGCGGAGGTGAGAGAAAGTATGAGGTGAGCAGAGAAGGCGCGGAGCACGATTGACCCGAAGGTGCCAGACATAGCTGCGAAAAGGGAAATCTCGCCAATGTCACGAGACTCCCTTTTCATAGCTGCGGTCAGGTAGCCATGGAACGAGATATTCTTCCACACTTATTGTCCGTCTCTCGCCGGTAATAAACAGGGATTGTATGTGAGATGGGGCACGTACCTCATTGACCAATTTAAGTAGGACAGATAGCACCGAACGAACGATGAGCTCGATGAAGCATAGAAGCGTAGAGCGGTAGATGTCGATGACGAAGTTGATGATGGCCTCCATGACGGTAAGTGCGAGGACGAGCGTAGCGCGGGCAGCGTTCATGGTGCCGTTGACTGCGTCTGTGATCTGCTGGTTGGTGGCGATGGCAAGGTAGCGGGGCATGCTGGCGGCAGTGGTAGCGGCGTGTTCTGCGGCCTTGCAGCTGGCGAGTAGATCCTCCTTGGCATTAGCGACAGCATCTTGGGCGGAGCCAGAGGAGAGCTGGAGGCGGAAGACGACGAAGACGAGAGAGAGAATGGGGTAAGCAAGCCATGTCAAAGACAGAAGGTGTGGTAGCTGGAGGTATGGGCGGATGTCGTGTGCGTAGTCCACGGATTCGATCCGGGAGGTCATGGTTGGAGGGGTCGACCGGCGACGAAGATGAAAGGAGTCTATGGGATCGTCGACGGACGGAGGTGGGAAATGAGAGAGAGAGCCCCGGAGGAGACGGGGGAGGTGTTTGGGCGGAGACCATGTTTTTGAGAGAGAACACGGTCATTGTCTTCGGCTGGAAACCCTTGCATACTTTCCTCGGCCAGCGGACCGCCAATCCAATTGTTCTCAGCACAATAGACTGCCCATATATGGAATGCAGTGCACTCCTGGCGCTCGCATAGGCGCCGGCGCGGACTCGGTGCGCATCTTTATATCTCCGTTCCTTCTTACGCGCACGCATCGCCGTTGACTACTTTGTATTCCGCCGGGGTGAAGGACTGCTACTAGTGCACGCTCTCCCACTCTACTTTGGCAATTCTCTCTCACACACGGCTCTTTGCCTCGCCGATTGCGGTGACCCTTGTTATGTGGGGAAACCATTCTGCGCACCTCGGGCAGTCTCAGGCTGCAGAATGTTTGAACAACTGATCTTTCCCGTTCTTTAGCAATGCAGCTGTCGCGAAGGGGCCTTTGCGTGGTAACGATATGCTTGCAGCGGGCGCGATTGGAGGCGGTGCGTGACGGTGAAGGTTGACATCTTCACCCGTAAGTCGCACGAGAACAGTCAAACCACGCGACATTCACAGTCGGTTGGTTACGTAGCAGACGAGTGACTTATCTAATGTGTGGTGTTCACTTGGAATTATCTTAGGTGTGTTGCATTTCTGAGCATTGAGCACTGTCAGCCCTCTGCTAACCATGTTAACCATGTGTTTACCGCTGTCCCGAACAGCTGTGCAGGATCGGGCAGAGGAGACAGCGATCGGATGAGGCTGCCCGAATTAGCCAGCTTCGGCGGGTGACATCGTCCTCAACGTACGCCTACATAAGGCGGGCAAGTCCTGGCTCGAGTTCTCGCATCGGCTTCATCTCCAACCTCCACCTTCCTGTCTCCACACTCCTACCCCCACGCCCGCAAGGCTCCCCAAGCTCCCCCAGTGGACGACACCTACGCTCCTTAACTAGTTGTCTCTCTTCAGTATGCTGCCTCTCACCGTCTTCTCAGCCTGTGCCGCCGTGCTCCTCCTACCAGCCTCAGCTGCCCCTCTTCCGTTCGAGACCTCTGACCTCCAACAGCCCGCTGGCATCCTCGCTACTCTGCCAGATCAAGGACTTGCAGCCGATGACCCCCCCGCTCCTGGTGCTAGTACTGGTGCTGCTCCCGACCGCGCCCTCCGCGTCCCCCGCGGCGTGGGCTTCCGCGAGGCCGACTATGCCGTGAACGCTGCGACCGCCGTCCAGACCGTCATCCCCGGCCAGAGCACCATGGCCACTCCCGCGGTCCTCGCCGCCCCCACTGCTCGCGCTATGTACCCTAGGCAGCTTGGCGACGTCGACGCCTGTACGCTCGCAGACTGCGCTGGGCTCTTGCAATCTTCCGCCCCCGCCACCCCTGCCACGGACCCGCCGACGCTCGCGCTCTCGGAGTCCCACCCTGCCATGGACCCCATGCTGAACCCCGCCAGCCTCTCCGTGTCGAACAACGCCCTCGCAGACCCGCCACTGGCCCAGACCCCACACCCGAGCGGCGCGGACGCCCCTGGCCCCGAGGTGCGCCCGCACGTCGTCAAGGACAAGGCCGACCCCGTGCTCTCGCAGAGTCAGCCGGACCACGACGCGCCCACAGGCGCCAGCGCGGCGGAGCTCCCGCTCGCGCAAGTCAACGCGCCCCTCCTCGCGGTCAGCGGCACGGGCGACCCCGCTCTCCCCAAGGTCCCCATCTCCGGCTCCGACGGCGACTACGACGGTGACGACGCTGCGTCGTCCAGCTCGAGCGAGCCGAGCAACATCGGCACCGTTATAGTGGAACGCCGCGGTCACCACGTCATGCCTACGCGGTACCTCTCGGGCTCGTCGCTGTACCCCGACGATGACCCGAACCCCCAGCCCATCAACCCGCGCGCCATCGAGCAACTCAGCGTGGAGGGGCCCGCGCCGCGGATGAACCCCAAGGGGGACACGAGCGTGATGAGGCTCGAGGCGATCCCTGGTCTCGTCTTCTAACAGCGGTACAGTTTGGGCCGATGGACAGTAAGACTTCCTGATGATGTCAACCAAGATTGTCGTCGACTCCCGAGCGGCTTCATGCGGGTTTTCAAATTCCAGTGCCAAGGCTTAGTTGTGTGCAGGTTGGGATGACGTCGTGTGCAGACGGTCGCCTCGAATTATGTCCTTTGGATCTAGAGATCGAATCTATGGTACATGCGCTGAAACAGAAGATTACACAGCGATGACAGTACACAAGACAAACAGCGGGAGAAGGGACGGTACGTAAGTGATGCGCGAGCCTAGGGACGACGTCTCGCCTAAGCTACAGCTACATGAGCTTCGCCTCCTTTTTGGCGAACTGGACCTGCGAGAGCCGGTGGCTGCGGAGCGTCATCTGCGTGCTCTGTGCACCCTTCTTGCCTGAGGTCGTGGTGGTGGCCGCTGGTGCGATCGCGGTCTGGGACAGCGATATTCGCGCCTCGTCGCCGGCAAAGCCGGGTATGCGGATGTTGTGGTTGCGTTCTGGACGTGGAGCGGTCATGAATGGATACGAATGCGATACAGACGCACATATGCGCACCTAGATGAAGCTGCAGGTCCTTGACTTCGAGTGTGTCCGCTCCCCGATGCTTCGCGAGCCGGCAGCCGAAGTTCGTGACGGAGTCGATGAACTCATCCGCGATGTCGAGGAGCAGCTGAGATGTGCATGCATGTATGCGGTCAGCTATCTGCCGCAGCGCGTGTAGAGGCACAAAAAACGCGCGTACATCCTCGACCTCCGGCTCGATCTTCACGTTCGGGTCAATGCTCGAGACCAGGTCCTGTATCGACCGCCGCATGCTCTGGTCCCCAGGCGTGTTCTTCCGCCGCGTCCGGCTGTCGTCCAGCGGGAGCACGGCGTCCTCCGGCTTCGCGACCAGCGGCGGCGCGCCCGATATCCGGCCGCTCGGGATGCCCCCCGTCAGCGACGGCCGCCCCTGCTGGGCGGGCTGCCACTGCACGGGCACCGGCGAGGTGACGGACGGGGTCTGGCTGATCGGATACCCGTCGCTCGCGGGGGACGCGGCGAGGAAGGGCCCCGGGTTCGCGGTCTTGAACGCCGCTGTCGCGGGTGTCGGCACGGCGGCGGCGGCGGCGGACGACCCGGCTGCGGGGGCTGCTGATGTGCCCTTGTTGCGTTTGGAGGAGCGGGGGGAGCGGGGGTTAGAGCGGGGCGTGCGGGGAGGGGCGGCGCGCTTGCCGGTGCGGGGCGACTCACCTGGGCGGGTGCGGTCGAGGTGGAGGCGGCGGCGGCGGCTGCTGCCGCCGCTGCTTGGGTGGCTTTGTGCTTCTCTGCGTATGATTTGAGCTGTGGGGATGTACCGTCGTTTAGGTGCATGTATAAAAGAGGGATGGGATGCTCGGGACGTGGCGAGGGTCATCGTCGCGTGGATTGCAGTGGGGATGGATCCAGGCGTGGACTCGAGACGAGATGCGCACCTGGCTTATCTGCCCCTGCGTGAGCTTGCCCTGCTTGGCCAGCTCTCCGAGCTGGGCCATGTTTTGTATGAGGAGCTGGGCGATGTGCTCGCCGGACATGGGGTCTCCTGACTGCGTCTTGAACGCATTTCCGAGGGCGGTGATGATGTTGGTCGGCTGGTTAGCGGGCGGTTGTGCCGGGAGTGGTTGGGCAGGTGGGTTCGATGCCATCTAGGAGTTACAGAAAGCGCAGACCGGAGGATGGGAGGAGGAGAAGGAGATGGCTCTGACTGACTACGGCGCGTTGGTGGCTGAGTGGCAGAGTGGTAGTCGGGCTTCTGTCTGGAGGCCGAGCACGTGGTATACGCCATATCGGGCAAATTAGTCATTCCAAGGGTGGGGCCGGGCCGCGAAGCGGCCCAAAAGGTGCCAAGGGGTGGCCAGCGCGCCGAAGGCGCGCTCTCCGTCCTCCTGCCGCCTTCCTCTCCTTCCGAGTCCTCCAATCTGGCCGCAAAAATCGTGAAAAATGGGCCAAAAATCGTGTTCCCTAGCCCCCTTATTCCTCCGGGTCTCGCGGCGGCGCGCGCGCCGCCGCGTCTCCCTGTATAACTCCTTATACTACTCCGAATGCTAACTCTCAGCTTGCCATTACAATTCCTCTCGAAGTTCCCCACCGATTTTCTTCTTTCTGGGCTTGTTTTTAACAGGTGAACCTTGCCTTCGACATGATGTATGCACCTTCGGGTTGTACTTATTCCTTCCTCCCTCAAGCTCAGTTTTTATTGCATTTATGTACACTTTGCTGTGACTTTTTGCCTTGAACTTTGCCTCATGCTCTGATAGTTAGCAAATATACTTGTATACTATAAACCTATCCTTTTCACTCGCAACGCGGCCTCCAGAAGCCTTGAAACCCGGTGCATCTGCCCTCGAGCCCCGTCGCGAGCCATTGCACCCTTTAAGCGCTCGTGTGTGGTGGTGGCCTCTTTCCGTATTAGGGTGCGGTAGGGCTAGGGTTTATTTGATCGCCTCAACCAAATTTGGTCTGGGGGACCAAATTGGACCAATTTAGTCGTGACCCTTGGCATGGCGGGGCTCCCCCATATCGGGCAGGCCTTGTTCCCCGATGGGCACGCGGACCGCATGGCTTAAGACTGCCTGTCCTCTTCCCCTGCCCCTCTCCTTCCCTTTTCATCCCTCTCATCATGTCCACCACTACAAGGCGACCCTCCATGTGTGCCCTGCCAGACGATCTCCTCCTCCTTATTATCAGTTTCGTCGATGTACGGGACATACTTTCCCTTCGCAGGGTACGCGCTTGAATTTGGCAGCCACAGCCGCGTCTAACCTTGTACACCACTCCGTATCTACAGACCTCCAAACGGCTCTTCACGATGAGCAAGCTCCGCTGGGTCTGGTATGACGCAATGAAGCGCCATGTCATCCAGAAGGGGCTCCCCATCCCTGCCGCCGCCGTCGGTGACCTCAGGGCCCTCACCGCCGAACACCTCGAAGCCCGTGCAGTGCATGCCGCACATTTCCACAACAACTGGAGCTCCCCCCACCCGGTCGCGCGCAAAGCAGTCGAGTTTTGCGCAGTGAACTATCTGGACGACGAGCTCCCGGACGAGCAACGTGCGCCAGTCACCCATGTCTCTTTCCTTCCTGGGCGAAACGGGCAGTATCTCATCACCGCCGTTGGTCGGGTGTTGACATGCTGGGAGATCCCTCTTGGAGAGTCGGAGGCATACCGGGTCGCGGAGTGGGTGTCGGCACGGAGAATAGAACAGGTCGTTGTCAACGACGATCCAAAAGCCGAAGTTGTGGTCGCGTATGTCAGTGAGCACCCTGCAACGTGAGTACCTGCCATATTCCCTCATTCCAGCATTCACGCTGTGGCCGGACTATGTGGCTCACCTTTTGTGTAGTCCCGGCGTCGTAGAATGCAGGGGACTCGCGTTTGACAAATTTCACGGCAAGTTCAATTGTCGGATGGAGCTACGCGCGCACCGCCAAGTCGTCATGTCTCTCCACGTTCTGCATAGCGATTTCCTCATTTTTGGAGACCCGATGCATGTTTGTTATTTGAGCTCGCCAACAATTGTCAGGACGCTCGGCAAGCAAGCACTCGCAGAGCTACAAGTCAGTGGTTCGTTCTTATGGGACAACACCTCTAGATGGACACTCACGAACTGAACAGGACAACGCGGTGCTTGCTGTGAAGCCCGTCAATCGATATCTGCTCATCGTCCGGCAACGGACCTTCGAAGTCACACTTGCCCCTTCGTGGAAAGGCATCCGGACACCCCATTCTTCACTCATCGCCAGCAGTATGTGCATCGAGATGGACGTACCCGCTTCAAGTTCTGTGATCGTCTTCCGCGATAACTCCCTCGCAACCCGCCAGGAAGCTCCTGATTGGCCTACAGATCCGGTCACGGTTCTCTCCCGCTATTCGGACGATGGCTTCGACACCATGCACCAATATGATCTCCTCCCGAACCCCAAAGCGGAGAGCGAGGACGGGGCGAAGTGCACTGGGACGATGGGCCGCCTGCCTTGCGTGTTCCCCTCGCAATATACCCGGGTGGTCAGCGTCGCGCCGTCGAGTTGCGATCTCCGAGTGGGGCCCAGCGGGAAGGGGTTCTGGACTGAGACGAGAAACGTTACCTTGCGACACGCCCGTACGCCAGCGCGATGTCTTGTTGGGTTCACCGTCAACCCGGGCCCATATGATTCCGGCAACAAGGGCGATGTTCAACCGGCGTCACTGGAACTGTGCCAGGATGTCCTCTACTCGCGGCGGTGCAACATCCATGAGATCCTCTGGAAGAAGTACATGGTCGCCTCGACTGCGCTGGAGGACACAGTGGGGCGGATTGCTGTGGGGGACGTGATGGGGAGAGTGGAGGTGCTCGATCTCGCATGAGAGCCGGGGACGTCGTGGTCTGTGGGCAGATGGCGTCGGCCGCGTGGACTCCCGCTGTATTGTACATATACCGTGCTTGGTTATACCCGCTGTATCCCTAGTTTATTTCTTGTTACCTCATGCTCAACGAGCACTTTCTCTGCGTATGTTTCCGAACAATAAGCACATCTACCGCCTTACGGGTCCGTGCGCCGGGGATTGAGCCGTGAGAAAATGAGCCGGGCAATGAGGCAGATCCAGTCTGAGTCTCACCATCTTCCTCTACTTGCCGCTTACCCCGTCCCCAACTTGAGCTTGACCCCCCACGCCGTCGGGCATGACCCATGGACAGCCTCCTCGCCATCGGCGTAGGTCTCGGGCTGCGCGCACTCATCGACTCCGTCACTCATCATAACCACCGCGTCAACGGCTCCCTTGTTGGTCTCTGGGAGGGCGCCGTCCTCCGACACTTTATCGCCAAATACCCCTCCACCTTCGACCCCTACGTCGCCTATGGCTTCAGGCTGCTCGCCGACTTGCTGTGGACCCAGAGCTGGATGCGGCTAGCCATTGTCGTCCTCTGGACTTTCATGGGGATGCTGCTCTCTGACGTCGGCGTGGACCTCTCCACCGACCGCCGTTTCAGAAGGCTCACCCGTACGCTGCGCTATACCGTCATCTACCCTCTCCTGCGCCAGTTCTCCTCGCCGCCGAGGAGCTCCTCTTCCTCGTCTGCTAGCCCATCGCACGCGCAGTATTACCAAGTCCCCGGCACCACCTCGACGACGTCCACCGCACGCAGTCCCGCGACCCAGGCCCGCTCTCCCACCGATGTGTCTGCGCCCCCGCGCTCTGCGACACCTGGCCCCCGCCGCGCCGCTCTGCGCGTGCCAGGCTCGTTCTCTGACCGCACCTCGGAGACGGACACCGATGCGACGCGCCCGCCGCCCATCTCTCGCGAGAACTCGAGCACGTCCCAACGAGATGGCTCCATTGCGTCAAGATCCTCGAGCTCTCGCACGCCGTCTGTTTCGTTCTCCGACCCCCTGGTCTCGCAGACACGACCGCTGACACGAGCAGAAAACATTCGACGAGTCCCCAGCAACCCCGTGCACCCCAGCATCGCTTCTGTCCTCTCCCCACCCCCTCCCGTTGGCTCTCCGCCAGCGACCGTGATACGGCCTCCCATCTCCCGAGTCCCTCGCCCTATCCTCACCACCACTCCTGCCGTGCCGACACCACCCCCGGTCCGACCACAATCCCCCGAACTAGAATACGTCTCCGTCCCTGCGATGCCCGAACCGACGTACCCGCTTCGACCCGTGCTCTCCGACGACGAGCGCAGCCTCCGCTCTGGCCTCACCACTCCCAGGAGCGACGGCTCGCGGCCCGACGCTAACCTCTACAGTCCCCCACCCGTGAACTCGGGCCTCACCACCCCCGACCGCTCGTACGCCAACCTTCCTCACTCCGCAACCCCCGTCCCGTACGGCACAAGTTCTGCCTCGAGCACTGCGACAGGTGGGACGGAGGCGACTGCCGCACCGCTACCGATCCGAATCCACGCAGCCGAGCCCGATGCTGAGCAAGTACAAGCATCGCTGCTTCACCCGAGTCTGCTTCCTGACATCCCCACCCCGCAGCCGAGCCCGGGCGTAGTGCAGCCTGCGGAATACCTGCCGAGTCCGAGCCCCGAGGACGAGAAGGCGCCGCTTCCGATGCGCATGCCCGAGCCTGACCTCAGTGCCGGGGCCGGGAGTGGAGTGGGAGGGAACCGGATGACGATGAGCGAGCCGCCGCCAGCATACGAGCAGACGCCAGGACAGGAGGAGATGGACTCGGGGAGCAACACCCCTGCGCAGAGCGTGTTGTCGCACCCGGGCGATCAGCAGCGGCTGCTGCAGCGGGCGGAGTCGTTGAGGAGCACGGCGGACGAGGTGGACAAGCGGCGGTCGCAGCTGAGGCGCGAGCTGCAGGAGGCGAAGCGGGATAGAGACCATTGGGGTGCGTTCAAACTGAAGCATGAGATCGAGAGGGCGGAGAAGGAGACGAAGGAGCTGCATGCGAAGGCTGCACGGAGGTTTTACCAAGGTGCGTAATACCATTGGAACAAATATTGTGCGGGTATTGAATTGACTGTACTGCGTGGTGCAGCCCACAATCTGAAGCCAGAACCGCAGACAATCGATGTGCACCGACTTAAGGTGACCGAAGCACAGGAGAAGGTCGAGCAGGCGTTGTACGACGCCATCGTCACCGGCGTGCCCGAGTTGCGCATCATCACCGGGCGAGGAAACCACTCCAAGGGCGGTATACCTCGTCTAAAACTGGCCATCATCGGCGCAATGGAAGAGTGCGCTCGCTTCCCGTTGTCTATGCCCGTCCTATGGCTCACGCACAGCAACTATGATTATTTTTTCTAGCTACCACATCGACGTGTACACAGATCCTAACAACTCCGGCGTGCTCATCATCAACCCCCCGTCGAATCCCAGGTTGAACGTGGCGGGCCCGTCAACATCCTCGTAGCTACAACATCTTAACCGCTTTCTTGTGTCCTCCTTGCTTTCTCTCTGTGCCCCGCCTACTTGTGTATCGGAATCTCCAGATTATGTAGTAGCTCCCCAGTCTAGCCTCGCCTGCCTGTACGATTTACGTATACTGACCACGAGCCAATGCTATCTTGACGTCGCTGACGATCTACGACATCACCTGACATCCGTAAACTGACAGTTTCCTGGAGGTCACCGCGCTGTATACGCCGTGTTTTCATAGCTCGTCCGTTGTATATGTTCAATTATTGCACGCTTGCAATATCTTCAAGTTGTGTGGCTCAAACCACTCGTCCGCTGCCCACTCAGGTTCTTTCTTATGATTGGCAGTCCACTTATTCATTCTCAGCTTCAAGGCTCCCCTCGATAGATAGGCCGATGTCCGACTCCGTCTGTGAAGCATTCAAAGGTCTGAACGTGAATTCAACTTGACGCGAATAGCCTGAAAAGACATGCAAGGCTGTTATTGCGCCGCCACCCTAGCGCCCAGCCCTTCCAGCGCTCAGAACAAGCAGTTCCACGAACTCCGCAGCCCCCACCCTCGCTGAACACAAAAGTTTCGCATCTGAACGGGGACCATCTAGGTAAGCTGTTACTCAAATTTCGTGTCAACCAGGAGTCTACATGGCAGTCCATATCCGGGGTCCATTTGCGCCATCTAAGCATTTCACTGTCACATTCCAGAAAAGTTTCGAGTCAGCGAGTCAGAGTCCCTGTTGACCCACACGTGCGCTAGTAGAAGTTCACTACGTTCACTAAGCACCTAGTGACCTCGGAGCAGCCTCCTCGATGGTACTACGCCCTCAAACCCAGCTCATGTATGGTCCTTCGTCGCCAAACTCTACCATCGCACCATCTCTGAACTGACAGCGGGGTCTGTAAACGTGTCAACGCCGAAAAAAGGCCCGATGTACTTGTATCAGAAGGATACCCTATAGGGAGTTGGCTCGATCGCTCTCCCTCTTTACCGTGCCCGACGCCTTCATAAATGACATCTGGATGCTGCGTTCTTCCTTACTGTTATCAACAGTCAATGCATCTTGTTGCGCCGATCTCGAGCTCGAAGTAGCCTCCTCGAATATATGTAAGCGCATCTTGCCTTCTGTGCCTACTTAGCTCCCAGGGTCACCCACAACAGGTTCTCATGACACCCCATCGCAATTGCACAGGTATGGCTCAGCGCCGAGGTGGCCTCTAACTTAGATAGCCCCCACTCGCAGCAGATCCCTCTCCCATCCTCAGCCTCATCCCCCTTTCCACAGCAGCCATGCCTGTCACCTTCGACGTTGCCACCCACGATGCGAAGCCCATTACCATGGCAAAACATCAGCCTTCGCGCCAGACAGTGGAGGGCTTTTTGAAAGCCTCCTGCTAAAGGCAATGGAAGGCCAGCGGAGAGATGCTCCAGACCTCTGTAAAGGAATCCGATCTTCCGACGTTGAGGCCCCAGAAGAACGGCTTTGTCCATGCCGTCGTCGAGGCATACGCCCAGCATCATCGTTTGAAATTTCGGTGAGCATCCATGCTGAAAGACCCGGAACGACGGGGTTCAGCTGATCCTTGCTCCTAGGCCGGACGACGTCTGGATTGCGATCCTGTCTCAGCTCAGCTTCTAGTGAGCTCACACTATTGAACTTTCCTGGCGTAGCACTCATTTCGGCATGCAGCGTGAACAAACATGCTGAGGAGCTGAGAGAATACTTCGTCGCTCACGAGGGCAAGAAAGAGCTTCGTGTTAAGGCAGTCGGCTCGCGGTATACAGTCGACTTTGGACGCCTGGCTGTTCAAATGTCGAGTGAGGTTCGCAAGAACGTACGTCCGCTCGTTCAAGTCTGTCTCAGCCCTGACAGGCCTGACATTCGGGTCTTCTAGGTTGTGGACGAGACCTTGGTCGAATGGGTTATTCCGGATTTCACGACGTCTACGTCCCACGACGTTACGATCTGCTCCGTGTTGTTGATGTCGACACTCCAGAAGTGCGCACACTTTCCGTGCATCGATGATGACAAGTCCTAACGACACTCACTCAACAGGTATTTTGCGTACAACATAGAGCTCACGTGTGGCATCCCCTCTGTCACATTGGAAGGGGAAAAGGCGGACTGGGAGAAGCTTTACGAACGCCTCGACCGCCTCCCGGAACTCGGGAGTGAGCCCGAGCAATGGGCGGTCATGCTTCGACCTATCTTGCGTCGCTTTGTTGATGCGTTTGACGGCAAGCCTGACGTCGCCTTTTGGGAGCACGTTGTGGACCGCAAGATGAGGGGGTGCGGCACCGAAGGCCTTTCCGGCTGGATCACCGCATTCTGTGTGTGGGATGCGGACGGAAAGTGGTTGTCCCCCAGTCAAACAGCAGGAACAGCTGCGACCATGGGAAGCGACATGGTACCAAGTACGCTGCATTCAGCCCACCGTACACAAGTGCACGCATCTAACGCAGCGCTTCCAGGTCGCCGATCGAGATTGTACTCTGGCCCCGACTACACGCTGGACGGCGCACTTTACTTCTCCTTGGACAAAAGCAGCATTCCCACGGGTTACAGCGAGGTCGATGTGCTCGTAGACGACAACGGGGAGGAGTTTGACTGCAAGATGGTGTCTGGCCACGTTGCCTCTGCCGTTTCCAAGGCGGTCGAGGGTGGAACATTCGACACTTTGAGTCCCGCCCCACAGTGGTTCCTCTATGTGAAGGCGGATAAACCACGCCGGGGATATGAGGAAGAAGCCAGGGAAAGGACGGAGGAGCTCAGGCGGAAGTACAACTTGTTCTAATCACAGAGATAAAACAGAACTTGCCTTGTAGAATTCGCTATGCTGTCGTACTGTGTTGCATAAGCTATTCGCTGTCGTAAAACTGTGTTGTATAAAGGTGTGGATCTGTAACTGCAAACTCGGAGTACAAAATCCTATGCAAACAGTCAGATACTATTGGGGAGACAGCCTTGTGACAGCCCACCCTGTGTACACTTTTCTTCGCCATCATTGCTTCAGTACCCATTTAGTATTTCCTCCTCATCAGGCCACGTTACGGCGATGCTTGCATATCGTAGGCTTTCGGAACTCATTTGCAACACCACATCGCTCACGATTTGCTCATCCAGCTGAAGGATTTGAGCCATGCATGCATTCTCCGACTCTGTGTTGGTGGTCGGAACCTATGTATATCTTTTGCGTCCGAGGCATCCTCCTTTTATGTACATCTATTTTACAAAAACACCTGCGATATCTTGCTGCTCTACCGCGCAGACGCGAACCCGCCCGTCGACACCGACTCGGGCAGACCCTGCCCACAGCTATCCACCGAGGCCTTGTCCGCCGTGACCTCGATCACGAGGTCTCCCCCAACGCGGAAGACGTCGTAGAAGTCAAAGTGACAGCGGTTGGGGGAGACGATGCCGTTGAAGGTCATGCTCTTGACGTAAGCACGAGCCCCCTTCGGGACCGTCTTCTGCACCGAGCGGGCATCGAAGCCATTCACGGTCACTGTCGTGCTGACGTTAAGGTACGAGTTGTGGATCGTGTACTTGGGGATGAAGGGCGAGAGCACGAGGAACTGGGACGTGGACGGGATGGGGTAGAGGCCGAGGAGATGGAAGGAGAGGAGGGTGGCCATCGCTGCCTGGTCGTCGTTGCCTGGAAGACCGGCGGGGGCTGACGAGGGGTTGGGTTTAGCACAAGGCAAACGGATGAAAAACGTAACCCAAAATGCACGCACTAATATCAAAGTTGGTGAATACGACCTCGCGGACGCGATCCACAGATTTTGTGGGATGGTTTGCGTAGTGGTACCCGATGGGGGTCTGGAACGACGGCTCGTTTCCGGCGAGGTAGTAGCCCGCGTCGAAGAAGTGGTCCAGACGAGACACGAAGGTATCCTTCAAAGACGGAGTCACGAATTCAGCAACAATACTCCCACGGAAAAATAATACGTACATTGCCACCCATAATGTCAATGAGGTGGGCAGTGTCGTGCGGTGCAAACCAAGAGTACTCCCAGGAGGACGATTCGAAGAAACCGACGTTATTGTCGCCCTGGAGAGAGCATTCGCGGGAGTCGTCTTTGTCGTTGGGAGAACAGTCGATCGGATCGGTGTATGAGAAGGTGCCGTTCGAGAATCGCTTTTGCACGAAGCCCTTAAACCCATCACTTTTAACAGTGGGATTCCAAACGTTGCGGTAGAACTAGTCGCTCATCAGCCAACGTACGGTGGGATATCAGAGGGCCTGAAACAAACGTACCAACGAGCGGTTGGTGTACTTGGCAACGTCGTCGGTCTTGTTGAGGAGCAGCGCGACTTGGCGGACGGCGAAGTCCTCGAAGGCGTACTGAACCAGACGTCAGATTTACAGTTTAGTATGTTAGTATGTGTGTTTGCAAAATTCGTACCTCGAGCGTGCGACTAGCCTCGCGAGTCTGACGGCCGACACTCTGGGTGTCCAACACGGCATATGGAACGAAGCCGAACTGCTTGTACACGTTGACCTGCCTGCCGAGCGTGTTCCACTCGGGCGGGTTCTGCTCGGCATCGGCGAGCATCGCCGAGTACAGCTCGTCCAAGTCGATCCCGAGCGCCGCAGCCTCGTTATGGTAGAGCATGGCGAACTGGCCGACGATCGGGTCCGCGCTCGAGCCGCCCTGCGTCCACCCCGGGAGGTTGTTCGCGCGGCACTCGGGCATCCAGCCGAGCTTGCGCCAGCCGTCGATGTAGTTGTCGACGATCTGCGCGAACTCGGCGGGCGAGTGGAGCGACATGAGCGGGTAGTACGTGCGGAACGTGTCCCAGCTGCAGTAGAGCGAGTCGAAGTACGGGTGCGTCGTGCCCGCGAACGCGCCCTGCGTCTCGCCCGTCGCGTTGTTCGGCGTGAGCGACGCGCGGTAGAGCGACGAGTACAGCATCTCGGTGACGTTTGCAGGCGTGCCCGCGAGGTCGATCGCGATCTTGCTCAGCTTCTCGTTCCAGAGCGCTTGGGACTGGGCGACGATCGCCTCGAAGGAGGACGTGCCGACCTCGCTTTCGGCGTTCGCGCATGCCTGATCGACGGAGACGAAGGACACGCCGACACGGATATTGATCTCGGTGGGTTCGCCTTCGTATGAGAAGAGCGCACCGGACTCGTAAGCGGTGCCGATAAGGTTGCGGGTAAGATTAAGGGAGGTCACGCCAAGACCCTTTGCGTTGAAAAGCTCGCTGGATTCACCGATTCACCTTCCATCAACGAACGCCACGCAGATTTTTAGATTCACTTACGAAGACATGCCGGTCCAGACGCCGTATTCGCTCAGCTTCTGCTTGCCACCATCGAGGATGTCGTAGCAGGCGAACGCCTGGTAGCTGTAACTCCCAGGGCCGAAACTAGAGCCCCAATGTCCGCCAATAGTGATCCGACCCAGGTCTGGGTCGATGTTCATGGCACCTCCCACGAACGACGCGGGCAGGTCGTTCGAGAGGTCGAGGGAGAAGTAAGGTTTGCCTGAGCCTTTGGGGAACGTGAATCGCTCAAGACCCGCACGACGTGTAGAAGTCGCTTCCATTTTGATGTCGTTGTCCATGGTTTGGGAGAAGTATCCTGGGTAGGCGTCCTATATCATGAGTGCGAATGATGGTAAGTACGACTGTGTTGAGTGTACGCCCGCCAGGCGGAAGACGCACATCTGTATTGTTCTTCCTGAAACGTTCACGGTCGGCGAGGAGGACGTCGCAGGTGTCGAAGCCACCCGGGCACAGCATGGGCATGATTTCGAAGTTGCCATAAGTTCCTGTCAGACGATATGCGTAAACTAGAAGGACCTGATTGTTGTATGTGTATAGTTACCGAGCGAGGATCCAGTTCCACTGTCATGAAGGGGACTGAGCCCGCGGATCTTCTGAGTCGGGTCGGTGATGTAACCTGTGAAGGAGCGCGTTTCGGTGGACCGTTCTATAGAACGAGATCGAGGCAGAACACGGACCAGCAGGAGCGTAGCCCGTTAAGTCCGTTGAGAACTTGACCTAATTTGGTGCCCATTCATACATTTGGAGATTAGATTCCTTAAGCGAAACGCCAGTATGTCCATGACGCACCATGCCAAAGGGCACAGATGCTCCAGGGCTTCACAAGGCACGGAGAACGTTCAGCAGAGCACATGTGTACAAGACACATAAACATGAAGCGCACCAGACATCACCGAAGTTGTCAGTGCCGATGAAGACGTTGACAAATTGGGTATAGTCGACGTCGGTGGAGTTGGACGCGCCGGCCTTCTTTATGGCAGCTGAGATGCGCTTCTGCACCTCAGGCGACGGCTGTGCGTATACCCCTTCGAGTCCGACGAGGCAGACGGCGGCAAGCACCCAGAGAGCGAGCGGCTTCGCGACCATGCCGATACCTAGCGGTGTGAGGATCAAGCGAGGCTCGAATACCCCGACACTCCTCCGCACTCCTTATGTATGCTGGCGTAGACACCGAAGCTGCCTACGGCGGATAGGCGGCATCGCGAAGACTCCATAGCACATGTGGCCGCGATGGCCAGAAATTCGGTCGCATGCACTCGCCGGCACCCGTGATCAGACCTCGGGCTGTTGACGCCTGGACGAGGTTCGCTCGCGCATCCGCGCTGCCCAACAAGGCTGGCCTCCCGACGGCAGGAGCGCGGCCTGAGAGCCATCGGACGAGAGTCGCGCTTCCATTCTGTCACGGGTCACGGCCCCAGCGGGCCATCAGAAGGGCCCGGTATCTAAGACGAGAGACAGCGTATCGATACCGTTCGTAATGGTTCCGAATGGAAGGTCTCATGATGCTGGGCGTAGAGCGATACCGTAACATCAACATTAGAAACAATACGACGATACGGGACGGCGGCCACTATAAAACGCACGCACCTCGTCATGCAGCCCCGACCGTGCCGTTATCAGGTTCAAGACCGTGCTGCCGCAGCCTTCTTCAGGATCCTCGTCAGCTCGTTCCATACAAGATCGGACCCTGGCCCTGTCGCGCTCCAGAATTCTCGTTCTCTTGCAGAGAGCGGGCCGAGGACGAAGTCGGAGACGTCGATTCCACCTCCACCTCCACTTGGTCCGCCACGCCCGATGCCTAACCGGAGACGGTGGAAATCGCTATCGTTTCCCAGCGCTGCGATGATGCTGCGTACGCCGTTATGGCCACCCGCAGAGCCGCCGAACTTTGGTGATACGGCGCATGGCTTGTGATCAAGCGAGTCGTGGAAGACGATCATGTTGGCGGGCTTGATGGTGCTTTGACGCAACATCTGAACAACAGGTCGGCCCGAGACGTTCATCAACGCTCCTGTAAACGCATATGACGTAGAGCTCAATGTATGCGCATGATAGACAGAAAATGGTGGCCTCAACACGAACTAGGCTTGAAGAGCGTGAGCGAGACCACGTTTTGCCCGAGATCCAAACTGGTGCTCGCGGACCAGCCAGATCGTTCTGACGACAAGTGTGTGCCGAGTCGCTTTGCGAGCACATCGAGTACAAGTTGACCGAGGCTTAGTTGGTCATGAACAAAACGTCGGCAAAACATTTGTGACAATCTTTACCTATGCCTTGTCCCTGGGAAAGTTGAGTTGCCTAGACCAACAAGGAGAAAGTGGGGACTGGCCATAGATTGACTGTATGCGGTGGTGCCGTGAGGTCAGTAAGCATAGATCAAATTCATCAGGTTCTCACCAGGAATTATGTACTTATTAGATCGTGATCATACAGCACTGGACCAATCCTACTTAAAGTGGCTTTGCACGCAAATGAGGAGGAAACCTAAAAGAGGATTTCTTGTTAACATCGCTCCATCATGCAACCAAGACAAAAAAGCAGCATTTCATAAGAAAGTATTGGAATGTACGTTTCTGTGCTGTTGAGAAATGGGCAGGACGGGATGGTGATGCCCGGGTCCTGTGTCTCGGAATACCGCATACAGTCAAGTATAATCGGGGATCAGGGCTCAGTGCCCCGAATGGCCTTGTATGCAAGAGTATGTCAGAAACAATTCACAAGCCTGTTCGGGAGTAGTGCCTTCAAACGGAGGTCCAACGGCAATGCGTCATTGCAATTGGCGTTCCCTCGCAGATATCGCAAATGGGGACAGCCTGACAGCACAACATGGCAACGGGTGGGCTGTTTGAAAATGCTGAATCGAGGAGGATGGAGCTGAAGAATACTCACTTTGGGGGTGGTGGTGGTTGTGGTCCAAACCTCCAAGTCAAGCCAGCTCAGAAAGCGGAAGGGCAGGCACGATCGAGATGGGTGCCCATATTGACGCGTCTTCGGGTTCGAATCCCAGCTGTCCACTTTTTGGAAAGGACTAATGGATGACGTAATGTTGAGACAGGACGGATCCGGAAGAGGCTGATCTCCGGGCGCTGAGGAATGAGGTGCTCCTCGCTCGCCGACGCCAAGCACCGGGTGCACGTTCATCGTTGTTCGGTTATATCCCCCTCATGCTCTGACCCTATCCCCTTCCATAACACCCATCCCATCGGCGGCGGCGGCAACGATGGCAACACTGGCAGCAACAGCGGTAGAGGAACACCGCTCCGATGCCCGTCTCCGCCGTCCCTCGCGGTCGTCGAGGAGGAGGCTTTCAACCTTCCAGCCAGGACGGTATGCCCTCTCCCAACCCTGTCATCACCTCCCCCACTCCGTTGAAGCCCTCGACCTATCCCTCACATCCCTCCCGCCAACTCTTGCTTCACTTCGACTCCATGTCCTCTCCTATCTCGCCGACCTCGAGACCCGCCTCTCCCTCTTCGAGTCCCCCATCTCCACAGATGCAATCGTAGCCAAGGGCGAGCTCACCATGGAGGAGGCCGCTGCATGGGCCCGCGACGGTCTCGAGATGCTCCGCTCCATACGCGAGGACGTGCTCTCCCACCTCCCTGACATCTTCTGTCTCGACGCCGTCCCATCCGTCGAGGATGTGGAGGACTTTGTCACCACCCACATGCCGGACGTAACTGCCCTCCCAGAAATGGCCTCGCACCTCCCGGACGTGTCAGACGTCGTCCGGTCCCACCTCCCCGACTTCAACCTCTCTGATGTCCGCTCACGACTAGACGACGTCCGTTCACGCATCTCCGACCTAGACTTCAATAGACCGCTAAACTACGTCCCGACGCTGTCTAATCGCCTCCAGTCCCTGCAAGATCACCTGTCCTCCATGGAGCGTACCTCCAGCACGTACTTATCGTCCTTCGCTCCGAGTGCTACGCTTTCTGCCCTCCTCGACAAGGTCCTCTCCTCTCACTTGGTTGCCGACATCTCGTCCGACCTCCAAAGGGGCGAGGAGTCACTAGAGCAGGCTGCTCTGGAAATTGCGCGAGCGATGAAACGTTCGCTCAATGGATCCCGGCTTATCCAGTACGTCGACCTGCCCGAGAAATGGCGCAACAACCCCTTTGTCGAGGGTGGCTATAGGTCGGTCTGACATCATTCACGGGCAAATGCCACATGGGATTGGGGACCTACCCACACCTCTTGATCGGAAGTCAATGTATAGAGGGGTGCTCAATCGTTGAGACTGATGTCGTCGGTGCACAACTTCTTTCCGTCAAACTGTGCGCATTGGTCTCCCCTTCAACATACTCGAAAACATTGGGTTTTCGGGGATGTTGAGGGAGAGGGTAGACCCCTTCGAGGGAAACGAGCGCAAGAGCTAAAAGCTGCTCCTCCCCATGTACGGTTGCTCAGCTAGCTTGTCGTGTTCATCAATTGGTCTCAAATGCGGGCATTGGGCTCAAGGATTGAGCACCCCTTAGGGGGGCGTAGGTCTACTACGATGAAGAGATCCATTTTTGGCCCTATGTGACATTGGTCTGGTCTACCATGCGCCCAACCTGAGCACCATGCGATCGTGCAGCGCTAATCCCGTTTTGTCCGAACGTGCAGATTCATCCCTCTACAGGATTGGCCACGACTGGTCCTCTCGCTTTTCGCCCTGCACAACGAGACCCGTGCGTATGGCTGCCCTTCGCCATTCGCAATAGGCTGATGGCTTTGGCAGTGAATATCCACACTCATTTGATACCCTTCCTTCTCTGGTCTTTCGCGTTCTTCCGCATCACTCCGTCTTATGACGCATCTAGCATCCCAGAGCCAGAACCTGTGAAAGCCACGTTCACTGCGTTCGCGTTGCTCTGTCTCTTTACCAGCGCGCTATGGCACACCATGGCTGGCTGCGCCCATCCTGAAGGCATGGAATTCTGTGCCCGGGTCGACTATGTCGGCATCGGCTGGTGAGTCTCGGTGACGCGTTCCATGTAGCACAAGAAGGCTGACAGCTTCCGAACGGCTTATAGGCTCATTAGCGCAAGCGTCGGCACCGTTGTTTATTACGGCTTCCAATGCCGTCCAGCCGAACGTGATGCATTCTTGGTGCTCTGTTTCTTCGTCGGGCTGTCCGGCAGCATTGTCCCTTTCACGAACTGGTTCAACCAGCGCGAATACAAGGCGAGTTCTCCCTCGCTAGCAAACCCCTTTCTCTCCGTCCGTGTTAATCGTCCTCCTTCTATGTCGTCTAGAACGCGCGCATAGCATTCTTCCTCTCGCTCGCGTTCAGCAGCATCGCTCCTCTGGTCCAGCTTGCGCGCCTGCACTCGCCCGGCGCGATGTACACATTTATCACGCCGATCGTGCCGTCGCTCGCGTCGTACATTGTCGGGCTTGGCTTCTATGCAACGCACTTCCCCGAGTGCGTGCTCGCGCCACGCTGGCCTCGCGCACGCTGCTGGCTCGACTGGCTTGGGGGCGGCTCGCACGCGATCTGGCACGTGTTTATCGTGCTGGCGATCCGGCTCCATACCCAAGGCATGGAGGACATGAAGGCGGGCATTGGGGAGGCGTGCAGTGTCGCAGTTGTGTGAGACGGGTACAGTTTCTATCGGGGTGTGGTTGTTAAATTTATCGTCGCTTTAACAGTCTTGGACGAACAGGTTGCTGGGTGGTTGTGGTTAGTATAGCTTACGCTGTCGATGGTATTTTCCTGCAGTTAGAGCTGTACATTATTCTTGTCGATATTGGACCACGAGGATCTTCTTCATAGGACACAGCGCTTCTCAAGGTTCCCCAACAAGACTCTCCAAGCTTACTGTGATACATGACCAAGTACTGCAACGCCTCGTGTAAGTTCGACCTCCGGCGATCCGATAACCCTTCGCTCCCTGCCTGGACCTTGCAATTGACTCTCCCTTCACACTCGGACTATCATGAAGCCACAAGGACTACGACTACCTTTCGAAGTTATCGAACGACTCATGGGCCATACTAGCGACCATCTGAGAACGCTCTGCAGCTTCTCGCTGACCTGCCACCAACTGCGCCCCCGCGCTCTCTGCCTGATGGTCCGCCGCGCGAGCCTCCGCCAGGGCCGGAATTGCATGTTCGCGTTCGTGGATCTGCTCGAGGCCAAACCGCACCTCAAACCGCTTGTCCGCACGATCGTCGCCGATCCGACGGAGTTCGCGCCGTTCCCGCTCCTGCACATCCTCCCGAATCTTTAAAGCTGCGATCGAGTTCCGCGTCCGGGTTCTGTCCCCTGTCCATCTCACATGGCATCCATCCAGTCTGGTCTGCGTCCAGCGATTTGGGACGCGGATCGAGACACTGCATCTCTCCGGACTCTCTTTCCCGACGTACTCCTCCCTCGCCCGGATGCTCCTGGCGTTCTCGAGCCTCAGACATCTTACCTGCACGGACGTCTCAATCAAAACTGCGGGGGATGCGGCTCCGCTGACCCTGCTGAAACGACGTCTATCCGAGCGCATGCGGCTGAAGACGTTGACGGTGAGTAAGTGCCATCGGCCCGCACCCTCTCCTTGTCGATGCGAGTACTATTATATTATTGAAGCTGAAACTTTTTACAGGTCGAATACTTGTCTCCGGTACGCGGTACGACTGTGCACCCATTCCTCTTCTCTCCGGAGTTGGCACCCGCCACGGTAGATCACCTCACGATCACCTCAAGTAGGTTCGTTAACTGCCATGGACCGTATCCTCGTTGATTTGAGATCATCGTTGCAGGGATCGGGCCAGATGCATTCTCTAACGCCTCTGGATGGACTAGCTTGCGATCCTTGGTGCTTCGCTTCCACCATGGCAGTCCTATTGGGGTGGTTAAACTTTTGGAACAATTTCATAGCCCGGCATTGAAGGAGGTAGTGCTGGAGCTGGAACCAGCCACTCCTATCCCCACCGTCCTGAAGAGCTTAATATCCTCTAACGCCAATTATAAATTAGGGCAGGACGGATGGGAGGAGCTAGAACGCTGTCTTCTTAAGTTTTCGCACCTCAGCATGACATGGATATCATCGCCCCTGCGCAGGAGGTCGTTCTGGGCTAGTGAGCTTTCGAAACACTTCCCCGTGCTTTCTCAACGGGGCGCACTGACCTTGAAGTCCGAGCCAGGTAACTTCCAAACTGTACACCCCGATTTTGAACTGACCACAGTCAATTCTAGCCTTCCCCCCAGGTCATGATGGCGCAGTCCACACTCTCGTCGTCTCTCCCGGCAGCGCGTGGGTCGCCAGCGGGTCGGAGGACTGCACGATCATTCTCTGGGAGGCCAGCGGGAAGATCGCCCGACAATGGGTCCCCCACGGCTACGAGCCCGTCTGGTCGCTCGCCTTCTCCCCAGATGGCCGCTATCTCGTCTCGGGCGCCGACGACGGGAAGCTGATCGTCTGGAGGCTGAGTCCGAGCGCAGACGCACGCCAAGCCGCCGTCCTCGAAGGGCACAGCGGCGGCGTGACCAGCTGCGTGTGGTCGCCCGAAGGCAGTCTGATCGCGTCGGGATCCCTCGATGCAACCGTGTGTCTGTGGGATGCACGCACGTTCTCGGAGCGTCGGGTGCTCGACGGGTGGCCGACCCCGGAGGTCCCCTCCCTCGCGTTTTCTCCCGACGGGCGCAGCCTTGCTGGCGGATCCTCGTCTGGCATCTGTTGTGTCTGGGACATTGCGTGCGACGTGCTGCGCAAGTCCGCCGTCCAGGAAGAGAGCCCGGCCGACGGTGGGGAATGCTCTCCACGCGACGGGCTCCATGCTGCTGCTGTTGGAAACTCGCAGATCACCACCGCTTCTGAGCCCGGCGATATCGCAGCTTTGGGCGCGTCCTCGGAGGGAAAGAGGGGCAGGCTGTTTGCCTTGGAGCGACTCCGAAGGGTGAACGATGTGTCGTTCTCGCCGGACGGGAGGCTGCTGGTGGCCGCAGCGGTGGGGAATGGGTCCGTGACCGTCTGGGACGCGCACTTGGGCGTCGAGCTGTCCTTGTTTGAGGGACACAAGGATGGGGTTATGAAGGTGTGCTTCTCTCCGTGTGGGAAGTACATTGCGTCAGCATCGTGGGACGGGACGGTGCGGGTTTGGAGGACGGGGGACGGGTCGTGTCTCGCGACATGCCTCGAACTCAAGCACGTCGTCACACGCTGCATAACGTTCTCTCAAGATGGGCAATTGCTGGTCTCTGGAGCGAGGAATGGGACGGTAGTCATCAGAAAGATGAGGGATCTCGTTTAGTAGATATTTGAACCTCGGAAGAAGTTTGACGCACCGCCGAGGCAACTTCGACTGCTTTCCTAGAATACCTTCTTGTGTACAATTCCTCTATAACGACTATCAGCATTAGGATGCCAGCGTAGGAAGGAAGAGAAAAGTTCAAACCACGACTGACCCTCTAGCACGGAGGCATCCACCGGCAGACGCCGAAATGTCCGGGCCGGATTGGGGCCGCGAGTCGTTTTCGCATGCACCGCCCCCGGCCACAGCTTGAGCCACTCGTCGCAGCTCAGCTTCGCTCATTCTGTCTGGCACTGGCCACAATCATCTCTGATTTTGACTGTAGGGTAGAAGGCACCCTATATCATAGAGCACAGCAAACCTTTGTATCATCGGGCTTCAAGTTGTCCCAGGCCGTCACTCGGCGCGCGCCAGTGAGCGGCACTGGTCGACCATATTTCTAGTGAGATCACGGTCCAGCCTCTTCCATCGGACCAACACTGACAACTTTCCCCGGTAGAGTTCTTTGTCCTAGAGTGAACAGCCTCAGGAAGCATCCATACGAGCCTTCTTATGTTCAGGGCATGCATTTACGGTATCGGAAGATGGTAGCCGCCGACGAGCATGCCAGTGGCGGCGGTTTCTTGACGGGCCTTCCAGCGGACAGCAAGCGATGTGGATGGATATAGATCTGGCCATCCAACCCAGAGGAATAACGTTGGATGTGAGTGTCAACTCATAGTTGTCGTCCCATTACGAGAAGGCTTCTTATTCGGAGGCCTGATCACTCTGTGGGGTTACGGCGGTCAAAACCAAGGAGCATAGCGCTTACTTGCAATAGTCCTTGACCTCTGCCCGCCTTGCCGTACGTGAAACCTTCCCCCTCCTTCTCTACCACTTGCTCGCGCGTGCTTCACTATGGGGCATTCACTACCTTGGGAAGTCCTCGAGAGGATCATCGACCTTTCTGGTGACCATTCCAATACCCTACGCGGCTTCTCCCTTACGTGTCGACAACTCCACCCTCGTAGCCGCTGTGTACTGTTTACGCGCCTCAACTTCAAGAGCAGGGAGCGGGTCTTCGCGTTCGTCGACTTCTTGGAGGACAACCCTCATCTGAAGCCTGTCGTTCGTTCGATCATTGTCCGGCCGGACGACTTTGCCCCATTCCCCCTCCTTTATATCCTCCCAAACCTCGCTGAAATTCAATTCACATCCCGAGAATGTCTTAATATTACGTCCGCCCACATCCTTCCCACCATGTGGCATCATTCCAGTCTGACCTGTTCCCAGCGCTTCGGAGCTAACGTCCGAACCTTACACCTTTCTTGTCTTTCCTTTGCGACATATTTACCGTTCGCCCGAGCGCTCCTCGCTTTCGCCAACATCCTCCACCTCACTTGCACACATGTAGTCGTCAACGCGGCAGGTGATCGAGCACCTCTGGATGTCATCAGACGCCGTTTGTCCGAACAAATGCGGTTGAAGACTCTGAGCGTGTGTACCATAGGTGTTGTCAGCCTCATTCGAACCCTGACTCGACATCCTTCCCTGCAGATCGATCATCTGTCCCTGTGTAGGGATACTCGAGACGCGTCTGTGGACGGCTTGCTTTTTGACCAGGCTTTGGCACCATCCACAGTGGAGAGCCTCCGGCTTGTCAGAGGTACGTTGGCAGGCGTTTCTGTTGTACAGTTTTGTGATCATACTTTTCATGCACTCTGCCTGTCATAGAACACAGACCAGATACCTTCATACACTACTCCCTCCCACTGGTCCCGGCTGCGTTCTTTGGTGCTTCAGCTTTCAAGTCATATGCCTGAGGTCATGCCGAATCCCACCTTACGCTTCAAGCAGTCACACCAGGTGGCCACGGCGCTATATTACAGGCTCTCGTTGTGTCGCCTCACAGCAAATGGGTGGCCAGTGGGTCCGAGGACTCGACCGTCATCCTCTGGAACCCCGACGGAAACATTGCCCAGCAATGGCTTATCGACGCCCACGAGTCCGTCTGGTCGCTCGCATTCTCCCCGGACGGCAGATATCTCGTCTCTGGCGACGGTGCAGGAAAGCTGGAGGTCCGGGACATCAGCCAAGGCGCCATCAAAGTAGCGGCCACGCTCGAAGGCCACATCTCCGCCGTCTCGAGCTGCGCCTGGTCCCCCCGCGGCGATACAATCGCGTCCGGGTCCTTCGACGCGAGCGTGCGGCTCTGGGACGCACATACGTTCGAGGAGCTCCACGTGCTCAGGGCGCAGCCCATGAAGGGCATGCAGTACGTCGCGTTCTCCCCGGACGGTCGCTGGCTCGCCTCCTGGGCGTTCCCGTGCCACTACTGCATCTGGGACGTCGCGGCGGGCGCGCTGCACAAGCTCATCGAGCCCGGGGAGTTCGGGACGATGCGCATGCTCGACATCGCGGCCGCGTTCGACCCGACGAGCACGCGGCTCGCGACCATCTCCCGGCACGAGGCCGTTGAGATCTGGGACGTCGAGGCGGGCCGGCGACAGCGCGTCCTGCGGCGCGTTGGGGAGGCGAACGACGTCGCGTTCTCCCCCGACGGGGGGATGCTGCTGGTCGCGTCGAGTGACAGGACGGTGAGGATCTGGGACGCGCGCGAGGGCGTCGAGGTGCGCCGGCTCAGGGGGCACACGAGCATCGTCTCCAACGCGTGTTTCTCCCCGTGCGGGAAGTACGTCGCGTCGGCGTCGTGGGACGAGACGGTGCGGGTCTGGCGGGCGGGCGACGGGTCGTGCGTGGCGACTTTCTGCGACCACGGACACTTGGTGACGCATGTGGCCTTCTCTCCGGATGGGAGGACGTTGGCGTCTGGGGCTAGGAACGGGACGGTCATCATACGGCATATGCACGATATCATCCCGAAGGACGAGGAGGATACATAGATTCCCTTGGTATTGTGTGGGGTTTTCTGCAACAGATGGCGTTGCCTCGATTTCTAAGGAACCTCGGAACACTAATTCTACGATACAGTAGTATGTTCTCTTCTGCTGTACGGTCGTCTAACCGTCTAGCCGACATTCGTGAACCGTCGAAGGCAGTCCGCCTTTCTCCAGAACTCCTGAGGGCGACAACAGCGCCACAGAAACATAGTGGTGGTTTCACTGTTGAGCCACTCCAGTCAGGACAGCGAGGCGAAGAACGACAGGCTGTTCAAATCTCACCGGCGCCAGTCACCCATGTTGCAAGACAAACACCTCTAGCAACGACACTGTCTGCCTCCCAGGTAGCGGAAACTTGCGGTTCTGTGTGCTGGTTGGATCGAGCACTCACAAGCATAGGGCCTCCGAAGCGTGCATAGAAATCGAGGTGGTCGCGTCGCACGTCATTGCGCGCCGCATGCGGTTCCAGTCGAAACCGGACTCCAGTGAGATCTAGATCCATCAACACAAGACTTCCAAATATTGGCTATAGTCACCCCCCGTACAGTTGTTGAGAATTAGGACGAGCTGAATTGCAAGACAATCCGCGAACGGACCCGGGCATGGCGGTGGCTGCCAAAATTTCGCGCCGCTGGCTGTTCGCGGAGTTCGGACCCTGCGCCCCTCAAGGAGACGCTGAGTACTGTATTCCCTTACAGCCACCACGCCGCGCTCTGCAGCTATTCGACGTACTCAACTGGCCCTCCATAGATACCCACAAATGACTTGATGCACGAGTTCTTCACCACACTAAGATCTCTTTCCTGAACTACAACTACTGGCAGGGACAGTGTGTCCCAGGCTGACCAGAGGGCTATCGCTATCGTCTAGTACTCCTCGCAGCCAAGTCGGATGAACTGTCGTCTCCTTGTGACGATTCTCATAGGTGCTGTTCTCGACATGACGTTCTTACTGCGGGTGGAAAGGGCGAAGGGCTAGTTGAGTTGAGGAATGCCGAGGCGGTGCGTGTATGCGCTCTATCCACCTCATATTGTCCATAACGCTGTCACTTTACCAGATCCCGTGCAGTTGAGGCTCAGTCAGAAGCCGACGATCGCCCAAGAAGGGTACAACCTGTTGCGTCGAGCATGCATTAGCAGTCGGTACTAGGACACTCGACTGACCGGTCTTACCACGAACACCGCCTGCTTGCTGTGCGGTGGGTTCTCTCTACAGTCATGCCCCCTCGTGCCTGCTGTCACGGTCGACTTCAAAAGCATCCCGGAAGAGGGCTCCTCTGGGTGCGTTCAATATTCTCGCTCGCTCTCAGTCCTGTCTTGTATGTACCTCTCACCACGGAGGCTCCATCCCCTCGACTGTCTCTCGTTATGGAGCATTCATCCCCACGCCTGCCTTGGGAAGTCATCGAGCAGGTCATTGGCCACTCTGGCAACCACTTCAAAACGTTATGCAGCTTATCCCTTTCATGTCGCCAACTCCGCCCTCGCGCGTTCTGTTTGATGGTCGCGGGTGTCTGCCTGAGGAGTAGGGATCGGAACTTCGAGTTCTGTGACTTCCTCCAGGCCAAGACGCACCTCCAACCCCTCGTTCGGTCAATCGTCGTGGACCCCATGGACTTCGCCCCAGTCCCCCTCCTTCGCACCCTTCCAAGTCTTTCTGAGATCAAGTTTGTCTCTCAGAAACCGATTCGCGCGCTGCATCAGTCCACCTTCACCTGTTTCCAACGACTTGGAACCCATATCCAAACCCTCCACCTCTCTCATCTTTCTTTCGACACCTATCTACCACTTGTCCGAATACTCTTGGCGTTCACAAATCTTGAGCATCTTACCTGCACCGAAGTCAAAATTGGCAGTGGAGCGAATCAAAGACACCTCGACCTCCTCAAACAACGCTTGTCCAAGCGATTGCGGCTGAAGACACTAGCTGTGAGCGACATCGAATTAAGTGTTTGTGTTGCTCTAATCCCTTGATTTCTGATTTCCAGATCGATGTCGCGTCTATGATTGGGAGTTGCAACTCCACTCCATCTATAGCTGGGTTACTGTTTGATTCGAATTTAGCGCCATGTATGGTGGAAAGCCTCTCAATAGCAGGTATGATTCAATCTCCGCACTTCACGAACTCTCTTCATTGTTGATGTGATTTAAATGGTACATCGTAGCACCCCCGCTCAATGTCAACCGCACCTCGGTCTTCCTTTATCCCCTGGACACGCCCTGGGAGTTCGAGTGGTCTCGTTTAGAATTCATTCTAAAAGGGCCTGGTTGGATTCGACTA
This sequence comes from Ganoderma boninense, assembly GCA_002900995.3. Lineage (NCBI taxonomy): Eukaryota > Fungi > Basidiomycota > Agaricomycetes > Polyporales > Polyporaceae > Ganoderma > Ganoderma boninense. Next base: position 583,225 of record CM035313.1, on the reverse strand, counting down.
CGATCTCTAGTCCTGCGGATACCGCACAGGCATTTCGCAAATGGCTACCCCTTTCTGTCCTTTCCCAACCCTACGAAGCTACTGGAGGATTTCCATACCCCACTTCTGAAGGAGGTCGTGGTTCAGCTGCATACAACGGGATCTAGCATGGATCTAGCCAGGGCTCTGCTATCGCGTGCGCTCCAAATTGATTCAACTGCATTGGATATGAACCAGCAACTGGAATGTGCTCTGCTCAGGTTCCCCCAGCCCCGTATTGTGTGGTATGTGAGAAAACTCCGTGCTAACAGACAGTCATTCTGGAATTCCGTGCTTGGGACTCAATTCCCTAAGCTTTCTCAACGCGGCCAGCTCACGGTAGAGGGCGAAGAGACAGGTGAGTATGCACGTATGTTTCTTCCTGGCAGTGATTGGTTAATTCTATCTATATTGTCCGTCCAGTTCTCCCTGCCGGTCATGATGCCTCAGTGCGCACACTCGTCATTTCCCCGGACAGCATGTGGGTTGCTAGTGGGTCCGACGACTTTACCATCATCCTCTGGAGCACGAAAGGAAATCTAATTCGGCAATGGGTCGCCCATGATTACACACCAATCCTTTCGCTCGCATTCTCCCCAGACAGCCGATACCTCCTCTCCACGGGCGAAAATGGCAAGATGGTGCTTTGGCATCTCGACCGGGATGCATGCCATGTCATGATTGACTTAACCGCACACGCTGACACCATCGTATGGCCGCAGAATAGCAATATCATCGGGACCGCACTATGGGACGGGACTGTGCAGCTTTGGGACGGACAGACGCTGAAGCGGCTCCAAGTTCTCCTCGACGTCCGGGACGTGAACCTGCCCCTGGTGGCGCGATGCCTAACGTTCTCCCCTGACGGCCGCTGGCTCGTCTTTGGGCTGGCTGGTTGCAACTACTGCGTCTACAATGTTCAGTCCGGACGCCTGCACCAGTACATCCAAGGCCAGCCTGAACTTCCCCATAGTCGAACTACAGGACCTGTGGCCACCCTCGCCGCTGCCTTCGACCCAACAAGCACCCGTCTCGCCCATGCTTCTGGGGGCGCCGCGGTCGAGATCTGGGACATCGAGACCACGTTGAGGGTATCTCTTTTGCGATACCCAGCCCTCGCGAATGACGTCTCGTTCTCGCCAGACGGGAGGCTGGTGCTAGTCGCATTGCTGGACGGGACGGTGTGCGTCCACGACGTGCACACTGCCGAGGAGGTATTCTTGCTGAAGGGACACAAGGACCGGGCCACGAAGGCGCGCTTCTCTCCGTGCGGGACGTACATCGCGTCGACGTCATGGGATTAGTGTTGCAGGGTCCGGTCCGGTCCCGGTCCTCGAGGTAATTTTTTGAGGACCAAGGACCGAGGACCGGACAGGACTGCCCCCGAAAATGAGGACCAGGACCAGGACTGCAGTCCTCCTAGGACTGAGGAGGACTGCAGTCCGGTCCTCAGTCCGGACTGGTCCTGGACTGCACAACGGTCCTGGACCAGTCTTTCCCAGTCCAGGACCAGTCCTGGAGGAAAAAGTCAATGTAACTCCGGACTCCCTAGACAGATTTTTACGTTCTATATATCGTTAGAAAGCTACATTATGTGGCTTTCTAACGATATACAGGACGTAAAGATCGGACAGGAAGTGATGGAATGATAGTTCCAACAATAGGACATACCATAGAGCGAACTGTATGCGGTATTGAGAAAGAAATAGAGCACCAAAACGTACGTTCATGGGCACGTCCGAAAGCCCTTGACGATATCTTTCCAACGCAGTATTAAACAGGCCAATCCGCCCACAAACTATAGAGATATGTCTAAATCTTCGTCTTGATCAGCTGGCTTTGAGGCTCCTGCTGTGTTTCCTGGTGTGGAGGGCTGAGTAGTAATACAGAAAGCACAATAAAAGTACCCCAGTGAGTTTCTAATACATAAGCTTAGGCTAAGCTGAGGTAGCTGAGGTAGATGGTGAGACAGTCCAAGTCAGTGTAAACGGCCGGCGCTGTCACTTCTGTGCAGCTAACCCTAACCCCAATTTGTATTTCAACAGCTGCAGCTCGCTGCTCCGTCTCAACCCCGGCTGTTTGGGCTTGAATTTGGTAAAGAAAGACTTATGAATACTGGTAATTGACCAGTCCTTGGGGGTATACAAGGACTAGTCCGGACCGGTCCTTGGTGGTCCTTTCAAAGTGCACATAGGGAAGGGACTGGGACCGGGACCGAGGACAGGACCAGTAATTTTGCGGTCCTGGTCCGGTCCTCTGGAGGTCAGTCCCGGCCTTTTCTCCGGTCCTAGACTAGTCCTAGGACCGGACCCTGCAACACTACATGGGATAGGACGGTGAGGGTGTGGAAGGCCAGCGATGGCTCGCAGGTGGCGACGCTCTCCGAGCACGACGACCGGGTGGAGCACCTTGTTTTCTCTCCTGATGGGAAGACGTTGTCGTCGGGAGGAATGGATGGGACAGTGGTTATCAGACGTATGCACGACATTGTCAGCTTGTAGATTTTAGAACGGACACTAGCACCGAGTCTGTCTGACTCGGTCGACTTGTGTACTTACTTTTGGCAATGCACCGGCAGTAAAAGTTGAACTTGCATCGTTCCAGAGATCACCCAGAGCCGTACATTTTGAAGGATGTAGGAAGAATAACCACTACTTACAGACCTGCATCGCCGGTTGGTTCAGGCTCCTGCTGAGGGTCGGCAAACTCCGATTCGGGGGCGCCTACAACGCGCTCCTCGTCGCGCACAGGCGCTGCGGCACACATATGTACACCTGTCCCCGACTTTCACTTCGACTGCGCCTCGCATTCCATCTATGCTGGATCCATCAAGACATTTTTCACACCCAAATCTGTGTCGATTGTGTATTGCGAGATTGGGGTTCTCAAGCAGTCCGTCTTGAGACGACAATTGCGCCTGCTTAACTTTCAAGTGGTTTAACGGCACTTCAGAATCCAGATCAGAGCCTTTCGACGGTCTTGATTCAGGCCCTGGTTTCGTGCAAGAATCCTCCGCTTGTGTTCCAGCGACTGCGAGGGCTGTGCATATGGCGGATGGCCAGGTCGGATCGCGCGTGGACTGTCCTGAACAGTGTATGCCGGCCAATGTGCTTTGGTGAGTGTCAGTTCGAGTCTCTTTTATGGTCCGTGTCCCTCGCCCGGTGGCCATAATCGAAACACAAGGACTCACAAACAGTCCCGCCGACAGCAACGTTGTGGCTACGCTTGGCACGTCGTTGTAGGCGCGTGTCTGAGCATATGCTCAGGATACTGCTCGAGAGAGGCGGTCGCCATAACTATCCGACGTCAGCGACCTTGTTCTCCCTCCTTCGCAATGGCATCCATGCGAAGCCCTTGGGCGCCCGAAGGGACATCGTGGAATTGGGTACTGTCATTCTTTTGCCTCATTGTTCTTTACATGAGACAAAGTTGAACTTTGCGTTATCGCTTTGCCAAACGATGCCTAGCCCAAGGTGTGTCTTCGTCATTCCCTTTGGGAGTCATGGCACGGAACTGAACTAGGTCTCCCTAGCCCACCTCGCCGCATGTAGACATGCCAGGCAGATTGGTACATCGAGGGCAGATTTAAAAGCACATCCAACCGGTGTGGGTCTTGGGGTTCGTTCATTTTGTCCATGCAACAGCCTGAGCTGGGAGGAAGCTAATCATGACCCTTATCAAGGAAGGCATCACTTGAAGAATGTTCTTTGCCTTTCAGAATCGAATCACGGCTCATGAACAGATGCTCCAGACGCTACCCCTGCCCCATCACTCTGCCGAGCGCACGTCCTTGTTGAACTTTGAATGAACCTTGTCTTGACCTCTCACCCTTGTCACTTCCAGAAATACCACCGAAGGCATTCCTCGCTCCTGGTTGTAGTTGCAATGGCAAACAGTTAGTTTACTGGACCTCCCTCGCCATCCATCGACATCCCGCAGCAATTACCGTAGTGGAATGTTTTCTCCAGGTCGAAGGCGGAGAATGATCAAGAACGGGCTGAATGACAGGCATGTGAATCCACGAGTCTTGAGTAAACAGTGCATCTACTGAATGGTCGCTTACCCGTGCCTATGGTGACTTACGTAGCTGTCCATGCGAGGGATCACGCCGTATTGTAACTGGACTTGTCGCATCTGCCACACCAGAACCTTGCTCTTACCGCCGTCAAGAACCCCACAGGCAGCGTCTCCCTCGACCTTCCTTTCACAGTGCCATCGTAGTCCTACAAGTAACAACCACGCTCAATCTCCTCCGAGTCTCCCAACGGTATGCTTCTTATCCTGCTTCCAGGTCGTTTGAACTAATCGTACTCAACTCACCATGTCTCTTGCCCTTCCCTGGGAAGTCATTGAAAGGGTCGTCGAGCACTGTTATGACAGTCGCCGTGCCCTCTACAACTTCTCCATCACATGTCACCAGCTTCGGCCCCTCAGTCTCGCTCTCCTCGTCGCCGACGTCGAGTTCAAGCACAGAGAGCATATCTTCGCCCTCTGCGACCTCCTGCGGACCAAGCCGCACCTCCAACCCCTCGTCCGGACCATCTCCGTATACCCGACCGACCTCGTACCCTATCCCCTCCTCAACATGCTCACGAACCTCAACGAGATCGTGTTCACCGACCACAAACTTGGCACAGACTCGGACAAGTCCACCGAACTCCAACGCCAGACGGTCGTCATGCACCAGTCCACGCTCACATGCTGCAGCCGCGTCGGTACGCACCTCCAAACGATCCAGTTCTTCCGCGTCACGTTTGCGACGGTCCTGGAGCTCTCCCGGATGCTCTCCGCGTTTTCGCGTATCACGGTACTCACGTTCGAGGACGTGGCGATCAAGACGAACGCCAGCGCACCGCTGGTGGCCACGAGTAGACAGCGGTTGTCCAGACGGCTGCATATAAGGACCCTGCACGTTAGTAGCTTCGTTTGATCCAATTTTGGGCAAATATTTGACCTACCTATGTTTGTAGATCGATGTAGCTGTCCACGATGCCATCGTTGCGTTTCTTTTGGAATCGATCCAGTCAACCGCGGAAACTTTGATATTCACGGAGGCAAGCAGTAAGTCCATCAAGCCCCTACCCTCCATCATAGCTTCATATTTGTACGATCCGTCCCTCCCTCCCAGTTCAGCAGAACGCACTTTCGCACCCATCAGGCTGGTCTCACTTACACACTCTGTCGATGAGGTTGGAGTTCGAACCCGAGAAAGTCAAGAAGGCCGCCGAGTTCTTGAAGAGTTTCCATCCCCCGGACTTGAAGGACGTCGCGCTCATGCTCACGGGATACATCCGCACCGCGATTGAGCTCTTGCGCAGCGAGGACTCGTCCGATCTGGGGTGCTCCGAGCTGGAGCACGAGCTACTCCGATTTTCAAGGCCTACCTTAGTCTTCTCCGCCGACGAGCCAGCGCTCCATCCGCGCAGGACGCTCTTCTGGACTCGCGAGCTCAGTCAGCATTTCCCCACCATGCGCGACCGCAATCTCTTCTCTCTCGAGTCAGAATCAAGTGCGTCTCATGCCCTTTGCGTTGTTCCACAGACCTAACTATCCACATGCAGCGACGGCCATCGGGCACGACGACGCCACGACATGCCTAGCCATCTCCCCCAACAGCCAGCGGATCGCGTCCGGATCCTGGGACTCCACCATCATCCTCTGGGACGCCGCGGGGCACATCGTGCACGAGTGGGTAGCGCACCCCGGCGGCGTCCGCTCGCTCGCCTTCTCGCCCGACAGCCAGCACCTCGTCTCCGCCGGCATGGACGAGAAGGTCGCCGTCTGGGACCTCGGCCCCACCCGCTGCAGTGCACACAAGCTCGCGACGCTCGCAGGCCACACGCACTGGGTCAGCAGCTGTGCGTGGTCCCCCGATGGGAGCATGATCGCGTCCGCGTGCGACGAGGCCGGCCGTCCTCGCGCACCTCCCCCTGCGCCTGCTCCTGAACCCGAACCCGAGCCCGAGTCCGAGTCCGAGTTCGAATCCGAGTCCGAGTCCGAGTCTGAGTCCGACCCGGACATAGAAATGGACTCGGAAGAGGCCCCAGACGCAGAGTCCCGTCCCATCGAGCTCGACGCGTACGCAGACAAGACGGTGACCGTGCGCCTCTGGGCCGCGCGCCCGGGCACCACCGCGTTCGCAGAACGGCGCGTCCTCGCGGGTGGGGCGCACACCAGAGCGATCTACTTCGTCCTCTTCTCGCCCGACGGCCGCTGGCTCGCCTCCGGCGGCGACGACCGCCACGTCTGCGTCTGGGACGTCTCCCCCTCCAGCTCGTCCGACGCGCCGCACGCGGTCCTGCAAGGGCACCGGCACCGCCTGCAGGCCGCCGCGTTCCACCCGGACAGCGTGCGTCTCGGCACGGCCGCGCAGGACTGCACCGCGCGCATCTGGCGCGTCGATACGGGCGAGGAGCTGCGAGTGCTGCGGGGGCACGATGGGTGGGTGTACGACATTGCATTCTCGCCGGACGGCGCGCTCGCGCTGACCGGGTCCGAGGACGGGACGGTCAAGGTCTGGGATGCGGGCGGGGGCGCGCTGCTCCTGTCGCTCGATGGGCACGAGGGAACGGTGTGCTCGGTGTGCTTCTCGCCATGTGGACGGTTCTTCGCGTCTGCTGGGGAGGACATGACGGTGCGGCTATGGAGGGCTGTGGATGGTGCGTGCGTGGAGATATTCGAGGAGCATGAAGGCAAGGTAAGCAAGGTGGCTTTCTCGCCGGACGGGAGGACGCTGTGTTCTGCGGCGTTCGATGGGACTGTCTTCGTCCGTCTTCTGCATGATATCATTCCTGGATACCCAAGTCTACGGACCAATGTTTAGAGTATAATTAGATACAGATGAACCCCTCTTACTAACGCTTAGCCCATAACATACGTGTCTTCAGGGTAAACGCATGGGGGTAAGAGAGAGAGATATGTAGCTACAAGGATTGCCTATGATGTCCCACCGGAATGAGGGATCGCCGACTCGGTACAGGGGAACGCGCCGGGATTTGGAGGTATGCGTTAAGAGGGGTTCATCTGTAGATAATGCGAGCCTGTACTTGTGGTATTCCCGCGAGGTTATGTACCCCGGTGCTTGCTGGAGCAGTCAACCACGTAGTCAGCAATTGCTCATCGTAGTCGGGCCTCTGTACCCTAACGTCTAAGTAACTAGTAATACAGCGTCTGGCCTGCACCAAGCTGAATGTGATGGGCAAACGTGGAGCCGCCCAACCTCATTACTTCTTTGGCTTAAATAATTCTCAGTATGGTTTCTACGGACAGAGGCCGCAGACGAGGACCACGACGACGGAGTTGGGCATCTTCCGCGTTCCCTAGCCCACTCATCTGACGCTTCGTAAGGTGGCATCTTTGTTCTTCGTTTAGTGGGTACTTCACCATTCTAAGTCTACTCGACCTTATCATCCGCGACCTGATGCGCGTCCGTCGTCGCCTCCAGCACCCCCCCAATCGCGACACCCTTGAGTATGTTCCCCACGCCCTCCTCCTTCACCGCCGCAAGCTCGCGCTCGCTCTTGACGAGCAGCATCCCCGCGAAGCCGAGCGCGTTCACGCTCAGCTTCTCGCCCGTCCCCGCGAGCACGTGTGTCTCCCACCGCCGCGGCACGACGTGGACGTGCTCGAGCGTGAGCAGGACGTTGTACGACGGCGTGCCGGCGGGATACGACGTGTCGTGGCGCACGGTCTGGATCGCGAGGTCGAGCGTGGAGAGGAAGGCGTCGGCGAGCACGGGCTCGAGCTCGTCGGGGGAGGAGTACGCGAGGGAGGAGGGCAGCCGGCGGACGTGGTTTGCGTAAGGGAGCGTGTTGATGCTGAACGGGCGACCTGCGATGAAGCATTAGCAGATCCGCGGGTCGTGGGACTGGAGAGTGGGGGAGCGGCGCACTGTCTTGGTCGAGCTTGGTGCTCCGCGCGAGCCGCTCTACTGGCGGGCCGTCGTCGTCTATGGGGAGGAACTGGACGTGCTTGTGTGGCTGGCTCGCGCCGCTCAGGTCGCCGCCTGCATGGCCGATCGGGGGGCGATCAGGAGGGGGAGGGCGATATATGCGCGGTTTAGAGGGGACGTACAGTTGTAAAATGCGAAGAACTTCCGGCCCGCCTTCTTCGCTGCGATGAGGAACAGGTATGTCTGCACGAGGTCTGCGGGGAGGAGCGGAGAGGTCTGCGATCGAAACTCTGACGTTTCCGGTCAGCGCAGACAGAGCACCGACAGCTCGGAGACGGCGCACCTTTCGTGACCAGCATGAAGTGATGCGGCACTACGGAGAACTTGTTGAACTACATCCCGGCGCGAAGCCCATGACGGCGGGGAAAGGATGAATGGAGGGGTGGGGTAACGTCCCCCGTCAATCGCCGTCCGACCGTCTACTTGCGCAGCGCAGCGGCACACTGACCAGAATCACATACTCGTTCCCCTCCGTCTCATCGCGCACCTCGCCCAGGAACAGATTCGCATTGTAGGGTGGGGCAAAAGGATCATGCCGCTTCTTCTCCTGCTCCTCGGGTGGCGGGGCACCTGGGCTGAAGTCGGGTGTGGGGAGGCGGGGCTTGTCCTGCAGTGCGGGGCATAGTCGGATTTGAAACTAACCACAGATACCAGGTTCAGCGAGGGCAGAGAGTGTGAGACGGACGGAGAACGCACCTCGATGCCATTCTCGGAATGAGTGTACAGACTAGATGGGAAGAAGAGGAGATCTCCCGAGGTGCGGGCTTTCTCGAAGCTATCCGCTAGCCTTGCAACAATATCCGCCTGGGCAACCATAGCAGATCCTGAGAGAGAGCTTGGGTGCGGAGTCGAGGAGAATCGGCGCTGGCCTCGGCGGTGCGGTGCGGAGATAAATGCACGCGTTTGATTCGGAGCTTTCGCGGATGTTGAGTAACTGGAAGAAGCAAGACACGCAGCAATGCAGCGATAGCACTTGGATGTACACGAAGGATATAGGTGTAAAGCAGAAGCAGGGCGGAGAGGGCGGATGGTCGACCAGCCCAACGACTGCATATCCCGGAGGTGAACGTGACAACTGCTGCAGTCGCAAGGCGCCCATTGACTGAAGGAACGGACACAGCCATGAGCTTGGACTTGGACTCCTTTGACCGGGACACCCAACATCTGCCCTAACGATGACCTCCGTCCTGGCTATATACTCCTCCTTTCACTAGCTGGACATCACTGTGGACCGCCATAACTCATTATTGCAGGTATTTGACGAAACGCAACAGCCATGTTCTCGTTTAGCGCAAGTGTATGCGGGCATGCAGGCACAGCCCAGGCTCCAGGTATGTATGCACAAGCTGTACGCGCTGAACATGACATGGAATCTTATAGGCCTTCATCCTTCCTCGCCAGGCCTTACTTAATACTTGGGTTTCGTTCCTCATGCTTCTCACACGCTCCTGCCCTCCCCCACTCCGGACACATACCCCATGCCTCCCAGCCCTTTCGAGCTCGACGAGAGAGGCGGTACGTCCTCAGACCCCCACCCTGCAATGCGATTGTGACGGGAGTTGACCGTGGATGTCATGGTAGCGGAGACCTTATCTATCCATGACAACTCCGAGTCCATTGGGAAGCGCAAGGACAAGGATGAAGAAGCCGTCGATGACGAGCTCGCCCACCAAGACAAACGCATGAGGTCCTATGAAGATTGTTATCCCTCGAACCACCCACAAGGTATGTCATCGAGTATTCACTGAACGAATGTCGTCGTTAACACTGCACTTCAGCTTATGATGGGTGTGCTCCCAGCGGCTCAGGATATTCCAACGGTGCGACGGGCGTTCCATCCTGTTATCCCCTGGCCCCGCAGTATCCACAAGAGGTACAATACCTGCAGGGCATGCGTGATCAGACGGGCATGGAGTGCGCATACACTATGCCTTGCCAGGAGCGGAGCGCGCCGTACCAGCAGACCATGGATCACGGGTGCGACATGACTTATCCATCGATGTCCACCTCAGCATATGGGCTTCAACATACCACTATGTCCGCAGGATACGACCTCCCACCCACATACGTATCCTCAGCGATGCCTTGGGACATGCCTTCCCCTCCGCCGACAGACTTCTCGCAGCTCATCCACGGAGGAGTAGACCTTCCATACGTCCGCAGCAATGACACCTATCCCGATGGTCACGATGTGGATGTCGAGGATGGCAACGAGACTGATGGCAACGATGTTATGGACGATGCCGACAAGGGTCCCGACACTGGCGAGGGCAGCAACAGTAACAACGATGACGACGAGGAGATGGAAGATCCCAGCGAGAAGGCCCAGGGCAAGCGGCCCGACTGGGGTGCACCTACGAGCGTGCACGAGGGCTCCGTGTCCGCGCTCGTCTACTCCGCGGACGGCAAGCACCTCGCGAGCGGCTCCGAGGACGCAACCATCATCCTCTGGGACGCCATGAACAAGAACGCGCGCTATAGGGTTCCCCTGCATGGCGACGTGGGGCACACGGACACGGTGTACGCGCTTTCGTTCTCGCGCGACAACATGCATCTTGCGTCCGCGTCGTACGACGAGGAGCTCATCGTGTGGACGGTCGCAAATGGGCGGGAGCACCTGCGCCTCAGCCCCGGGTGCACAATCTGCGCGCTCGCATACACGCCCGACGGCAAGTACCTCGTCGGCGGCGCGGGCGACGGCACGCTGCACCTCTGGGACGCGCAGACGTACGAGCTCGCGCGGACTCTCACCGCACACGAGACCGCCGTTACGTTCATCCTCTTCTCGCCTGACAGGTGCCTCATGGCGACGGGCGGGACCGAGAGCGTGTGCTGCGTGTGGGAGACGGCGGACCTCCCCGACGGGGGGCCTGTGTGCGTGCTTGAAGGGCACCGCGGGATGGTGTGCGCGGCAGCGTTCGCGCCCGACAGCCGGCGCATCGCCACCGCGTCGGACGACAGCAGCAGCCGCATCTGGAACGCGCTCACGGGCGAGGCACTGGTGCTCATGCACGAGCACGCGGGGCCCGTGTGGACGGTCGCGTTCTCGCCCGACGGGCGGCGCGTCGCGTCGGGGTCGAGCGACGCGACAGTGAAGATCTGCGACTCGTACACGGGCGAGCGCGTGCGGGAGCTCGGCGGGCAGGACGGGATGGTGAACGCGGTCGCGTTCTCGCCCGACGGGCGGCTCGTCGCGTCGGCCGCGTCGGACAGCACGGTGCGCCTGTGGGACGCGGCGGACGGCGCGCACCGGCAGACGTGCAACGAGCACGACGACAACGTCACGTCGGCCATGTTCGCGTCTGACGGCTCGACGCTCGCGTCGGGCTCGCACGATGGAACCGTCCGGATCCGGGTGCTCATGGTAGCGTAATGATTGAGAGCGCCTTGCTCTCGATCTGGACACCCTTGTCAAGGACTCTTTGGACGTTTTCAGGCTTGACTTTCTGGAGACCGGGAATGACTTGTCCACCTTGTCTCCTCTCTGTCTGTGTGCTCCCATAAGTTCTTCCAATCGGTCTTGCATTCGTTGCTAGTCCGTCTATTGTTTTGTTCGCCGTGCCAGTTGGATCTCACTCTTTCTGTCTGTAGCCCTGAAATGCAGTTTTCCTGTCACTATGCTTGCTCAGCGGTTCCCCTGATCGTCAGGTGTCCCAAGGGTTTATCGCTCTGATCACAAGAGTCCCAAGGGTTTACCGCTCCAATCCTCGGTCGCTTTCGACATATCGGTGCCGTTCTCTGTGCAGAAGAATAGAACATTACAGTCGGGCGTGCGATGAAGACGAATGATCTTCACTGAGCATAGGAGTTCTGCCTTATTTTCCTTTTCGTGCGTTTCTCTCTCGCCGCCATTGCCATTCTTTGCTCGTCGAGACCCAAACGGCTATCAGCGTCGAGCAGGTGCGGTCGCTACTTTGTGGGCGTACTCGTGGACGCTGAGAAATATTCCATTTAGGGCATCCACATGGTTGGCGTCCAGCCATCTCGGTATCAGAATCTTCCTTCTAGTCATCCGAAAGCGAGACTTCATTGCATTGGATCATGCCGCCCAAGTGTCAAGGGAGTTCTGTGACTTCAACCTATATCATGTTGTTTCACGTCGATCGACCTGTGCGGATTGTCTGCCCCCAACAACGACCATCAATATAGGCCTCTCCTCGTCCTCCTTGTCGTTCGCTCCTTGTCCCTGTTCAGCCCATCCACCGTCTTCTCCTCACTATAGGCCCCCCTCGGCTGCCATGAGAAGTCATTGAACGGGTTATCGAGAAATCTCATGGCTCTGCCAGAACGTTACGCAGCTTCTCCCTCACATGCCACCAGCTCCTTCATTGCAGCCAGCGCGTTTTATTTTCTCATCTCAAGTTCCGGGGGAGAGACGAATTTTTCTCTTTGTCGACTTCCTTCAGGACAATCCTCACTTGAAGCCCCTGGTCCACTCAATCATTCTTCTAGAGCTGACTAACTTTCCGCCCTTTCCCCTGCCTTACATCCTGTCAAGTCTGTCAGAAATTAGGATTCACCTGAAAGACACACAACCCCGGGCCTATCCTTCAACGCTCCACCTTCACTTGTTTCCATCGTTTCGGAACCCACATTCGTATTCTTCGCGTCTTTCATATTTCCTTTGCGACGTGTTTGCCATTTGCCTGGATACTCTTAGCATTCCCAGACATGGACCGTCTCGTTTGCCAGAACGTTCAAATTGAGGAGATTGAGCGAGCACTTCTCGACGTCCTCAAACGACAACGACGCCTATCTCAACAGATGCAGTTGAAAACTCTGACAGTGGGTGACTCCACCTCATCGTCCTCGACGCAACTATCCAAACTGAGTTGCGGGACCTGTGCTCGCAGACGAATTGCCTAGGAATTCCAGCTCAAGGGACACACGGCGAGCGTTCACGCCGCGCGTTTCTCTCCTTGCGGGAGGGACATTGCGTCGGTATCAAGGGATACTAACACCACACGGTTGTGGAGGGTTCACGATGGGGCGCTGATGGCGACGTTCCGCCATCGGGATCTCAGGCTATGTGACCCGCCTAGCTTTCTCTCGGGATAGGGAGAGGTTGTGGTTGGGGAGAAACAGCGGGACGGTCTCTTTCGAGCGTGTATAATAAACGAACTCCTTCTCGGGTCTGTAACAGCCTGAGAGCCGAGTGCACGAACGTCCTGAATACACTTACATGGCATCAGGTCGTGTGTTTTGAACAGGCAAGTTGAACGAAAACCTCGCATGAAGCACGGCGCGAGCCCTAATCACCGAAATTTTCCAACGATGAGTCGGATAGTCCCTCGATCGGGAATTGATCAGTGTTGGTGCAAAGACAGACCGAGTACGGGCAGTGCGCATGCGCAAGTGCTGAAAACAGCAGGGTCGCGCAGCACGAGACTGGCACTCGTGAGGAAGATACTTACACACAGCACTGCGTTCCGGTGTGTCATTGAGCACGGGGAAGTACAATGATGGATGATACACGGCCACCTGCAAGCTAACCAGCACATACCTCAGAACCGCCGCTCTTCAAGCTGCAAGCTTCAACCACCAAACCTCGCGAGCCGCATCCTCCTGATCTCCTCCAAGCTCGGCTGCACAGCCTGCGGCCCCTCGCTCCCCGCGTCCGACTCCGTCTCGGCGTCCGACGACGCCTGCCGCTGTACCGGTGTCGGCACCGGGGGCGGCACGACGGCCTCCGCGCCCTGCCTCTGCTCCTGCTCCTGCAACGAAACAGCAGGCGGGGCGGGTATCGGCGGCGGGCTGGGCACGCGGAAGCCAGCGGGGACGGTCTCCAGCGACGCGCGCAGCGCCGCCTGGAGCTCCGCGTCCTCGTCGTCGTACACCCTGTGCTGCAGCCACGCCTGTCCCCGCGCCTGCGCCTGTCCCTGTCCCTGTCCCTGTCCCGCATGCGGCGTCGCCGCCCCACCCTCGTCAGGGGGCGAGCCCGAGCCGGCAGGAGCAGCCTGAGCGCTGTGGGCCATCGCCTCGCTCTCCGCCATCGCGCGCCGGAGCATCGCGTCCTCGTCTTCGCCCCCCTCCCCCTCACCAGCACCGGCACCGGCATGGGCGGCACGGCGAGCGCGCGCGGCGGCGTCGATGCGCGCGATCTCCTCCTCGTACTGCTCCTGGAGCGCGACCTCCTGCTCGCGGCGCATGTGCTCCATGACCGCGCGCTGGCGCGCCATGCTCGCGAGCACCTGGTCCGCGGGCTCGGGCTGCACCTGCGCGCGCGCGTGCGTCTGGACGTGCGCGCCGCGCTGGTCCTCCTCTTCCTCTTCGTCCTCGACCATGATCACGTTGTCGTCGTCGTACGCGCGCGGGATGGGGATGCCCGACCCCGCGCGAGGCGGCTGCTGCTGGGGGAGCGAGCCGGGGATGTCGGAGGAGGGGGCGAAGCGCTGCGGGAGGTAGTCGCCGTAGTCGCCGTTGCCGAGGGAGGCTTGCAGCGCGGCCTGGAGCTCCATGTCCTCGTCTTCGAAGCCCTCGACGTGCGGATGGGACGAGGAGGCTCCCGCTCCCGAGGCCGCAGCTGCGGCGTAGGAATGTGCGTAGTGGCCGGTGGGCTCCTCGATGTATGCGAACATCTCGTCCACTGTCGTGCGGGGCAGGGCAAGTGGCTCTGTGGGGTCTCTCTGGATGACGGCGAAAATTGTGTAGCCTGTAGAATGAAGTTGGTGAGTTTATAGTGGCGTAACAGGTGATGACGTTCAGTAGCTGGTGCTTACCATTGGTACGTGCTTGGTGGAGGAACATGCCCAGGTGGAGGTTCCCGATACGTTGCGGGGTATCGTTCATGGAGTTGAGGTCGAACCAAAACCCGCCACCAGGATCGGCCTCGGGACTTGGGTCGAGCGAGACGTTGCCAAAACGGCGCAATGTATACCAATGGAGGTCATGGTTCAGGATGAACGCTAGTTGTGTTCTGCCGCAGCAAGCACACAGTCAGCGGGCGGGCGAGTCTGAGCAAAAGTGGCGGGTGGTGACGTACTCCGGGTGTGGATGGTATGGTCTCTGGGTCTCAGCTTCCCATGGAACGAGACTAAGAAAATAAAAGAGAGTTAGATTCGTGGGACGAGATTGAACACCTGCAGGTGAATGCGCACTCGAGACCGAAGTTCTGCAGGGCCCTCTGCATGACTTGCACGGAGAAGAAGCCTGCGCCACGAGCGATGTCGGGGACAATATGAAAGACAAAAGAGCACAGATAACGCACCTGAGTCGTCCATGTTATTGCTCGTAGCTGCGCGGGCATCGTCGTCTAATGCGAGGTTCTCGTCTTGATCTAGTTCGCGCGCGAGGTCTGCGAGCTCTGTAGGAGAATACTGGCCCGCATATGTTAGGGTCACTCCTGGGGCGATGGATCAAATACAGGCTCACGTAGTGTGCCTCTGTATAACACAGAACGGAGGTGAGGGTCGGTGAGGACGAGAAGGAAGTGAGATGGACTGACGCAAGAGGGAGTTGAGCGCGTGCTGAGCACAGAGCGCAGTGCCTGGTTCCTGCTTCTCGAAGTAGATCGAGGGGACCAGGTCCCGGATGGTGGCCATCGCAGAGAGAGAGAGCAAGAAAGTGGCGGCCAAGGATGTGCTGGGGCACTTATAAGGGAGATCGTAGCCAAGATCTAAAATGCAAGGGCACAGAGACTGACGCGTCTCGTTTACTTACGCGTCCTTGGGTCCTCTATACAGCACTCCCCGAGGTCCCTATGCCTGACGCGTGTCTTACGTAACACATCATTCGGGGTCCTCAGTACGCGACTGTGCCACAATGGCGGGAAGGACGCGCGCACCAGCACCGACCGAGCACAGGCGGGTGTCCGCTGCAAGTTTACCATCATCACACACCTTCGAGAGCTGCGCCGGCCGATTGCCTCTGTCTCCGCCTTCAGCTTCACCCTTCGTTCCTTCTCTCCTCTCCGCTGATTTTCTGGCCTCGTGTCTCAGAGCATATAGCTGGCTCCGCTCGCCATGCCGTCGTTTCACAGACACCCTGTCTCGCGCGCTGTCCTCCTCACGCTCCTTTCCGCACTCGTCGCCGCGCAGGACGACCAGAAGCCATTCGACTGCCATGTCACCATCGGCCAGAACCAGTACGACCTCACCGGCCTCAAGGGCGTGTTCGCAGCCGAGCGCGACATCAGCCTCCCTCCGTCCACCATACATGACACACTCTCCTTCAACCTGTGCGAGGACTTGCCACCGAAGAAGGACGTCCCAACGGAGGATCAGGTGCGCTCTGTCGTGCCTGTGTTTCTGGGGCTGCAGGGGCTAACTTCATTGGCGGGTCAACTCCAGTGTCCGTCCGGCACACGAGCATGCCTCGTGAGGACGACCAAGAAGAACGGGCAAGACGAGCAGGTGTTGTCCGTCATCCCCCTCGCCAACTCCTCTGCCAGCGCAGTGTCATATGAGGCCACTACCTGTACGTTTCCGTTTTCGTTTGCTCGATTCTCGTGGATTTGATGCTCACCGGCTATATGCGCCACAGCACCCAAGGGCCTTCAATTGACTTTCACCGGCGCGTCGTATCCCAGCGCTGTCGGCTCGGAGCCACTACCGCAACATCTCCACGTAAAACTGCTCTGCTCATCCGAAATGGCGAACCTCAACTTCACCTCCTACGACGGCAAGGACCTCTACATCCAGTGGGAAGCACCAGCCGGTTGTCCCTTCGAAAGCCCACCAGACGAGGGCACGAAGGATCCCAGCAAAGGCGGGGACGACAAGTCAGGGTCGGGCGGAGAGAAGGAGGAGTCGGTCGGGTCCGGGCTCGGGTACTTCTTCCTACTGTGAGCCGCTTCCTCCACGATTACTCCATGTATGCGATGTTGAGCTGACATGTCCCTATCCGTATCGCCCCGTCCGTGCGCGTGTGCGCAGATTGTTCCTCGCGTTCGTGGCGTACTTCGCCCTCGGGGCTTACTACAACTACTCGACATACGGCGCCTCGGGCTCGGACCTCATCCCGTACGTACAGCACCTCGGTTCCGTTCTCCTTCTGGAAGTCAAGCCCCCTCGCTAATCACATGCCGTTAACCCAACGCAGACATCGCGACTTCTGGAGAGAGGTCCCGTACATGCTGCGCGACCTCGTCTCGCACATATGCTCCGCCGTCCGCCCAAGACAGAGCGCGAGCCGGAGTGGATACATCGCAGTATGACACGTCGGCCCGTAGCGATGGATGGAGGATGGAAGGATGAAGATGGGATAGAGGTGGCGGTGAGTGTGGTTACAGAGTTGGGCCGCGCGCTATGTTATTCTGCACTCTCGTTGGATACTTATATCAATATCGCTCTCGGTATGCTCGGAGTAATCAGGCCTGTTTTCGCTTTCACAGTCGCATACGTCTACTAGTCTACATCCCCAGATCCGGATGGCATACCCCCTCGATCCTCGCCATCGAGCGACATCTCTGCCTCACGGAGGTGCGGGCGGTGTGTGTGCGCGCACAAGATTCACCGTGGTGGAGTGAAGTCGAGCCTGCAGCGATATCGAACGGCCGCGCTATCATTCGCGCGGACATTCGCGTTGGCAGGCATCCATCGTATCGAGTCGCCATCCGGGTCCGCGGAAGGTTCCTGCCGCATTTCCGTCCACAGTCCCAGTGCGATCTGCGTGTGTCCTGGGCAATGCTGCAGAGAAAAGGAGCTTCCCTTGCCCACGATGGCTGCATCATCCAGGGTCCCTGGCTCCCAAATACACCGCACGGGCAGCGGTGTTCCCAGGTAGACCACATATGACGGCCGTCCTAGGACGTGAATGCCGTTATCTGTGGCTAGCTCGCGTTTCAGTCTGCGAAGGGAGGCTAGGAGCCTCTGATCCATGATGGTCAGCCGCGCCGCCGCGGCCGAAGTTCTTTCCCTTGTGTGCATGTGCCGTCCACTGTCCTCCTGCGGTGCCTGCGGCCGAGGAGATGCCATGGCCGGAACGTCGGCGGATATCCATGGATGAATGTGCACCCGATAGGGGCCTGGGGTCCGAGCATTCGCAGGAAGCAGCTGAGTTTCTGGTCTGTGGTCTCTGGGGGGAGGACGTGATCCCGTCGCGTCGGCCGCTAGCCGAGACACGCCAATTAGCGGGCGCGTCGCGACGCGTCTCACCTAGTCCCCTTCAACTTGGTTCCTTTCCCCCACCAGCAGCACCTCCCCCCAACGCCTGTCACGCCCCCGTAAACACTGGCAGAAGGAGCAGTGCATGACGAAGAAGCAAGCGTACGTCGTCCTCGTCGGCGTGAAGCCCGGGGTGTACACGAATTGGTGAGTCTTCCGTCTTCTAGCTCTTGCACGGTCGGGCTGGCGGGACGGGGTGCCGCAGCACGCATTGGGTCGGATGGAGGGCTGTCTTTCCTTCTCCATTGCGTCTGGCGGGTGTGCTGCCTGTCCTAAGGCCCGTGGGCTGTGTTGATGTGTGTTGTGCACGGTTGTAGGCTGGACGTGGCCGAGAATACAACCGGGGTGCCCCATGCCCAGTTCCAGGGCTTCACATACTTCGATGATGCCGCCAGGCATTACGAGCGCGCACACAGACGGGGCGCGACGCGGGCGGTCAAGCGACCACCGAAAGAAGAAGACGAAGACGAAGACAAGCCTGTGGGTATGAGCAGGAAGAGCTCCAAGAAGCCGGAAGGTCGCAGCGACGGCGGGCCCGTCAGGCAGCGGCGCAGGCAGACTGAAGATAGCCCTGCTGGAAGTGAGGCTCGGACGCCTACGTCAACCTCGAAGGGGAGCTCTGCGGGGAGGGCCGCGCGCGATGCCCAGATCGCTGCTGCCCTCGCGGACGCGCGGACGAGCAAGATTGGACCGAGTGCATCGAGCCCGAGTGTGATCTCGACGAGCGAGAGAAGGCAGCAAGACAGATCGTCAAGACGCACCGCAGCGCTCGCAAGATCGGCGACCGAGCCGGCGTACCACATTCAAGTCCAACCTCGTGTGCAAGACTCCCCAACGGTCTCCGAATCCGCGCGTACGCCTGCGCGCACTCGTTCCCGCTCGACTCGACGGACGGTCGAGCTCCCGTCGCCCGAACCCGACGCTCGGCGGCGGCCGCGCATGTCACGTACGCCGGAGACGAGGACCGGCTCGGAGCCGCGCGGGCCGGTGTCGGATATCCCGACGAACGAGACGCGGACCACAAACAGGTTCGCGAACAGCCCTGGGCTCTCCACCCCGCGCTACCGGTACGCACAGTCGCTCTCGTACGCGTCGTCGCCGTCGCTCGCGTCGAGCGACATGCGCACGCACATCTCCTCGCCGTCGTCCTTCGGCACTCGCTATTTCCCCGAGGACTGGCTCGCCCGCATCGGGCCCAGTGGGCAGAGACGGGAAGCAGGCGTGGCAGACCGCGACGACAGGAACTCCGTCTTGTCGACGTCCTTGTCCGAGTACGCGACCGCGCCGAACACTCCTGAGCAGGGGAGCACTGAACTCGAAGACGAAGTCGAAGACGTTCGCGGTGCAAATGCGAACCTGAGAGCGCGCGAACGTGTGGGATGGCCCGAGTCCTCAAGGTCAAGCCCGATGTCGGCGGTGACCAGATCGAAGACGTGGTCAAGCGCGCCGTCGCCCCCGCCTGCAACTGTAACGGAAGTCATCAGCTCCCCGAGCGCAACGTCAACCCCCCGCTGTACCGGCTCGACGCCGAACGGCAGCGACCGCTTCTCTTCGTCGCTTGCGAGTGTGCCGCCATCTTCGCCGCCGTCTGAACCCGGGAAGAACAAGAAGACCGCAACGCGCGTGACCCGACCTCTGAGCGAGCCAGAAGTGCAGACCGAGCCGTCCTTGACGCAAGCCCGCCGCTGCAAGAACACAGAAGCAGAAGCAGGTGTGCAAACCGACTCGCCCCGCCGTCGCAAGAACCCCGAAGCAGGTGTGCAGGCCACATCTCCGTCCCCGCTCAAGAGACAGCACGTCCACAACGGGGTCCAGACGTCGCCTGCCGCGAGTCCCCTGCCTGCGTCGACGGCTGTCGGGGATATGTCCATGCGTCCGCTCCCGGGTGGATTCCCTTGCGCGTGTGAGCACCCGGAGTATGCGTGCATCAACTGCGGCGAACGCCCCAGAATCGAAGAAGGCGGCGGGCGATCCGCTGGAAGCCATTCAAGGTCGTCGAGGGCCCCTTCAACGATTGCCATGACCGCGTCTCCTGTGCCTTCCTCGTCCGCGCCCTCGTCGGCCGCCCCGTCTGCGTCTACAGTGTCGAGTTCAGCGTCTTCGCGTTCGTCCTCAAGGTCTCGTGGAGGACACACACCTATCATGGGGCCGAGCGAAAGCCGCGCATATAGCCGGTCTCCGACTGCTCGGATCCAGGAAAGCCTGGGGATGATGAGCTTCTCGGAGGCGGCGCGAGGTGTAGGAGCAGAGGTGGTCGTGCACGACGTGAGCTTCGACCCACGCTCCCCGATCCAGAGGGGCACGAACATTCCCGCCGGGTACGTCGCTGTATCCGCCTTTATACGTGCTGTGAAAGGCGGTGCTTATGTGTGTCGGCTTTGCAGGACGTCCGGGTTTGCTGTGCGGCCTTCGCCTGCGATGGTGCCCGTGCCTGTCCCAATGGGCAGCCTTGGTCTCATGTTCCCGTCTTGAATTTGCGAAAGTCGTTCGAAGAGATATGTTTTGCACATATATGCTCTCCTTTTGCTGTCTTGAACGTATGCTTCCCTCTACTCTCCCTCGCTGGCGATACCTACTGTTTCCGAGTTGCTGTGTATGTGCTGCCTCGCATGGCCCTCGAGTGACTCGTGCACTACGGGCAACGGCGGCTACCCGGAATATGGCTGCAAAATGGGCGGGACTGGTCTCCAGCCACAGTCATATTCCGGACCGCGATTGTGAGCGTCGTATAGAACTCAATAACAATGGATACTTACCTGGTAAAAGGCCCATACAAACATTGCATTGTTCTTTTGTTAACGAGCGCTGCTGAAAATTCAGGTTGGGAACAGGTTAGCGACAGGAGACCAATCTCCGCCATTTTACTGCCCATCGTGCTATGTTGAAATGATGCAGGAGGGGGTGCGTTGTGCGCACGATGGGGTGAAGATGATCGTGGTGGTACGTGGACAAGGAGCGAGCGCATACATCGGGGGCAGAGAGGGGCTGCTCGAGTCAAAGAGCCTTTCCCATAGCCTCCCCGAAATGGAGGTGTAAACACGGTCACGTGGTGCGCGTTCGACTCATTTACGCGTAACAGGTCCGCTTTTGGGAGGCGACGCGCGCACGGGCTGTGTGCCGGTCCCATCGTACCCGTGGTACGCCGGTGGATGGGTATCATTGTCTGCTGTGCATAGACAATTGCATACGCAACACGAATGATGACATTCTGAATGCCAGGGAGTTTTTGGCAGCTCCGCGGGCCGTCCGGGACCCGTCCGGGAGTCGGATAATGAGCGCTACTCTGAGAAGACAACTCTTCCATGGACCGTGATGTCGCCTGCACTCCACTTCCCAGCCTGGATGCTGTTCTCGTGGCCATGCTTCCCTTACGTTTGCCACTGTGACACTATGAGCCCCTTCGCATAAGCTCTGGATCAAGGTCCGAGCGGAAGGCGAACGCCTCATGTCGTGCGCAAGCGAGGTCGACGTCGACGGTTGGTTTGGAAAAAGCTTGGAGACAGAGCATATATGCGTCTTCCAGCCAGGTATGTTGCCCTGTTGTTCCCTGGAGCCCATGCATGGACCTCAATTCGGATCATCCTTAGGCTTCTCAAGCCGAGACTTCGCCGATGGTCCTCTCTCATGACCTGGACCTTCTTCCAATCCGCATGAACATGCACGACCTAGAACTTCTTCCAATCCTCGTGAACATGCACGGCGGCGGCCAATTACGCTTAAAGTTTGAATTAGACTGGCGGTCAAGTGTCATAGGAATAGGTCAGCAAATCACTCTCGTCGGTATAAAGGCTCCGCTGGCGATGCAAGACAGATTGATTTGGAGGCAGCGTCCGCCATGGCAGTCTATACGTCCCCCCTCTTCGCCTACGTTTTCGGAGCGCTTCTTGCATCCGTGGCCGCTCAGTCGGAGTACGGGCAATGTGGAGGAATCGGGTGGGCAGGTCGCACGGCTTGTCCTGCTGGGTAAGTCCTATGTTCCTGTGCGCGCATATATTGACACAGATGAACCTTTTGGCCTCTTTGCAGATGGGTCTGCACGGACCTGAATCCGTACTACTCTCAGTGTGTTCGAGACACCTCGGGCGATACCACGACCGCCGCTCCGACCTCCACGTCTGTGCCATCTGCGTCCTCGAGCACCATCGCAGGAATTGCCGCTACCGCTCCAACCATTGGCCCGTCTCACGACGTAGGAAAGCTCCCTGCACTTGGGTGAGCTATCCTTTCCACAATCCAAAGCATGCAACAACCTGACTTCAAATCCTAAACCAGTTGGAACTCTTGGAACGCATATAGTTGCAGTATGTTGATCCAGACTTTAGATGGCTCACAGAACCTAACAGCAGTCCTCTGACAGACATCAACGAAACAAAGATCCTGAATGCTGCCTTCCAGTTCGTTTCTCTTGGACTAGCCGACGCGGGCTACGAGTATGTCAACATCGACGTATGTGTTCCCGCTCGTTTTACTGTATATGTGGATTCAGCATCCGGTCTCTGGTAGGATTGCTGGCCGCTCACCACCCGGGACGCATCCACTGGTCGCATTGTACCCGATCCCAGCAAGTTCCCCAACGGAATTAGTGGCGTTGCCGATGTAGTACACGCGCTCGGCCTCAAGCTCGGCATATATAGGTGCGTTCATCTCCATATATGCGCATGCAGTGTGTGCTGGAAGGAGTGTTTGGGAAACAGCGATGCTGGAACGAAGACTTGCGCTGGGTTCCCAGGCTCCCTTGGAAACGAGGAGCTAGATGCCGCGACCTTCGCTGAGTGGGGGGTGGATTGTAAGTCTGGCCCCTTGGCATCATCTCTTGCGAGCGCGTTCACATGGTTTCCTTTTCGTGCCTAGATCTCAAGTACGGTATGTCAATTTTGAGTCCCATGCTACCTCATGGGTCAGCAGGACGTTGAACCTTCTGCTTCCGTCAGATAACTGCAATGTTCCCGGAAACTGGTCCGACAGCAGTGTATGTCTGCTATCCCTAGATGACCTCTCAATAAATTTGACCTATCCGTTCACAGACCCCGCCTGGTGGCGATTGGTAGTACGTGCCTGTCTTCGCTTCTCCTCCTTGCCATAACCTCACGGAGTGGTGTGATAGTAACTCAAACTCCGCAATTCGCTACCGTCAGATGACGTACGTTCAAGCACTCTCTTCGGAGCTCACATGACTCATCTTCAGGCTGGGATCAGTGCTGCCATGAACGACACTGGTCGACCGTTCCAATTCGATATCTGTATCTGGGGGAATGCAAACGTGTGGGAGTGGGGTGCTCGTGTGGTACGCCTCTCTTCGGCATTGCTACCCTCCCTCCCTTAAATAAACACTTGCGTAGGGCCATTCGTGGCGTATGTCCGGGGATGCAAGTGCGTCGTGGAGCTACATCACGAGCATCATCACCACGAACGTCCAGCACCTCAACTCTATTGACTTCTACTCTCACAACGACATGTATGTGGACTCTGCCACGATCGCACATACTCGTAACCTAACATGTTGACAGGGATATGATGGAAATCGGCAACGGGGCCCTGACGATCCAAGAGCAGCGGACGCACTTTGCCGCGTGGGTGCTTTTCAAGAGCCCAATCCTTCTCGGCACCGATGTAAGCCGCTCTCGACTGTGTCAATGAATACATGCCTAGCATTAACTTTACTTTGACAGCTCTCCCGCTTGAACTCTACCCAAGTCGATATCATTACAAACCATGAACTGCTCGCGTTCCATCAAGACGCTACTATTGGCACTCCCGCGGCTCCATTCACCCCCACCGCCGGAGCCTCCATTCCGTCGCCTCCCCAGTTCTACGCAGGCGCGTCGTCGAGGGGTACTCACGTCTTCATCATCAACACCAACTCCACCGCCGCGACGATGACTTTCGACTTCGCCAACGTTCCGGGCCTCGGTTCCGGTTCGTTCACGGTTCACGACATGTGGACGGGCAAGGACCTCGGCAAGTTCACGACGAGCTTTGCGACTACGGTTGACACCCACGACACTGCGGCGTTGTTCATCAAGCCTGCTTAACCGCCATCCAATGCTTTCGAAGACAGGTTTAACGAAGTATTCCTTTTCCTCGTCTGTAAGGTACAACGGTGTTACTCGGATGCGCAAAAGCGCGAACTATCATACACAATGGTCGTCTGATCGGCACAAGGGAACTCTCCTCGGCATCTACTTGTTCGCGCCGAAAGCTCTCTTCGCTTGTTCGGTCATCGACTCCTGCAGAGGACGTCAACATCACTCTCCTCTACCTCTATCCGCCGATGCGACCAAGCACAAAGAAAACTCACTGAATCCTGGTTCGAGTTGTTGCTGAAGGCGTCACCGGCCTTCTGGCTGGTCGACTTCTCGCTCTGTGCAGGCGTGCCCGTTCAGTATCGCTGCAACCATTGGTGCGAAGAGACTAGCGAGACGCGCCCCGGACTCACCTGAGGCTGCATCGTCGACGCCACGGAGTCATACGCGCTCTTGGCCTTGTCGCCGAGCTGCTCGGTTGTGGACTTCTGAGAGTCCGGCTGTATGTCACGAGCGGCGCTCGCGTCAATATTCGAGCTCGGTCCGTCTAGTCGAGCAGGGGGGTGAACGACGACGTACCTTCACCGCGGACTCGGCCTTGTCAGAGAAAGACTGCCTGCCAGTATCGGACATCTTCGGGGTCGAATTCGCGTTGAAAGTGCTGATGCTGGGTTGAGAGAAGGAGCGGTGGTGGAACGGGGCGCAGTGACCTTTGACACTAGGCTCAGGCTTGGGGGAGCCGGTCTTTATACGCCCGAACGTGCATTCGGTCATGCTTGGCTCTCGATGATACAGCGGACCCCAGGAGGAGTGCGTCGTCATGGCGCAGCTCTTCCATCGAGGCATGACGAGCCTCTCTTGCCCAAATGGGTTCCTCCGCGCATGGAGTCGAACGGAATGCCCCTGACGCGCGGGTGCGTTACCCGCTGGATATACGCAATGTGACAAATGGTTCCCGCGGGCCGCAACAGATGACGTGCACATGGAGGCTGTCGAGTAGCAGGTAAGTATTGTTATCCCAGCGGGGCGGTATGTGGGGAGTCTACGGGTGCGTTATGGGACAGTGAATCGACATGGTCTCACCACGAGTCATTGTTTTTTTCGGACAGTGGCGTCAAGCTGTCTGCGGATCCCGGAAGATGGATGGCGCGCACCGGGTCATTGTCACTCAACCCCAGATTTTGAAGCATGTTTGGCTGGCGGAAAGGAGTATCACGGCGTATGTGTTTACCGTAAGGACAAGCACTTTTCTACATAGCCACTGACACTGCGTTCATATGGATTGACCATGGCACCTGTGGCTGGACATATACTGCGGCAAGGGTCACAGCAACTGAATCAAAATTAGGTCTGAAACAGTCCTAAAGGAGAAATCAGTGTCCTGTGATTGAGACGACACAGAAAGGGGCTTTCAGGCCTCAGGGCACAACCTGGTACCTCGCACAACTTGGTTGGCAGGAACTTCAGGGTCTAGTTGAGTAAGTAGATCTAATTACCGAGATGGTTCAGTGGACCCTGGTGCCCTCCTTACTTCCTACTTATAAGCTAACATAGAGCACAGCCTCACTCCCTTTAAGCCAATTATAGAGCCCATCAAAGCCCGGCACCGCCTGCCTCCGCCACATCTCCGATGTCTCTCTCATGGCCCCGCATACTCAACTCAGTCTATTCAACGCTCAGCAACTTATATACAAACAAGCAACAGCGCTAGATTGCTTTCGACTGAAGCGTACGACCTCAATCATAATTTGAAGCGAGTCTAAGCAGCGTCCAAGCTTTCTCAAAGGTCAAATAACACAAACTGTTGCCTTCGCACCGCAATGATCCGCATGTCAGTCCCGCATCTCACGTTGCTCTGTCGCATTGATGATAATTCCCTCTCACCCAGGTGAGCTTCCGCGTGTCTCCACAGTTAGTACTCATGCGACAGCCCAGACTTTTTCCAAGTTCTTCCAGCGGCGATCAGCAGTGATGCATCTGCGCCCTATCATATCCTCCCCGGTTGCCTTGCAGTGCCTCGCTGGCGCCGTCGGCAATGTCTGAGATGCTCTTCAACAGGGCACCCAATTGTCGCCCACGCATCGGGTCGGCGCGTGAGTGGGACGGGTTGCCGGATATCTCGACGGTCAGCGCCAGTCGGTCAGCGCGATACATAAGAACATCACCTCGTCCTTCGCGTTGCCGACCTCCTCGTCGCTGTTCCTCCTCTCTCTTCTCGTTCTGCCTTTGGGGCCCCGGTGGTACCCTTCTTGTTTTCTATCCGTTGCCTGGAGCTCCGTGTTCTGTTCCCTTCGCCTTCTCGCTCCGGCTGCCAGTTTCCCATCTTCCTACCACTCTTTCGCAACGACCAACCATGGTGCGCGTCCTCCTTAACTCCTTCCTCGGCATCGCAGCCCTTGCCGCGCTTGCGCGAGCTGCCCCAACCCCACTCTTCGGCATCAACATCGCTTCTGGAGAGGAGTCAGACGCCAAGCCGACCGCCTTCTCGCAAAACAACATCACGACCGACCTCCAGCGCCCCGCCCAGTTCTCGCGCGCGGCATACTGCCCCACAGACCAGGTGGAGAATTGGTCGTGCGGCTCGTCGTGCACGGCGCTGCCGAATGTAAAGGTGTTGGCTGCGGGCGGTGACGATGGCGAGATCCCAAGCTGTGAGTGCATCCCATTCCACCCCTTCCCGCGAGCGCGCGCACCCACACGCGCACACACACCTGTTTCGCGTTTCGGTTTGGTTTGAGCATCGCGCGCGCATGCGTCCTCTTACCCTCCGATCGCGGACATGCGCTGACCGAAACGATTGCTCCCGGCTGATCGCGCTGACCCGCGACACCACAGTCTTCATCGCGCAGGACCCGGACCAGCAGACGATCGTCGTCGCGCACCAGGGCACGGACCCGCACAAGGTGCTCTCGATCGCGAACGACGTCGAGTTCAAGCAGGTCGACGCGAACACGACGCTCTTCCCGCAGGCCGGCAGCGGCGTGCAGCTGCACTCGGGCTTCCAGGCGACGCAGGGCCGGACGGCGGACGTCGTGCTCGCGACGGTCAAGAGCGCGCTCGCGGACAGCGGCTTCAAGAAGGTGCTTGTCACGGGACACTCGCTCGGCGCTGCCGTCGCCAGCCTGGACGCGGCGATGCTCCGGATGGCGCTCTCCGAGGACGTCGCCGTGAGCTCGGTCGTGTTCGGGCTCCCGCGCGTCGGAAACTCGGAGTGGGCGGACCTGCTGAACAAGCTGGTGAGTGCTCGGTGCTCGATGGCGAGCTGCGGCGCCGATGTAACCTTGCGTGTGCAGATCCCGGACTTCGCGCACGTCACGAACCAGAACGACCCGGTGCCGACCGTGCCGCCGCACTTCCTCGACTTCGAGCACCCCGAGGGCGAGCTGCACATCACACAGGTGAACAACTCGACTGGGGCCGCGACGATGGTCGCCTGCCCCGGCTCGGAGAACCAGGTGAGTGATTAGCGTCCGCCGCGCGTGACAGGTTGTGGCTGTCTCTTACGTTCGTGGCGCTTGCTCCTTTCCCCCCGCAGAACTGCTCCGCTGGGAACTCTGTCCTCGACACCTCGATCCAGAACCATTTGGGCCCGTACTTCAACGGGATCTCGTTCGGCGACAAGGCGTGCCAGAGCTGAGCTTCAGGATGTCGCCGAGGTGGTGCTGCGTCGTTTGCGGTAAATTATTTGTTTAATGAGATATTGGACGATGTGTTGCTAGCTCCGGTAATCGTTCCGCTAAGTACATGGGCCTTCTTGGATGCATGATCGTGATGCTCGTTGAGTACAAGGAAGTTTGGCGAGGTGATACCCAGGTTGGGTGGCAGTCAGCGGTTCGTTTCCTAGGGGCTTGGCCATGTTTGCCGAAGGATTCTGTCTCAGAAGCCACAATGGGTAATGCAAGGAGGGGTGGAGGACTTACCAGCCTGACGGTGAGTATGTATGGTATATAAAGGGTTATTGAACGCACTGGCACGAGTCGAGTTGCAGGTGTTATCAGTGCCCCTATGCTTCGAATTCACCAGGCTCCTAAAACCACCCGCTCGTTAGTGTCCTCGATCCCAGTACTCCAGCGGGGGTCAGGCTATATACTCCTAGATAGACGCTAGCTTAGTCATGTACCGAGCAGCCGAGTTACTTGTTATAGAAGAAATGTGGGGATGAGGACACTACAGAGCGGCTGGCCTTTCAAGTCGTCCGAGGTTCCTCCGACCCCCCTTCGCCCACCTAAACGCTCAAGAAAATCAGGCCACACGGAATTCGCTTCGCAACATTTGTCTGTCGGCTTCCTCTCGGCGCGAACATACGCGAACACATTTGCGAATACCCGTGTCACAGCGCTAACACATCGCGCCGCGCCGTTACTATCGCGCGCACCTGCGCGTGCATGTCGCGAGCACATCGCGAGCACTGCGCAAATGCCGCGCGAGCACTGCGCGAACCCCACGAACACTTTGGCAGTGTCCAGCCCTAAGTCCCCATCCTCTTGGAGGACAATCGCGTCAGCTTCAATGGTATCTCGGATGACCTTGAGCCGAGTCTTGTTGGTGACCCTGTTGCGGTTACGGAGTGCAGCAGGAGCGAGGAAGAAGCCAAACCACATTTCACGCAATGCGCCGCGCACGAGCCACTTTTGATGGAACAAGACTGTGTCCATGTGGTCTCGGAACCTGTAGTCTGATGTAGAATACATGTACAAGAAAATAAACATGCCTTCAGCCACTACTCCCACACCTACACCATGCCGCTGCTCGCCGCCGAGGTCACCGAGATCATCAGAATCCTCCAAACCTCACATGCCACTCTGTCAGATCTATTGATCGCACTGCTCGATGAGTCTCCAGAGCCTTCTCCTGTCATCCATCCCTTGATCGACCCCATCACCGTTCTTGACGCCCTCGAGACTCATCCATCTTCAAACCCAATCCTAGCGACCTGGGCCGTTGCGTTCACCCGAGAGGTCTGCCGAAGAGAGCTCCTTGCCCTCACGCGCCGCGATGCTGGCCTTCACTTCGCTGCCAAGTATGCTAGTCAAGATCAACTCGAGAACTTCGAGATCAGCGCACTTGTTGAGCAGTATCAAACGGGCGCACCAGTCCTCTGGGGTTTGATGCAGATCCTACTTGACGCAGATGCGGAGCGCTTAGCCAGCCGGCGTAAACGGTACAAGCGTCGACGGAGGGAGCGAAGAGGTCAGGGGATCGTCCCAGACGAGACTCAGAGGACAGCACCAGAGCAGGAGGCTCGTCCGGAGGATCCTATGGAGGTAGACCACGCAGAAGGGTCCGACGACGAGTACTGGGAAGACCTTCCGCCCCTTCTCTGGGAAGAAGCAGATGGCGACGACGATGGGTTGCTATGGAGGGCAGAGACAGGAAGGCGCCAGCCTGGCGAGGATCCGGACGACGATGAAGATGATGGCGAGGACGAGGAAGGGGAAGAGGACGAGGAAGATGAGGAGGACATGGATGGAAATGGTGCCGGAGAGGACGCAGACGATGCTGATTATGAGGATTTGACTGATCGAAGACAAAGCATAGCGTCGCTCGTAAGCACCTGTTTGCAATCACTTACAAGGAAATCAATGCTCACCAATCCTCAGAAAGCTGTTGTTACGATGAGCATCCTGATGCAAAACACAAATCAGCGGTGTAACGCCTTGCAGAGCACTGTTGGAATCTACCTCCACGCTTGTCGCGCCTCAGAGTCAGTGATTGAGCTACTCTCCCGGATCGGCATTTCGATCTCGCGGTCGACCATCGATAGCGCCGTCAAAAGCCTCTGGAAAGAGTCTCACGTCAATATTCGAAATGCTGGACAGTCCCTTCTCGGATCCTACGTTTTTGACAACTTCGATGTCGAAGTAAAGCACCTCGTACCTACCGCCGAGAAGCCCCATGACTCCCTTCTCCACATGACAGCGGGCGCCATCATTCCTCTCGATCATGGTGTCACCCTCGACGACCTGAAATGTTCGGATGAGCTGTGGGCCAAGTCTAAACTCAACGAAGCAAATGCCTCACCGCCAGTCCGCATCGACTGGAAATCCCTCGCAAAGCTCCACCCCGAAGGTCCCCGCCCGAGCAGTGGGTTGACGCGACGTCAGCAATTCAACCAGTGGAAATTCCTCGACGACCTCGTGCGCCATGGCCCCGAGTATTTCCGAAAGTTCGCCAATGAGCTTGGGGACCCGCAGCCAGTCGATCAGATCCCACTTGTCAAGTCACAGCAAGTACCTGTGGAAGGGATGGATATCAATCAATCGAAGGCAGATGGGAACAAGGACGCACTCGAGGACCTCTTTCGACAGGGCGGCGTCGGAGATCCCCAGGACACGCCCGGAGTCAAGGCGGTCGGCGACCATGTCATCATTGTCCACGGCGATCTCTCGACTTGCGAACGTGTCCAGAGCGTCCTCCGGTCACGTTCGCTCGAGAGATCACCCTGGCGCCGGTTCCAGCATGTTATCTTCTGCATTGGCCTATTTCATTTGAAGATGGCATGCGCTGACGCGATCTGGAAGATATTTATTCAGCCCTCCGCAGCAAGAGAAGATCTAACGAGCCTAATGGCTTACGTCGCGGAAATCCGGCCGAAGGAGACGGGGAAAATTAGCTCGAAGCCCGGGTTCCGGAGAATGCATGAGGTGATACAGCATGTTGGGATCGCGTCGCGATTGGACTGTTGGCGGGTGGAGGTCCAGAAGCGACACCGCCTTGGCAGCCTAGAGGAGTGGGCTGCACGAAAGCCGTCATGGGATGAGATACAAGCAATGGCAGCTCACCTTACTTGCAGCTATGTCGCCGACAAGCGCTTCCACCGATTGCGCTACATGCCAGGTGCGGAGAGGGATCAGCAATGGGAGAATGCACTATTGAGGCAGCAACATTTCTTGTTGTATGAGGAGCCATGAACGCTGGAGACATTGGCCGTGTGGAGACGTGCTTTATGCCATGGGCGTTCATCTTCCGTGCTTGCGGCAAGCACAAGTACGCTACGCAGATGGTCAAGTTCCTGCATGACGTCCATAATGTCTATCCCCCGGGATTAAGGTGAGCGAAACCAAGTCATTAGCGAATAAAAGCTCACACTGGCATTTGCTTGTGCAGAAGAGCAATCCGAATGAACATTCTGTGCAACCCAACTGGTCGCAAGCACCACTTCCGCGCAATTGACTGGTGGATGGAACACAACAATTTCTACACCAAAGTAAGTCCCTTCCTCGCGACGCTGATCATCCCAAGCACTTACTTGTTGTAGCGAATATACGGCGGCCAGTTCTCAAATCGTACCAAGAAGCGCATCCTGCGGCAAGCCGCACTCATTGGAGTCTACAAGCTAATCAGAATCAGCTTTGAAAAAATGTTCGCGCTGGAGCATAGAACGTACCGCCACGCTGCCCCGAAGATGGAGAAGACGTTCCGGAAGCTGCGGACCTACATAGAAATCAACAACGCCCATATCGTGACTCCTGGTCGAAAAACAAAACATCCAGTGCCAAATACGATAGACGATGGCGCATACAGACTGATGGAGATGGCAAATGAAGGGGATGGAGAGATCCTCACAGACGGGCTTGTGGTGGAAGATGAGATTGATGGCGACAACGGAGATCTAGACGTATAGTTACATTCGGAGGTACAGTACTCATTAGTATGCGGACGCGTTCATTATCAGCACTTAGAATTATTCAAGAGTCAACCTGTACAGCATAGAGAAGGGTGTCAGTGGTGCCGCGCAAGGAAGGGGAATGTAATGGCTGACCAGTCAATTCGCGCCGTCCTCGTGATGGGGTCCACCCGCAGGTGGAGTGTTCTCGTCCGGAATCGAAAAACCCGTCAGTGTTGGGCACCGTCTCCCTGCAGAACCATCGAAAACATGAGAATGCACCAAGGGAATGAAGTCAAGAACGCACGGTTATGGCCGCTCTGCTTGCAAAGACCACACTTATACACCCTCTTCACTGAACTTGAAGAAGCCTCCGCCAGCCCCCCCGCTGATGCCGAGAGGCTGTTGGTAAGAGACGCAGACAATGCTGGTGGTGCGGATGAGCCAGAGGGAATGGGCTGGGGGGAGGGGGAGCAGGGGGGAGCGAGAGCAGGAGCAGGGGGGAATATGGAATGTACAACTGCGAGAAGGGACTGCCCGTATTTCTCCAAGTGGTCGCTCGTCCACACGACCTCGCGCTTGAGGTTATCGAGGGTCTGTAACTTCCCGGCTTGCGCGCAATCGACGATGCGAGTGACTGATTGCACAGGAAGTATTATGCATCCGCCGTAGTCTTCAAGGATATCGTCGCCCAAATCCTCCACGGTGCGTTCATCTCGCCAATCGAAGAGAGCATCTCGAAGCGCGCGACAGGAAGCAGAGGGATCGTAGGGGGGAATATGCGACTTCTTCATCTTGCGGGGGGCGACAACTGTGGTGGTGGGAGAGGGAGAGTGAAAGATGGCACTGAATGCGATAGGAGTGCAAACGTCGCAGCAGACAAGAGTGTGCTTGGGGGAGCAACGCGAGCAACCCGACGGGGCGGATGGGTCGCACTGGACGTGATCGAAGCCTGCTCTGTGCGTGAGAACAGCCCCGCGCGCGCGCGCGCTATCAACAGAAGGGAAGACGCACTTCGTTTATCGTTTGAATAGTAAAGTTCGACCACCTTTCTCCTGCACCCCAGGCCACGACGCTTTGCGTTGATGAAGTCGTCCAGTACTGGCTGCAGCGAGCGCGTTTCTTTAGTCGTACTTGCACGCGCGGGCAGTGGCTTGAGGGACCGCTTATTGTAGCTTGCCCGCCGGTCTTCATCGGTGAGAGCTCTCTCTGTCATTGTCCTTGCTTCTG
This sequence comes from Ganoderma boninense, assembly GCA_002900995.3. NCBI lineage: Eukaryota > Fungi > Basidiomycota > Agaricomycetes > Polyporales > Polyporaceae > Ganoderma > Ganoderma boninense. The sequence goes on along the minus strand of CM035313.1, from coordinate 550,294 downwards.
ATCCTTCACGTTCGGTCTGTTCTCCCGCCGGGTGGGCTTCCGTATCTTGCCGGCCGGATTCGACATCCTCTCCGTCGCCTCCGTCCATCTTGACATCCTCGACTCTCCTCCCGATTGCACTCATCTCCCCGACGCTCGCAACTGGATGCCCGACGCCACTCATCGCCGCCACCGAGGGGAACACAAGGCTGTAATGATGCATGTCTTGAAGGGGGGGCGGCAGGAGTGGGAGCTGGAGTGCCGCGGGTGAGGGACCAACAACTTGTGGAGTCAGGTGGGAGTGCGGCGGTGCAAAACCCATCGGTGCGTTATTCATGTATGGGTGGGACACGATGAGCGGTGGCTGCGCGGGCATGGGGTAGGCTGTATGCGGTGTGCCCATTGACGACGGGAGAGCAGCCATCGGGGGTTGCTCTGGTAGCGCCGGGAGGAAGGGGTTGCCAGGAGGGTGAAAGCCCCACCCATGGTAAGGATGCGGGCCAACCATCGCGCTAGGACGGTGAGTTATGGAAGAGGTCTGTGGGTCTACGCGAGCGAACGAGGATGACGCGCGAACAGATGATGACGGCGCGCGCACCGACGATGACGACGACGACGACGCGCGAGGAGGTGGTGCCTCGCGATTTGGAATCGCAACCTCAGCCAAGGCTGGCCGCTTTGAAGGTGCGTTGCGAACCGTCTCGCTCTGTTTCCGCTTCCGCGCGGGCTGATTCTTGCACTTGGCTGCTTGCATGGCTTTCCGTTCTCGTTCCTCATCTGTGTACTCTTTCTCTACCAGGAGAATGGCAAAGGCGTATCGACCATTGCCTCGCACTGCACGCCCGAAGCGCTGCCACAAGGTATTCATGTTCACTGGTGCTCTCCATTGAACAATTAATTCAACATCAGCGATGTCCAAGCCCTGTGAACTAACATTATTATTACATTAGATTGCTTGAAATGAATTGCTTACCATGCCGAAGGAGTCTGTAACGCAGAGACCAAAGGTCTCGGCATCCTTGAACCCCTCGAATTCGTCCTCCCGGTAAGGCGCTGTCATTGTTGCGTGAAACCACTTGACCTTTCCCTGACAGGGCTGAGGGAGCCGTGCGCGCAGATACATGGTGGCGTCCTCGGCCTCTTTAACACTATTGAAGAAGATGAGGAACTTCGGAGGTGGGGTATCGCCTTCTCGGAAGCCCTCGGGGATCAGGAAGTCCAGGTCTTTGAAGGAGCGGATGGGGTGCTGCATAGGACGAACAGCGAGCGCGATCTCCGGCCTATCGTTTGAGCGAAGGATGTATTCGGTCGTCTCTTTTCGAAGATGCATGGTGTCAGAAACCTCGGAAAGGACGGCGGCAGGAAGGGTGGCGGATGGAAGGTAAAATGGAACCTGAAGCGAGAGTAGATAGCGCAAGCTTCCAAGGTACTTGTATTGCTCACGGAATGTCGACCATTCGCTAATGCAGTGCGCTTCATCGAAGATGATATAAAGAATCTTCGAGATAAAGGAGGAGTCCTGCCACAACTTTTCGCATTGACCCCCTTCCATCATTGCGACTTCGGGGCCAAGCACGATGATTCGGTACAGGCCCTCCTTGATATCCTATCGTGGCGCAATGCATGATCAGTATTAGATGTATGTACCTTAAACAAGACTTACCCGAAATAGGTCGTCATTACAGTTTTGCGCGTCGACCGCGATTGCGCTCATGCCGGCAGCTCGGAGTCCTTCCGCATTCTGTCTTCCTAATAAATTGAGAGGTGTTACAACAATAACCACCTTGTCTTCCCCATCTTCCAAAGCCATCAGAAGGCCTATCCAAAATGATAGAGTCTTCCCACAGCCTGTGGCAGCGACGGCGACGACGTCATTGCGCTTCTTGTCCCGGAGAGATTGGGCCACCTTGAGTTGCCATAGACACGGACGCTTGCCAAACTTCCGTGAGACGAGATTGCGAATGCGTGCAAGAGTCCATTCAGCAGGGGCGGATGGCATACGTCGGTCGAGAGTGTCCAAGATCAAGTCACCCTCGTCCATGAAATGCCTGGCGCTACGCATCCAGGTCCTGCTGCACTCCGTAACCGCAACAGGGTCACCAACAAGACTCGGCTCAAGGTCATCCGAGATACCATTGAAGCTGACGCGATTGTCCTCCAAGAGGATGGGGACTTAGGGCTGGACACTGCCAAAGTGTTCGTGGGGTTCGCGCAGTGCTCGCGCGGCATTTGCGCAGTGCTCGCGATGTGCTCGCGACATGCACGCGCAGGTGCGCGCGATAGTAACGGCGCGGCGCGATGTGTTAGCGCTGTGACACGGGTATTCGCAAATGTGTTCGCGTATGTTCGCGCCGAGAGGAAGCCGACAGACAAATGTTGCGAAGCGAATTCCGTGTGGCCTGATTTTCTTGAGCGTTTAGGTGGGCGAAGGGGGGTCGGAGGAACCTCGGACGACTTGAAAGGCCAGCCGCTCTGTAGTGTCCTCATCCCCACATTTCTTCTATAACAAGTAACTCGGCTGCTCGGTACATGACTAAGCTAGCGTCTATCTAGGAGTATATAGCCTGACCCCCGCTGGAGTACTGGGATCGAGGACACTAACGAGCGGGTGGTTTTAGGAGCCTGCGAATTCACTAGTATCTCTCAGCAACACGTTGAATCTTGTCTTTGTGCTCTATATTCCACTTGTTGGTCGTCGATTACGTGAGACTTAAGACACTCTGGGGACGAGCCTTGCGCAATGCGGTGCTTTGCGGCCGACTTCCCCGAGGCGCCTCGGAGAACGGGATGCGGAAGAAGCGGAGGGAAGCGTTGGACGCGCCTAGGCCTTTTCCGAGGAAGTCGCAGCTTTCAAGTACGCGCACGTCAGGAACGCTCGCTTAATCTCTTCTGCATCTCCCCGACCATCTGCGCTCCGCGCCAGCTTCATAACCCTTAAAGCTACGCGACACAGACGTGCGGCCACTTCGCCAGTGACGCCGCAAGCCGCTCTTCAAACACGGCTTCCGATCATGAGGCGTGGTCACCTGGTAGCCGGCGGGGTTGCAAGGGTATGAGCCGGAAGCTAACGGTGGAGAAGTTGAACGCAGGTTCGTCCATGTTTATCTTTCGGACCGGACAGCGAGGACACTTCCGACGAGGGTTGGGTTGTACTTCTCCGAGCTTGTGGTGGTCTTCTACGACGGTAGGGATATGTCGGGGAGTGAGTACAGGTCTCGAAGCTGTGCTCCGCCGTGGGTATCTCTGACATCTCTTCGCGAACTGGAAGCAGGTCGGGAGAATCTATCCAATGGGAAGGCCTAGGGCACGGAAAAGGGGCCCCGCCTCCGGATGACCTAACCGGCGATACCGTGCGGCCCACAGTCATCTCTAACATGCCTTGAACCTCCACCTACATATATGCGCTCTTCTTGAACGCTCTCTGATCCGCTGGGCTCTTCTCCTTCTCCTCCTATCTCCACCATGCTCTCTTCGGGTTGCACACGTCTTCAGCAGACCAGGACCGCAATCAAGGGGGGCGCCAGGGGCCCGCTGAACCCAAGCACCTCGAGGTGAGTACTCAGCGTTTACAACCAAGGTTAATACCGGTGGACGAGGGACACCAATCTCCTGGGCTATTGCACTAAGATCGGGGGGCTTGTGGGTTGGAGAGTTTGTCTGGCACTTTGACATATTCGTGCGCATACATCGTCGTTAGAACGCACATTGTGGTCGGAGCAGCCGCAGAGAAGCTGCTGAGACACCCTTTCGTGGTAATGGCTCCGACATGCCAACAAGGCGTGGCACCTTCGTCTTCGGTGGCCATCGTGATAACGCCATTGAATAGGCGTCGTATGACCTGTTTACGGCACCTGAGCGTGCTGCACCCTTCGCAAGTCCTTGTTTGCGAGTCCAGTGGTGGGATTTTTGATGCAACACTATGTCGTGGTTGGTGCTGCATCCCGTCTTCATTTGAGTGCGGCCAGAGAACGGTCAGCCGCACGCTAGACCAAGCCCACCATTTCCATTTCTATCTCTTCACTCAAGTCTGCGGATAAATTGAAGTAGCTGGATCAGATGGAGCCTTGCAATTTGTGCGCCTAGATATCAGGGCCGTACACGAACCCGTCGGAAGCACAACGGTTTGCGCGAGTGATGTCTGAAGACATTTCACGGCCAACGCCCTCTATCGTACATGACGTTCTCGTGCCTCCCCGGATCTTTTCCGGCTCATACCTTCCTCCAAGGGCTCTCTTCAACGTCGACATACCGGCTGAAATATGTGCCCTTAGCCCCCGCAGCCTTTCAACTGCGGCTCTGACTCGATGCTCAAATGACGCGCAACATGGCATCCAAAACCATTTAAAGGCGGCGGGTCCCCAAACTCACGCTATCCAAAAACGCAACATGGCATCCGCATCCACCCAATCACACGAATCCTTCGTGCAGTTCGGCAAGAAGCATGTCACGGCCGGCCTCGGTCGCGTCGTCGATGCGGTCCTGACCAAGGCCGAAGGCTCGTACGTTACGCTCGGAGACGGCAGGAAGATGCTTGACTTTACGTGCGGCATCGGTGTCACTAACCTTGGTGAGTGTGTTTGCCCATTTTCATTCCGTCTGCAAGGCGGCCGGTTGATCAGAGCTGCATAGGCCACTGCCACCCAAAGATCAGTAAGGCAGCTGCCAACCAGTGCATGAAGGCCGTCCACGTACAGGTCCGTCGTCTCTATGTTCTTTCACTACACCCATCCCCCATCACACCGCCGCTGACTCCGCTGTACGGCGTCCCTTAGTGCAGCATCGCGTTTAGCCAGCCTTACCTCGACCTCATCGAGCGGCTGTTGCCCATGATGCCGCACCCGTCGCTGGATTCGTTCTTCTTCTGGAACTCGGGCTCCGAGGCCGTCGAGGCAGGCATCAAGATGGCTCGCGCATTCACCGGCCGCCAGAACATCATCAACATGCAGGGCGCGTACCACGGTCGCACGATGGGCGCGATGGCCGTCACGAAGAGCAAGACGATCTACAGCGCGGGCTTCCACCCGGTCATGGTGCGCTACACCGTCTCTGTCTGCCCCGCGAAATTCCGCAGCGCTTACGTTGCTCTTTTGCTTTCTGTTGTTCTTTCTTGATTTATTTGTAGCCTGGGGCGTACACGCTCCCCTTCCCGTTCTGGCACCAGCTCGGAGTTGACCCGAGCACGCCGTCGTCGGAGCTCTCCGAGATGTGTCTGAACCAGCTGAACCTACTGCTTTCGCAGGCGAGCGCGCCGAAGGACACCGCGGCGATCATCATCGAGCCCGTCCTCGGCGAGGGCGGGTACGTGCCCGCCCCACCGGAGTTCCTGCACGGGCTCCGGAAGATCTGCGACAAGCACGGCATCATGCTCATCATCGATGAGGTGCAGTGCGGCTTCGGCCGCACGGGCAAGAACTACTACACCGAGTACTCTGGCGTTCGGCCGGACATCCTCCTCAGCGCCAAGGTTCGCATCCTGAACTCTTCCCCTCCCTTCTTTCCCTGACACTGGCAGTCAATGTATCTGAATTCTGATTTTGACGGTGCAGGGTTTGGCGAATGGTTTCCCGCTGAGCGCCGTGATCAGCCGCAAGGAGCTGACGGACAAGCTGCCCGCAGGCTCGATGGGCGGGACGTACGCGGGCAACGCCGTGTCCTGCGCAGCGGCTGTCGCATCAGCGGACGCCATGAAAGAAGAGAAGATCCTGGACAACGTTAACGCTCGGTGCGTCCCAGCCTCCTGCCTGTCTAGCAAAGTTTTCTTCTTCCTTGCTTCCCCCGCGGTCATGCGGTCGTATACCCGCCCGTCCAATATTGAACCCAAACTCTGAATCTATTCTTGCGCTCCATTTTGACTGCCGAACGCTAACCCTCCATCCAACGTCATTCGTCTGGGCAGGTCCACGGAGCTCTTCGCGGCGCTCAACGCGCTCCGCGCGGACGCCGACCCGGCGGTCGCGCGCGCGATCCTGGACGTGCGCGGCAAGGGCCTGATGGTCGCGGTCGAGTTCGCGTCGCCGACGGGGACGGGCGCGTACGACCGGTTCGCGGACGCGGCGGTGCCCGCGAAGCTCGCGAGCCGCGTCGCGGCGCGGTGCGTGGAGAAGGGGATGCTGATCCTGACGACGAGCGTGTACGAGGTCGTGCGGTTCATCCCGCCGCTCAATGTCTCGAAGGAGGACCTTGCGAAGGGCGTGCGGATCTTCGAGGAGGCGGTGAGGGAGGTCGTCAAGGAGGGCAAGGCGTGATGCGTGAGCTGTGGATGGAAGGGTGGAGGGAGGGCGGGAGAGACAAAGACTCAGGAGAGGCGTCGGTGCGTGTGTACTGGACTCACCACGGTCTTGCTAAACGTCGGGGGGGCGTTGTATCAATAACTGGTCATGGTGCCGTGCCGCTGGTACTATGATCTGGTCGTGCCAATGTATTTTTTTCAGGCCTCGTTTCTCCAAGTCTGTCTTATCGCAAGGTCTGGCTGGGAGAAGGAAAGGCTGTCAACCACGGGGCCTAAGTGCGTATCGGAACCACGTCATTTCCATACCAGCCGCCTTGTTCGTGTCGACGTCGTGATTCGCTAAGATATGTTGCCATTACATCCACGAGTCCTCGTCGTTGCCCCGTAGGCATCTCTCGTGTAGCATTATCAGCCTCGTTCATCTGTTGGCTGCATCATTCAATGGCTTAAGCTGGTGGCTTCAACATTCCAGCAAATCGTCCCGGAGGGCGCTTCGCTTCGCTTCCCCCCAAGAATGGAATGAGAGCAAGATCGACGACTGGCTATGATGATTTTGCTCGCTTCTACGCCCATGAACATGACGTCATCATCGCTAGTTTGGGAGGCGTTGTGCTGGTCTAGTTCAAGTTGTAGCGGTGGCACATCCATACGCCATATGTTGCAAGTATAGTTGCGCATGAGACGTGGCAATATGTACATAAGTAAGTATGTCATGTCCGACGTTCGACTCCGTTCGACGTTCGCAGGAAGTGAGGGCAGCGTCTGCCGAGACGGCCGGCATTGGTCGGCGAGGCGGCATGAGATGCCGGACTGTGCCGTGGAGGCGAGGGACCTCATTCAGTCTGGAGGGATGATCGTCCTCGAGTCCTCCTTTGTGCTCCCTCCTCGAGCCCTCCGCGCGGCTGTCGACGTCGACGTCTGTCTCGCTCGTCCGAGTCCTGCGCTGACATCTTACTCAGTCCAGGGCGGACCACAACTGCCAGACGTCTGAAGCGGCGGTGCTGCGCGCAGGCACACCCACCAGACTCGGAGTCCCACCACCGGCTCCATTCTCCTGCGACCTGGCGACCCCCAGCTTCGACGGGTTCTCACCAGCTCACCCCAGCACACGGCGAGGCTGCCTGTCGTCCCCTTCCTTGCCCGTGCTATTCCCACCTCGCCACTCCCCAGCGACCGCGCCGGCACCGTGCCGCTTCCGAAGCTTGAGGCGTCCCTCTCAAGTACTAGTGCCCCCGATAGCACCACAGGCAGCATACCATCTGCACCCACGAGCACGCTCGTTTCCTATCGCACCCTGGGCCTCACCTCCTGCTGCCTCCTTGCCTCCTGCCCTCCACCTGCTGAGTCTCCCAGCAACCGTCGGTCCACCCCTCGCCTCCCCACGGCGCGCAAAGTACGTCCAAGCACCCAGCACGGCCCCCGCACCGCTGTCCATCCTGGTACTCCGAGTCCCGCGCCCCCGATGACCACGTCGCCGTCTCCCGCGTTCCCGCGCCTCCATGACGCCCCTCGCGGATCCGCTTCGAGGTTCGCATGGGCGCAGTGGATGGCGATCACAGCGGCGATCGTCCTGGCGGTGCTGCCCAGCTCCGCGGTGGGGTACATCCCGGCCCAGGCGACGAACGAGACGGACGTCGCGCAACAGGCGGGCTTCAACTTCTCGGACGTGTCGAAGCTGAGCTTGCAGTGGTACCCGATGGGGTCGTACACGGAGCAGATCTCGTATCAGCTCGTCGGGGCGGATAGCTTGGGCATCAGCAAGGTGCGTTCTGTGTTCCGGTCGTGCGTCGCGCTTCCTCTTCTTGGCTTCTTGCATCCTTGCTGCTTCGTGCTCCTTCCCCGTACACCGTACACACCCATCGCTCCCGAGTTTGTTCGCGGGAGGCTGCTGATTTAACGGCGACCTCCTGCCGAGACACTACGGACCATACCCGAGACGTGCTGTTGGTGTCTGTCTCCGCAATGAGATATGGTCGTTGGGGTTAGCCTGGCTTTGTTATTAAATTGGTCGAGGAGAGATATAAGGGCTGCTCAATTTCTCCAAGTCAGTTCACTTCGAAAGGCCTCCCTCGCCAGACGCCACAATGATGAGCTAGCCGAGCGTAGCCGTTGACGGGGGTAATTCCGGGCTTATTCTGGCTCTTGGGGCAGAAAACCTCTCCCCCGACTTCGCTCTGTCCTCTGGACTCCCCATTGCGCATATCGTTCAAAAGGTAAGATAGCCTGCTCTCTCTGTCTCGATCATCACCAAGGCGCGACGGGAGGGGGAGCCCCCACATCGGGGGAACAAGAGCTCGCAGAACGCACTCTGGCCGGCGGATGTCAGAGAGGTCATCGCCACCATCACTCGGCTACGAGCAGCTGGAGGATGTGCTTTGGGCGAAGTGAACTGCCCTGGAGAAATTGAGCAGCCCAAGCCCTCCATCACCACACGCCATAATGATGAGCTAGATGAGCGTATCCGTTGACGGTGATGATTCTGCGCTTATCCTGGCTCGTTCGGCGAAAAATTCTGCCCCCTACCTTTGTTTTGCCTTCTGGGCTTATTGCTGCGCATATATATCGTTGGAAAGGACTGGATTATTATGACCAGCGTGCGGGGGAAGGGTGATCCCGAATATTCGCGGGAAGGGCTCCCAGGACTCAGGCCAGACGGTGATGTCACAGAGGGCATCCACCATCCGTGGCTACGGGGAGTCTGAGGACGTGACGAGCTTTGGGCGAAATGAGCCGACGGGGAGAAATTGAGCAATCCTCATGTATGAACTTCTTTATGCTATGTGCTAGAACGTTCACCTGATGGTTTATGACGTCTTCGCGGTGATTCGGCGTCGGTTGTGGCGAAACGCTCATGTCATTTTTATTTTATTCTAGGGAGCGCTGGTTCACTTCTCCGAAGACAAGCTACCTAATGCCACGAGTGAGTGCTTCGTCAACTTGGCGCAGGATTTTGTCTGCGCACTTGAAGGCTGATGCTGTCCGCGATTTTCGCCTGCATCACGGACCAGCTACGACGCCATGGATCGCCCTTGTATCTTGTGATGCGAACTCGACGAATGCTTCGATGGATGATGATATCTTTACTTTGGCCCGTGATCGGGGAGCAGTTGCTGCCGTGCGTACCTCGGTCTGTGTTTACCGCTGTCCTCTCCGTCTGACTAAGAATTCTGTTCCAGCTGCTGTACTCGCTGAAGTCTGTGTCGTGCTATATCAACCCCGAGTATTCGAATCCTGCCAACTTTGATCAAGTTATGGACATCTTTGCTACCCAGTCTCTTGCTTCATCTAAGTATGTCTTCTACCTTGAACTGGAGCACGGAGTATCGCACTCACCCGAACTTCTCGCGAAGACTTATTGAGAGCCAGTTTAATACCATCCTTGGCAACTCTTCATCAAAATACTATTGGTTCAGTCCCACGCTACTCAACAGCAGTCAGCACGACATAGAGTACGCGATTGCCAACCACACTGTCCCTGATCCCGGCTACCTCTTCGCGACTCTCACCGCATCCAACGCGACTATTCCATCGGCGAATAATACGGGATCAGGTACCTCCACACCTGGCGGCGGCGGAAGCGCTTCTCCCGCGGGCAGTAACACCAATACTAGCTTGGCGATGTGGGCTCTTCTCCTTGTTGCTTCCCTCTTGATGTACTAAGGTTTGGATGGCTGATTGGCCGCGCGCTTGCTTCTTGTCAGGATCATCCTGTATGCCATTACCGGCTGCGTCTCTGCCCTCTTCTGCATCGTGATCATCTCCGGCGTGCGTCTCTTTCCCTTTCCCTTCCCTCGCGTGGGTGATCACATAGATCCCGGAGCTCACATGCCCGCTTTTGTCTTTGTTCGTCGAACCTTGCAGGCGATCCGGGCAATCCGCCACCCAGAACGCTACGGGCCCCGCTCGGGCGACAACGGTGCCCAAGGCGCGTCGGGCTCCCAGAGCCGGGCGCGGGGTCTCACCCGGGCGATCCTCGACACCTTCCCTGTCGTCAAGTTTGGCAGGGCGGATGCCGGCCCCGAGGCGCACGTCCCAGGGCCCGCAAAGGATATCGAGAGTGCGGGCTCTACGGACACGTCCGTGTCGATGGCGGGCATGGCGAAGGCGGTGCGGATGGGAGACGGCGGCGAGGAGGTCGCGGTGGAACTGCGCGAGTGGAACGCCGTCGCGTCGCGTCTGGGTAACGGCGAGGCGGAGGGCGAGGCGCATGCAGGGGGGCTGGCTCCCAGCGCTGTCGCGGCCCCCACCCTCGCGCATGCTCCTGCAGAGAGCGAGCCCGTAGCGGACTTGGGGGTCCGTGACCCGGCTGGCTCCCCGTCTTCGTCGTCGTCGAGTCTGCAGAAAGCTGTGCCACGTCGGCCGGCGACGGGGGGGAGGGAGAAGCAGGAGGGCGAAAAGGACGTGGTGCCGGACGCGATCGGGCGGGAGACGTGCCCGATCTGCATCGTGGACTTCGAGGAGGGCGACGACCTGCGCGTGCTGCCGTGCGAGGGCCACCACCGGTTCCACCAGGAGTGCGTCGACCAGTGGCTGCTCGAGCTCTCGAGCTCTTGCCCGCTCTGTCGCCAGGGTGCGTTCCAGTCCTTGTTCTTATTATTGCCTGCACCCCCCTCCCCCCACCTGGACGAACGCTGGCTAACGAGTGCTGTGCATATAGACTTCCAAGCATTGCAGACGATGATGGCCGCGGGCGAGGAGGCAGAGCACGCCGAACTTCCTGAGCCTCTGCATGCGCATACAGGGGGGTCAGGGCACGCGCGCCCGATATCGTCCGCCGCGGCGCGGTTCTCGAAGTACTTGCGCACGGCGCGGCGGCACAGGCAACGCCGTGCGCGCGAGGACCCGAGCGGGAGCAGTACTAGTGTGATGGACGTGCCGCCGCCTCCGCTGCCCATGCCTGCCGTATAGTGATTGAGGGGCGCGCGCGTTGAGGTGGAAGGGAAGGATATTTGGGTTGTATTTTTCATGTTGGTGTTGGTGTAGGAGTCGCGCGTCTTCCATGTGCCCCTCGCGTGGGGAGGATGATTTTGCTTTGTGCTGCTGACAGTGGGGCACACAGGCGAGATGTCCTGCCTATGTGACGTACGCGGCTCGCAGGACGTTGTATTACTAGTTGCTTTAGGCTGTACTTACGAGTCCGTTTATGATGAATAATTGCTAACATCTGTGCTTTGCGCTTTAATAGTGCCGGTCGGGGCGGTATGGGCGATATTCTCGAGGGCGTCGCGGCGGGTGGTGTGGAGGTGATGAGGGTTGTGCATCGGGTCGTGGATGACCAGGTCGAGTAGCGCAGGCCTTAGAATGGCAGGCTGGCAGTAACTTGGCCGGATACATGCAGCCATTAGCCACACCACGGGGGTAGGTAGGTAAGATCACCAAGTCACCGTTTAGCTCAGATAAGACATGGTCCGAGCACATGTACAGTCTATGTAACACCTCGTCGCACTTCACCACTCCTCAAGAAGCCTGGTAGACAGCCGGGCCCGCGACTCGTTCAGCATCGAGATGTTGTGCGGCGTGACGTGCGCCGGCGCGTCGACGACCGCGACGAACATCATCCCGCCGATCGCGGAGTCGGCCGGCTGCACGGTCGTGCCCTCGTGCTCGCCCGTCAGCGTCAGCTCCGTGTACGTCGTGTTGAGCTGCGAGACCCACGCGACGTACGCGGGCACGCCCAGGGCGGACGTGTGCGTCGTGTACGAGCGGTCGGGCCCCACGGGCAGGCCGGGGCTCTCCCACTGGAAATGGACGACGCGGCCGGGGGCGGAGAGCGGGGGCGCGCGGTCGTGCGTGACTGCGGGGCCGTTCGCTTGCAGGGTGTACAGGGTTGACGCGTTCGGGTTGTTCTAGTGCGGCCATTCGAGTCAGTATGTATGCGAGCGCGACACTCGGCGCCGACTTAGCCGCTGTGAGGAGAGCAGAGGAGGGGAGAGGACGCACCAAAATGGTCAACGCCGGGAAGTTCTGCCATGCGATGCGGGTGTTGTCCGGGGGGCAGCTGGCGACGTACGGCGCGAGGAGGGTCCAGGCCATGCTCTGCGAGATGGCGGGCTCGAAGAAGACGGGCATGGGGAAGAGGCCCTCGAGCTGGCGGAAGGCCATCTGCTGGCGCGCCTCGGTCGCGATGGACTGCAGCAGGAGGTTCGCGGCGGCGCGCGAGGCGAGGTGCGCGAGGAAGCCGTACACGCCGGACTCGCCGAAGCGTGTGAGCTGCTGGCAGAAGTCGAGGAAGTCGCGCACGCTCGCGAAGGGGTAGGTGTACGTGCAGCGCTGGGCGGCGACGCCTTCTGCGGAGATGGAGATCGATGATTCGTTAGAGTCAGGATCAAGGGGGCGGGCGGATGACGACACCGTGAACTTACTGCCGATGATGTTTGTGAGGAGCCGGGCGTGCGCGACCTCCTGGTCGGCCATGAACTGGATGAGGTGGCGGTCATCAGCGGTGAGGCCGGCGGCCTCGAACTCCGAGACAGGAAACTTCGCAAGACCGTATTCGAAGAGGTCGAGCTCGATGTACTCCTGGTAAAGGGCCAACGTCTACAGTGTTCCACATCGAATGAGGTGGGGTGATAAGACGGATTGCTTTCAGACGACATACCAGCGACTGGAAGTCGAAGTCCGACAAGGGCCGGTACAAAGGCGTCGTGTTGGTTCCCACACCACCCGCAGGCATGAAAGGCCCGACCTCTGGGACCGTGGTCTCTCCGGGCGGAGCAGGCGGCTCATATGTGTGCCAAGGACTGGGGAGGGATGGCATCCCCGCAGGGGAACCGATGGGCGGAGTTGGGGTATACACGTGCGGAGCAGGTGCGCCGATGGCGACGAGAAGGAGGGAGGACACGACGACGTGTAGTTTAACGAGGCTGAGCATATTGAGGTGTGATGGTGTGTAACGTTGCGTCAACCTTCCTCGATGCACAGGTACTTATATGCATCTTAGGTCGCCTCTTGATGGGACAGTTGAAGAAGGGGGCGGCCGGGAGGCGAGGGTTCGAGTTTAGGCCTGTGGGACGATACATTTAGCATAACGCCCTGGGCGAAAGGTATCGCGCGGACAATAAGACGCCATCCCTGTAAGGCGAAGAGAGGGGTTGAAGTGTGCTACAAGCAGGGAATGTCAAATGGCGGAGAGGGGGAGGCGAATGCGCCGTCAATGTCCGGATAAAGGTGCGATGCATTTATACTAAGGTTCCCGGTCACGATGAGGGATATTGACCGGGCCACGAAGATAATTTGGGCCTGAAACATACATAACCTTAAGAACGCTCTTTGACGAGAATATTGCTACTTACTGGCGATAAGAATAGGAATAGATGGTCGTCATGCCTGGTTATCGTTGAGCTGCCTAGAGAGTGTCGTCAGTCGGAGTCAGCAATATCCGATGAAGTCGATACGTGCCTTTAAAAGGGTGGAGGAAGTTTGGCACTACGAGTTGCAACGATCCTAATGAAGGTAGTTCGCTATAGCTCTTTGAATCGGGGAGATTGGATGGTTATCAGCATTCATCTTCGTATCGTCGACGTCTTGCAAGGGTAACAGCCAACTATTCAGCGTCGTCGAAATGCGAGTTAAGCTATGCATAAAGCCACAATGCTTGTACCGCTTTCTAGAGCATCCCCGCTAGCATCGGCCAGACTGGTGGATTGGCGTCAAGGACAGGCACGTAGGCATCTGCTTATAGAGAAAATGCATACGTACTACGTCTCCATCGACGAGACCTTCAGTGCGGCCACAGCTCGGAGCTGACAACAGCATCGACTAGTAGCGGCATGATCACTAAACATTCGATCGTGCCAAGACACACTTGCGCAGGGGCCCAGGAACGTAGGTCGCACGAGTCAAGTCCTCAAACATTCCGTGTGTCGCCGGTGTTCTCAGAAAGTCGTGCAACTGCGCCGCGGCATGAGACTAGTACAGTAGCTGTATTGAGACGCCTCAGGCAGATGGCAGTGGATCGGCGGCCTGAGCGGGAGCACAAGCTCAGGTCGCCCTGCACAAAGCCATGGCTTATCAACTGCATGTAAAATCATCAATGACTGCATACCTTTGTATGTTGCATTTAGTGAGCTTTAGTTCTAGAGCTCAACTGGGACTGGAGTGAAATCAGAGCTTGTGGTGGAAGTGGTCCAGAAGCGGTGAAGCGCAGTGGGCGTTTGATATTGGCGCCACCTGCACGCACAGCCGCGATCTCCGATTCCGGGCCCAGCCGAACCTGTTGGAAAACGCGCCTAAATGCTGGTGTAATCCATCCCCGGCATTGCAAACTGTGGTGCGCCTATCCTCTCTGCTCCCATAGGCCATACTGCGAAGGTATGATGACGCACATTACATTATCCAGTTGGCTGATTCTGGTCGCTATGACCCAGTGCCACGGACAAGGCAATGGGAGTAGGTAACGCAACTTACGCATGTCTTACAAATCCTTCCATTTAGTCGGCCGCCTTCCCCAACCCCGTCCTAAACCGGACGATCATATGTCAACCTGTGTGGGATTCGCTCAATTATCCCCACTGCAAGGAATCTCTCTGTGGATCGTCGAACACCGGCTCAGCCTAACACCAGCAATTTTCTTTTCAAACTGCGGGCGGAGGCTTGTTGATACACATACGTCATCGCGGACATTCACCAGGGTCTTGTATGTCATCCGAACGCGTATGCTTTGGTCAGCGAGGATGAAGGCCACGTACAACATCGAGTTTGAGGATCATGTATAAAAGCCGGGTAACAGTATGGCCCAAGTCCAGAACACGACACACATTTGCTTTAACTCCAAATCGCAGCCACACCACACTCTCACCCTGATCCCCAAACACCTACAACAGACATGCCCTCCAGCACGACCCCTGCACTCTTCTCCCCCATCCAGCTTGGCGACATGAAGCTTTCCCACCGCGTCGTCCTCGCCCCCCTCACTCGGTACCGAAACGACGACGCGCACGTACCGACCGCCCTCGGCCTCGAGTACTACACGCAGCGCTCCTCCATCCCCGGCACCTTCCTCATCACCGAGGCCACGTTCATCTCGCCGGAGGCGTCCGGCGTGCCCAACGCACCCGGGATCTGGAACGAAGCCCAGATTTCCGCTTGGAAGAAGGTACAGTGTGACAAAGCCCGCTGTTGTGTTCTTCCCGATGCAGGCTGACGGCTGATCTAACTTCCAGATAGTCGATGCCGTCCACGCCCAGGGGTCGTACATCTTCCTCCAGCTATGGGCCACTGGCCGCACCGCCCGCCCCGACATACTACACAAGGAGTTCCCGGATGCGCCGTATGCGGCGCCCTCTCCCATCCCTCTGACCTCTCAAGCCGAGGCTATTCCTCGCGAGCTCACGAAGGATGGTGCGCGCTGTTCTCTATACCTCCTCCGAGGACCTTGACAGATTTACAAACGCTCACGAGGGACTACCTGCAGAGATCAAGCAGTTCGTCCGCTGGCACGCGACTGCAGCCAAGAACGCCGTGGAAGGCGCGGGCTTTGATGGCGTCGAGGTGCACGGTGCGAACGGCTACCTCGTCGACCAATTCCTGCAGGACGTCTCGAACACACGCACGGACGAATATGGAGGCTCGGTGGAGAACCGCGCCCGGTTCGCGCTTGAGGTCATGGACGCGGTCGTCGACGCGGTCGGCGAGACCAAAACCGCGATCCGCCTGAGCCCGTGGTCGATGTACCAGGACATGCGCATGGCGGACCCGGTCCCGCAGTTCACGTACCTTGTTGATCAGCTCAAGCAGGGCCACCCCAACTTGGCGTATTTGCACGTCGTGACCCCTAAGGTTCTTGGCGCTGTTGGGCCCAAGGATGAGTCGGTACGTGTCTTTCATTGCCGAATTATTGCT
Source organism: Ganoderma boninense (assembly GCA_002900995.3). NCBI lineage: Eukaryota > Fungi > Basidiomycota > Agaricomycetes > Polyporales > Polyporaceae > Ganoderma > Ganoderma boninense. Next base: position 534,246 of record CM035313.1, on the reverse strand, counting down.
GTTATTGAGTGACGGGTTAACGCTTACACATTTCACTTTGCGCGTAGCAAACGCACTTCATCCATAAGCTCTGGGCGCCCCGTCCGGTGATCACGACCGGTGGCTACGACCGCGAATCCGGGCTCAAGGTGGCTGAGGAGACGGGGCAGCTGGTGGGCTACGGGTCCCTGTTCCTGGCAAACGTATGTCCCGCCGGCTATGTCCGCCTTTTATTCGCCTGTTCCAAAGGACTGACTCGTGGATCTTTTGTTTGTTTAGCCCGACCTTCCGTTCCGCCTCCGCGAGAACTTGCCACTGAACACGCCCGATCCGTCGACGTTCTACACGCGCCTCTCGGCGAAAGGCTACACGGACTATCCGTTCTCGGAGGAGTTCTTGAAGTCGCGGGCTTGAGGGCCTTGACTGGGGTCACGACTGTTTGTATATGACTTATTGCACCCTAACGTCACTACTTCTCTGACATTAATCGAAATCTGACATGTATGTGTTTGGGAAGTTTTGAAACTGCGGGCCCATCACTCCGAAGTACCTACCATATTGGCACCAGGCTCAAGCTCAGGCCACCCTGCCCAAACCATCATGCATTCAGCAAACACATACTCGGAACACGTGAAGTAGAAAATATCTCTCATTCGATGAGCTCCTAGATTCAGAATGATCCACGGCATCCTCAGAGTCACTGACATAGTGGGTACGATGGCATTTCACATGTTCAACGTTGAACGTTCATACACGAGCGTCTGATATCAGCGCCATCTGAGAGCACAAGTGTTCCGGCCATTCCGCGCCCTAGCCGAACCCATCCGATTTCGGAGACTTACTAAGTTGCTCGGGCTGTAGTCGGCGGAAATGGAGCTTTGTTTCTTCCTGACAATTTCGTCCCTTGGGCAGGAGATGAAGAAGGAAGTACTCCATGATTCCAGTCTTTCGTCATATCCGCCCACCCTCAGCGGCATGCAGTCACCAGCTATTCAGCCTTCAAGCATGGCCTCAGAAGGCCCGATATATAGCAGCGCGATGCCATCCCGTCATTGCAAACTGCAGCGAGCTCGCCTATTATCTGCTCGCTAGACCGCGAAGGTATGATGATGATGCACACATTGCGTCGTTGTGGCCTATCTTGTGCAACGATCTCACGACTCCTTCCATTTACTACCAGCCGCCTGTCTTCCCCAACCGCGTCCTCGTCCAGACGATGACATGTCAACAAAGTCAATTGTCCCCCCGGATATGATCTCTCTGTGGATGGTCGAACACCGGCTCAGCCTCGCACGAACAATTTCTTTTCAACTGCGGTTGGACCATACGTCATCGCCGACATTCGCACAAGTTTTGTATTGTCATCCGTACGCGTATCTTCCTATTAGCCCACGCCTACCGAGGTCCTCACTTGCTTTAGTCAGCAAGGATGGAAGCCACACACAACACCGAGTTCGGGGATACTTATGTATAAAAGCCCGGTCATGGTATGCCTTCAGTACTTCCAATCCACAGCACAACACGCATTTACCTGAACTCCCAATCGCAGCCACACCGCACCCTCAGCCTGATCATCCACAGAAATGCCCTCCAGCACCACTCCTGCACTCTTCTCCCCCATACAGCTCGGCGACATGAAGCTTGCCCACCGCATTGTCCTCGCCCCCCTCACCCGCTTCCGCAACGACGACGCGCACGTCCCGACCGCTCTCAGCCTCGAGTATTACACGCAACGCTCCTCCGTTCCCGGTACCTTCCTCATCACCGAGGCCGCGTTCGTCTCGCCCGAGGCGTCCGGCGTGCCCAACGCGCCCGGGATCTGGAATGAAGCCCAGATTTCCGCCTGGAAGAAGGTGTTATGCACTGGCACAGACGCGCTCTTCCCAATGCAGGCTAAACTGACGGCCCGACGCACTGAACTTCCAGATAGTCAACGCTGTCCACGCCCAGGGGTCCTACATCTACCTCCAGCTATGGGCCTTGGGTCGTTCCGCCCGCCCCGACATACTGCACAAGGAGTTCCCGGACGCGCCGTACGCGGCACCCTCTCCGATCCCCCTGCGCTCTCAACCCGAAGCCATTCCCCGCGAGCTCACTAAAGATGGTGCGTCCTTCTTGCTACCTCCCTGAGGCTTGTACCTCGACGTTCGTTTCACGTTTCATCACAAACAGTGCTCATGCGGAACCACCTGTAGAGATTAAGCAACTCGTCGGCTGGCACGCCACTGCAGCCAAGAACGCCGTCGAAGGCGCGGGCTTCGATGGCGTCGAGGTCCACGGCGCGAATGGGTATCTTGTCGACCAGTTCCTGCAGGATGTCTCGAACACGCGCACAGACGAGTATGGGGGATCCATCGAGAACCGCGCACGGTTCGCGCTCGAGGTCATGGACTCGATCGTCGAGGCCGTCGGCGAAACCAAGGCTGCGATCCGTCTGAGCCCGTGGGCGGTGTACCAGGACATGCGCATGGCGGACCCAGTGCCGCAGTTCACGTACCTTGTGGACCAGCTGAAGCAGCGCCACCCGAACCTGGCGTACCTCCACGTCGTGACTCCTGGGGGTCCTCGCGGCGTCGGGCCGAAGGATGAGTCGGTGTGTCTTATGTCTTTCGTTGCGGGATTTATTGGTGGTATCTATAGTTCTCGTCTTGTGCAGCAAACGAACTTCATCCATGAGCTCTGGGCTCCCCGTCCGATGATCACGACCGGTGGTTACAACCGCGAAGCCGGGCTCAAGGTGGCTGAAGAAACGGGCCAGATCATCGGCTATGGGTCCCTCTTCCTGGCTAACGTACGTCGCGCCTGGGCCGTCGTCGCCGCTTCTGTCTAACATTCTGACTCCGTGTTGATCTTGGTGCTGACAGCCCGATCTTCCATTCCGCCTTCGCGAGGATCTCCCGCTGAACACGCCCGATCCGTCGACGTTCTACACGCGCCTCTTGGCGAAGGGTTACACGGACTATCCGTTTTCGGACGAGTTCTTGAAGTCGCAGGCTTGAGGCGCCTTGACTGAGGCCATGACGGCAGCCCTTCGTCTTGCAATCAATTGGTTGTGCTCTAACATCGCTACTCCTTGGACAGCGATCTCGGAATAGACCTAGAACAATAGCAATAACTTTAGGTGACGATTTTTCTGTGCCAGCTACAGGGATGGATGTGGGGAACTTGGTAAGAGAGTACACGTCGTCCATGCATACCAAAAGACGAGCCGTAACAGAACCATCTCAAAGTACTACCGGTCTTTGGAGGTTAGTGGAAGAAGAGGTCGGAGGAAATGCCAGTTAGAATAGGCGCCAAGGTTGGCCGCCGGAGTTTCCCGAACCTAAATTGGACCCGGCGATAGTCGCTATCATTTATACGTCTTCGCCGATCTCTTTACTACCGCCTCCTCGCGCTGACAAGTACTGGCTACCTCGACGTCTTCAATCCCATCCCACTATAGGACATAGGTAGGCCCTGTCTTCCCTCCACAAAATTTGTATACTAATGTTCTCAATGTCCACTGGGGCATGGCTGAATTGATCTGGTCCTCCATAATAATCGGCCGTTCAATGACGAGTTCCTGTCTGAGGTCAGGTCCAGAGCAATGGCAGTTGCTATATTATTATCAGCAGCTGATACACCGAGGACCCCTTAAGTTGCATTGACGTGAATGTTCCCTTGGAGTTATCACCGGACGAACGCGACTGCGACAGCGTGCACAGTTCTAGCTTTGCCTAACTACTCACGCCTTACAAATCCCTGTGTTTATCATCCGCCACCCTCGCAGATGTCGCACACGCACCATTATCAACCTTTTTCCAAGATAAGATGCCGTACGCGACCCACACGTGCGTCCATAGGGTATAAAAGCCCGATGCCGCGGTGTCTACCTGGACCAGACCCTACGACCATCCTCATCACATTTGTAGCGTGCTCCCTAAAGTTCCCCAGCAACGACTGTCTAGGAGGATGTCTACCACCCCGTCCCCTGCCCTTTTCTCCCCCATCCAGATCGGTGACATGAAGCTCAAGCACCGCGTCGTCCTTGCTCCCCTCACCCGCTATCGAGCTAGCGACGAGCACGTCCCAACCGACCTCGTCGTCGAGTACTACAATCAGCGTGCCTCCGTCCCCGGCACGCTCCTCATCACTGAGGCGACCTTCATCTCGCCCGAAGCCTCTGGAATGTTCAACGCGCCTGGGATTTGGAACGACGCGCAGATTGCTGCGTGGAAGAAGGTGAGCTCATCTGTGATTCCCCCCCAAAATCCATACTTCTTCGTATTGCATCCATGGTCGCTGAGCTGCGCTGCATCAGGTCGTTGATACCATACATGAGAAGGGTTCCTATGTCTACCTCCAATTGTGGGCTTTGGGCCGCAGTGCCCGCCCCGATGTCCTCCACCAGCTGTTTCCAGACGCGCCGTATGTGGCGCCCTCTCCGATTGCGTTGAGTACGCAGCCAGACCATGTCCCCCGCGAGCTCACGAAGGATGGTGCGCACCCTTCGTTTCAACATCAATGCCCCATGGTTACACCGTGACAACGGCTGACGAGCCACTTAAATCTTGATCCGCAGAGGTCAAGCAGTACGTCCAGTGGTATGCGACTGCGGCCAAGAACGCGGTCCACGGCGCTGGATTTGACGGCGTCGAGGTCCACGGCGCAGCCGGCTACCTCGTCGACCAGTTCCTCCAGGACGTATCCAACAAGCGCACGGACGAGTATGGCGGGTCCATCGAGAACCGCGCGCGGTTCGCGCTCGAGGTCATGGACGCGATCGTCGAGGCCGTCGGCGAGACCAAGAGTGCGATCCGGCTGAGTCCGTGGATGCAGTTCCAAGACATGGGCATGGCGGACCCGGTGCCGCAGTTCACGTACGTCGTCGACGAGCTCAAGCAGCGGCATCCGAACTTGGCGTACCTCCATCTCATCTCCGCTGGCGCGCCATATAGCCTTATACCGAAGGACGAGACGGTGCGTTTCTCTGTCCGAGGAGGAGGGGGTGGTGCTGACGAGGGGGTCTCGTCGCGACTCCACGGCAGCAAACCCACTTCGTGCACAAGCTCTGGGCCCCTCGTCCGGTGATAACCACCGGCGGGTACGACCGCGACTCGGGGCTCAAGCTCGCGGAGGAGACTGGGCAGCTCATCGGCTACGGCGTCTTGTTCCTCGCTAACGTGTGTCCCAGCTCAGTGCTCCACCGTCACCGCATTTCGTCTGACTGTGTTGTATTCTTGGTACAGCCAGACTTGCCGTTCCGTCTGCGGGAGGACCTGCCGCTCAACACTCCCGACTTCGCCACGTTCTTCGCGCGCCTGGAGGCGAAGGGCTATACGGACTATCCATTCTCCGAGCAGTTCCTGAACTTGAAGCAGGCTTGAACTTGAAGATGAGAGTCAAGGTTTGGGACGGCGTTGTTGATTTTCTTCAGCCTCTCCGGGTATACCTGACCTAGGATGAAGGGGGAAGGAGACTGGGGGCTCAGATTGTACTCCGAGATTTGGTTCGAAATTGTTGCTCTTGAGCTATGTTGGAGGAACTTCCCATCAGCAGGACTGTTTTGACTCGGGCCGGAGTGCCGTAGCGCTTAATGTTGACCTCTGTCGGCCCTCAGCTCAGCCGTTCCTACTTGGCTTTCTCCTCCTACCATGAGCGGTACATAACCTCTCCACTCCTCCTACCAGATAGCAGACCTTCTTTACTCACAGGACGATGAGGGCAGTCAACTTGAGCGAGTCATTCAATTTCCGCGGTGGCTGGCAGGTGGGTCCGCTGCAGTGATGTCAGCCTTGAATTCAAGGTTTGTCTCCTGGTGAGTGATTCTACTGCTTTGTCTTCGCGCATATACTCACACCGTGCAATGGTTGGGACTATGTCTGCAGTCGAAGTGCTCTTTTCGAAGAAAATACTAGTAAAAGATACCATCTCCACGAGGCGTGGCAGAGTTCCATCTCGGCAATGAGCTGAGTCGTCATGTCAAAATCCACATTGTATGCACTTGATTTTGACTTGATCACCTTCATAGTTCCATATAATCAGATTTGCGCATGTCAAAACAGTCCGTCCGATTCAAGCGTTGCAAGAGACATTAGGTTCTCTTGTTGTTGCGACATGCCGTTTGACGACGATTTCGGCCTGTGTTTGCCTGGAGGAACACTCAATCGGTCCGGCTCCACTCCCCGAGAAAAGGAGCTGAGTCTTGACTTCTGAACTTGCATTCATAACCCTATTGGATCGAATCAAGTGGTGTTCCACCGAAAACGTTCGTATCCGCATCCATCGAGTGCTGAGCGCTGATCGCCTGACCTTCTTAGGAGAATATGCCAATTTGCAGATATATTCCTGAAATAAGTGGCCGTAAGCTGTTCAAGAAGGTGGCGAAGGGGTGTGTACAGTCATCTCACGGAGACACAATTGGCGGGCGTCTTGAGAAGATACCGAGGACGCCCTCGTCTGCTGAGATCACATACTTCGCCGTCTCGACCGAACTGCTCAGTATTAATGTCAATGCATCTCAAGTCGATCGGCTGGAAGGATTTCCTCTTCTTTGCTCTGGGAGATCTCTGCTCGTACTCTTTGTCTTCGAGAGCCCATAACGAATACGGCCATGTCACGAGCGGCACGCCGCCATGCCACAACGCCATATGTACGAAACCGGCTTGAGATCGAGGCCATGATCCTTCGGTAAGCACCTTCGTCCCTTGCTCATATACATATCTATCCAAACCTGCCCACCGCCCCAGGAGATGCCCCTTGTTCATCGAGACCCCGTTCCGGGCGTGTCGCCCTAGCTCGGTTCCCCCTCGCGGCTGGCACGTTAAAGGAAGGGTTGCGTCCCGCCGCTATTCTCGCCAAGGGGCTGACCAGCCTGACCCAGCACAATGGAAGGTATGTCAACCTCTCATAGACATTCTATAAAACATTTGGGGCGAACATCCGCGGCCCACTCGCGACCAGTACTCCAGTCCCGCTCGCTGTGCTTGTGCTCTCCCTGCATCGTCTATCGTCTGTGCTGTGATGCGCTCTCCGTCTTTGCACCATGCTTCCGTCGTTCCGCTTATCTCCGCTCTCAGCATAGGCTTTCTCTCGCTCTCTCTCGTCTCAGCGTTGGGCACATCGTGCTCTGCGCCCGTTACCAGCGGCACCGCCGCGCCTTCTGCGCCGTTCTGGATGGAACAGATCCAACACCAGGGCACCGCACCGTATGGCCTCGCCGGCAGCACATACCAGGTATTTCGCAACGTCAAGGTGAGTTCTCCATGTGTATTCGTCCTCCTGTCGAGGCTCCCTATCGTCAGCCCCATCGGCCGGGATGACGATACCCTATTCAGGATTTCGGAGCCAAGGGCGACGGTGTTACCGATGATTCTCTGGCGATCAAGTGAGATTGCCTTACCTTTGTTTTATGTGGATCTCCTATTCATTCAATATGCAGTGCTGCTATTTCTGCGGGGAGCCGTTGCGGGAGCGGATGTGGCTCATCATCGTAGGGGGACCCTTCTTGTTCCTGGCGATCTCTTCTCACCCATTTCCCCCTTTACTTAGTGTCTCGCCGGCTGTTGTGTACTTCCCTGCGGGGTGAGACGACCTTCTCACGCCGTGTCTTTGCTTTGTGTCGCTCAACAGACTGTGGCAGAACTTATCTCGTCTCTTCGCCCATCAACTCGTACTTCTACACACAGATCATCGGAGATGCTAAACACATGCCTTCCCTCGTCGCGACTGCAAACTTCCAAGGTCTCGGCGTCATCGGTGAGTGTAATTTTCCCCCTTTGTATTGATTGCGTTGACAGTTGACCTACTGACCGAGCTCCGTAGATGCGGATCCTGGCTGGTATGTGAACCAGAACAATTTGTAAGCCTTTCGAGAAACAGCGTTCGCCCACTACACGTCTTGATCACTTGAAAATAGCTACCATGCCATTCGCAACTTCAGGATCGACACGACGCGTATCCCTCCCACCGATATTGCCACGGGTATCCACTGGCAGGTCTCGCAGGCGACGTCCCTGACCAACATTGTCTTTGACTTGTCCGCCGCTTCAGGAACTCAACACCAAGGTTCGTCCTCGCCCTAGCCGTTCCGCGCGTGCTGGCCTTGACCTCTCACAAATGATAACTTTTCCCCAGGTATTTGGATGGAGAACGGAAGGTGCAGCGGCTCTTTCCCACAGCTCCTTCCGCGCACTACGCTGACCCGATGATTCCAGTGGTGGTTTCATGGGTGGTAAGTCCGATTTTGCGGCGCCACGTTCGTGGAGGACTCATTTTCATCTTCCTTTCATAGATCTCGTTGTCAATGGTGGCAAGTACGGCTTGTGGGTCGGTAACCAACAGTAAGCATCTCCTTCGTCCAGGGCCTTCTTCTGTGGCGACTGAATCTCAAAGGTTCACTGTTCGTAACATCACGGTCAACAACGCCCAGACTGGTATGTCAGCCCGTCGTTGCATGGTGGCTCATCTTCGCTGACCTGGTTGCGTCCCAGCCGTAAGTTTCTTTCGCTGTATCAGCCTCTGCCAGATCTCAATGCCCCAGTGATAGATATTCACGGCATGGAACTGGGGATGGACATTCCAAGGTACGCTCTCAAGTTCCAACTCCCCTCTACTCTCTCGTATAGATACGTACGATCGCAGGTGTCACCATCAATAAATGCCAGTGCGGTTTCCAGGTCAACACCGGCGGCACCACGCCAGACAGCCAGGGCGCCGGCGGCGAGGCGGTCATCGACGCCGTCGTGACCGACACCCCCGTCTTCATCCAGAACTCCCTCCCGAGCGGCGGCTCGCTGCACGGCGCGCTCGTCCTGAACAATATCCGCCTCAACAACGTCTCCACCGCCGTGGGCGTCGCCGACGGGACCGTGCTCCTCTATGGCATGGCCGGCGGCTCGCTGACCGTCGACTCGTGGGCGCAGGGCAACGTCTACACGGGCACGAACCCCGCCGGGCGCTTCGTCCAGTCCGGCATCCCCAACATCCACAAGGACCCGAGCCTGCTCGACGCGCAGGGCAGGATCTTCGGGCGGGGCCACCCGCAGTACGAGGACTACGCCCCAGACCAGTTCGTCAGCGTCAAGTCGCAGGGCGCGGTGGGCGACGGCGTGGCGGACGACACCGCCGCGATCCAGGCCGTGTTCAACCAGGTTCGTCGCGGGCTCGTGTTTCTGTTTCTCGTGCTGGCGCACACGGTGAGCGCTGACGGCCAGACGCACACCGCAGTGGTCTGGCTGCAAAATCATCTTCTTCGATGCGGGCGTGTACGTCGTCAACAAGACCATCGACATCCCCGCGGGCACCCAGATCGTCGGGGAGGCCTGGTCCACTGTCATCGGCACCGGCACCGATTTCGCGGACTACAACAACCGTGAGCCTTCTTTGCCAGACGCTGTGGTTTAGGCCTCGGGACTCACAGAGACCTCCAGCTCGTCCTATGATCCGGGCGGGCGAGAATGGCTCAGTGGGCGTACTTGAGATCACAGACATGATCTTCTCCACGCGCGGCCCTAGTACGTGTGCCCGGTTCTCGAGGTTAACCCAGGGTGCGTATCCCTCACCTGTTTCAAACCAGCCGCCGGCGCCGTCATCATCGAGTGGAACGTCCATGAGCCTGCGGGCCAACACGGCGTTGCAGGGACCTGGGACACGCACATCATCCTTGGTGGAAGTACGTGTCCCACCATCCATCTCATCTCGCCTAGGCTCTGCTGATGAAAGAAACTACGACAGAGACGGGGACGAACCTGCAGGCCAGTCAGTGTCCGATTTCTGGCATCGGCGGTAACGAATGTTTTGCGGCGTTCATGGGTCTCCACCTGACCCCGCAATCCAGCGCATACATCGAGGTCGGTGCGTCGTACCCACGGGAGGACACGGATGCTCAGCCTCTTTGTCCCTTTTTGTGCCATCGTATCACAGGGCTTGTGGGTTTGGACCGCGGACCACGACCTCGAGGCCGGGCCCCAGATCAGCCTCTGGACTGGGCGCGGAATCATGACCGAATCGCAGGGTCCCGTCTGGATGGTCGGGACGGCCAGTGAGTGGTTATCAGACCCAAAAATATGCCACGCGTCATTGAGAGTTCGCCAGGCGAACACGCTATCATATACGAGTACTACTGCCTGAACGCCAGGAACCACTACATGGGCCTGATCCAGTCCGAGACGGTACGCTTGGAGTCGGACGATGACGTCGGCGTCCAGCTCGAAGCCTGAAGCACTGAGCACTGACGTCGTCTCTCGTCTCTCTGGCAGCCGTACTTCCAGCCCAACCCGGCTCCGTCTGCGCCGTTTCCCAACAGCACGCTCTACAACGATCCAGACGTCGGGCCGGGTGCCGCGTGGGGCCTCACAGTGAACAACTGCCAGAACATCCTCGTCTACGGTACGCACTCCGGCCCTTCCGCACCCCATCTGATCCTGACCTTCCCCCCCCCCTCCGACCGTCCGACGTCATCCCACACTCACACTCACACCCGCTCCTCCTCCGCTTCGCCCCCAGGTGCCGGACTGTATAGTTTCTTCCAGGTGAGCCCAGCGCCCGCGCGTGCCGTGGGGTGGATCCCCGACCCGATGCATCTCATACTGACCGATTAACGATCTGGGGCATGGGGGCAGGACTACACGCAGACCTGCCTGAGCACGTTCAACTGCCAGCAGCAGATCGTCAACATCGACGCGGGCTCGACCGTCGCGATCTACCTCCTCTCGACCGTCGCGAGCACGGCGATGCTCAGCGTCGACGGCCAGGGCGTCGTCCCGAACTCGGCGAACAGGAACGGCTTCGCGGAGACGCTCAGCGCGTGGACGCGCACGTAGCACGTAGCCCGCGGTCATGCGCGCGCGGGCGCGGAGGACGGCTCGGTCGGGGGCCTGGCCGTCCGTCCAGCGGCGAGTGGCGAGTGACGACGAGGTGCGGCACCCGATCGTGGCCGCCGCGGTCGCTCGGGGGTTTCAGTTTTGCGTTCTTCTTATTGCGTGCGCGGGGGTTCTTACGTCCTTTCATATGGCTCTGCGGGTGCTCGTTCCTTGGACAGCTGCGGCGGCAGCGGCGCGGTACTTACGGGTTTGCGGGAGAAAGGGGGGGAAGGGGAAGGGCGTTCGCTCTCGCTGCGGCATCGGCGGCTGTCCACGGTGTGTGTTTTGCATGTACAGTTCTCGAATTTCGTATTGTGTTATCGGACAGAGTATCGGACGCGGGTGCCGGCTGAGACTCCTTTGTCCCCCAGCTTGCTATGTTCGATGCCGGAGGAATTTGGGAAGGTGCCGTGGCTCGTCTTCGCCTCCCCCTCCGAGTGCGTAACGTACAGTAACGGAAGGGCGGAGCGTTCAATATTGATCTCTGCGAAGGAGATCTTGAGTGAGTCCGGAGAACTCGGGGCGTCGATGATGTAAACCCACCACAAGATTCAAGCCATGGGATGTACGGCGTTGCTGAGCTGGACATGGTACTGATGGGGGGTGGCAGTCAAGCTCAAGCGTCGCTTCGTGCGGGACAGCAGACCGAAGCCGCTCATCGACCGCATACAGCCACTGCATGAGGGTACTCGGGGAGTGTGTGCACAGTAAGAGTGTTTATATGCGCATATCCTCCTTGCACTTGCATTGCACACACGCAGTTGTAGTCATGGTGGGCACGCACCGGCGAAGAAGGGGTTGAAAACGAACTGATACGCGCGAAGGCCTCGCTCGGTGCTTCTTCATTTTCCTCTTCTTTTCCGTTCTGGGCAATGTCCTAAACCGTCTGGCTTCGGGGCTTGGCAGGGCGGCTTCGGCCAGCTAATGAAGGGAATGAGTGACCGCATATACGCGCCAGATACGCACTCGAAGCCGGCATATATTGCCTGAGTAACTCGCGACCCTTCTTCCGCGGTGACATGGCGTGTGTGGTGATTCGAAAAGCGGGGTGGATATCCTGCTTTGTGTGATATCGGATGCTCGGGAATGGGGGCTAGCGACAATCGATGGGTCGTCCACATGTCTCCGGAGTTGAATATTCATACCCAGCTATATGTACAGTCGAAACCCTCTTATTCCATACCTCTCATAACCCATAACCCCTTATAACCCATGGCCCGAGGCCTTTCCCGACTCGGGGAAGGGGGGGAAAGCCATAAACCCCTGATAACCCATACCCATAACCTATTCTGGGGGCTCAAACCCCATAGCGCCTGAGGGAAAAATACATGCTTACCTCCGAAAATGTGGTCTTCTAGATCAAATACGGGTTATAAATGCTGTTCGAGTGAATAGTGAACCGTAGAAGATCCAGCTTCATGTTGTATGGGGTCGATGGAGGTGGACATTCTATGAGCTTCATCGAGGGCGCCCACTTGGCGGCGGCGGCTCGCCTTGGGCCGGGGCGCTTATAGGGCGCCAAACCTCCCTTATACCATAACCTCCAATAACCCATAGCCTGGGGACCTTCCCGAGGGGTATGGGTTAAGAGGGTTTCGACTGTACCTGCTCAGCGTGCAGCACCACCCTGAGCCGGGAGGACGTGAGAGAATAGACTGAGGGAGGAAAGAAAACATGCCTTTTGCGCTCTTCCATGCTTGGATCACGATCCCTCCACACTCCCCCGGTCTCCAGCCGCGGAGCAACACCCTGCGGCATCTCGATCCCGCGACAATCGCGATTGCAGGATCCCGCCGGTCGGTCGCCTAGTGGTCGCCTGCGCTAAGACAAACGAGGAAGACGCCCCACCCGTGATGCCACACAATACGTCGAAGCACCCGGAGCGGCCACGAGCGGGACACCTGAGTGCTGTGGCACGGCTTTTTTGTGCGTTTTCCGAGCGGGCTGCCTTGTGTGTCGCAAGTGCGTCGCAAGATGCCCCATACTTGTGCCCGTCCTGTGGCTCCCGAGTGACAGTCGTGGAGTCTTGTTCAAACGTCACGTCGTCCGGGCGCCCGAGATCGCGCACATCCATTCGTGGCAGGCGTGGTGCGCTCCATTCACTTGGAGAGACGGAAAACTGGCTCACACAAGCTGGCACAGGGGCAGGCGGGGAGAAATCCGGTTGTCACCCGATATGAAAGGCGGCTTCCGTCGCGCAGGGAGCCGGAAGAGACGAGGCTTCTGTAATTCCCGTGAGCTGGGTTCTCGAGGCCCGAGGGAGTGCACGCTGCAGATCTGCCGGATGAAGGTGCAGAGACGCGAAGAGTGGCGAACATTGAGGGAAGAGGACACCGGGTCTTGGCACTGGCAGGCTGCAGCAAGCAAGCGGGGTTGCATGTGGCCGAGCGGCGGATGTGGGGATGGGAGCAACAGTCAAAGATCGATTCGGTGTCGGCGCTGCGGGCGATGGGCGGAAGCAGCCTGCCCGTGGGAAACGCACCTGCCTTATAAGCTGCTGGCAATTTTGCGCCTTCGCCAAGGACCTCATCCTTCTCTCCGTCTTTTGCTTCGCGCAACGCACTTCCCTCACTGCGGCAACTGCTCAATCTATATGGTATTCTCGCCTCCCTGGTGCGTTTTTCCTTCCTGATCGCCGTGCGAGCCCGGCCAATGACGTCGGTCGGCTTCAGTGTTCCACATCGGACGACCAACATTCACTTCGGACCACTTGGCCTTCCCCTTGTCGACACAGACCGTCCTCCTTAGAACCTCTTGCTCTACCACCCCCAACTCGCTGGTATAACTCTCCCCTCCCATGGGCTAAATTCGTCGGTATTCGCCATCGGATCCAGGTCGCCTGCTCCGTCGTAACAAGATTTCCTCCCGCCATTTCCACACACCCGCATACATAGATAAATAGACCCGCATACATCTACAGCTGTCCAGCAGCAGCACCCCCTCTTCCTCGCGACCTCTGATCCTCTCTCAACACAATGTACGCCCTCAAGCCGACGTCTTTCTTCCGGCCCTCCAGCCGCCCCACTTCCCCTGTTCCCGCTCATCGTCAGGAATCTCAAGTGGGTGCAGAGCGGGCTCCGCGTCCCTTGTCCAGGCTTTCTTTGCCCAACTTCCGCAAGCCCACCGCCTCCCCCGCCCCTGGGGTGGCGGCTCTCGGGCCCACCGTCGTCCAGGACGGCTCGTTCATGGAAGTCCTTAGTTTGAAGCTCAGCGAGGCCGTTTCCAGGGCCCTCGCTCATCCCACCGGTCCCGGAGCACCCGGAGAGCTGCTCGCGGGAAGGCGGCCGATACCCGCTGGCCGTGGCCGCGCCCTCGGCTCCCTCATCGTCTCGTGAGTGTCCTGTACCGCAGCGTTGAGTCTTCTGTCGTTGACCTCGCGGAAACTGCAGCGAAACCAAAGCATCCCAGGAGAACCCCCACGTATACCGCGCGGTCATCCGCACCCTCCAGCGTCCCCTTTCAGTCCTCTTGACCAACCTCTCCAGCAACCTCGTTGCCCTCATTTCCACTCCTGCCTTCACTGCCCCACCTGCACTCAACGCCCAGAACCCGGAGCTTAATGCTACGCAACTTCATGCGATCGCTGTCGCCACGTTCGCAGGGGAGCTTCTCGAGTCGTTTGACGAGATCGGTTTCGGGGTGGAGGTTGACACTCGGGGTGAAAGCCTCAGAACCATTCGCGAGGGCCTCGTTTCGATCGTGAAGCGAGTCATCGACCCACTCATGGCCCGCACCAAGGCCGACCTCCTGCCTCTCCTCCAAGCTCTGGAGACCGTGCCACCGGCCTCGGCGGCTCCCACCGGCAGTGTTGGGAAAGCAACCGGGGCTATCAAGTCTCCGGTTCCCCACCCTTCAATCATGACGCTACAAGCCGTCATGCCCGTCCACGCTCGCGCGCTATCGCGTATCGTCGGTTCGGCCTACACAGAGAATGCCCTTGCCTCCCTAGTCATCTCGCTCATCTGGCACGGCATAGTGGCGCTGACTCACCGCCCGACCCCCATGTCACCCCCTGCATCGCCCTCCATGGGTGCGGTCACACTGAAGACCAAGGACTCGAAGAAGGCCCTCACCACGCCCCCTGCGACACCGCCCGCAAGTCGTTTCACGCTCAAACTCCCGCCGTCCCGACCCCCAAGCCCGCCTTCGGTCGCGACCCGCGGCCAGACCGTCGCCGCGGACGCGCGCACGCTCTACAACCTCTTCGCCCAGCTGCCGAAGCCGTCTGCGACGAAGGAACAGACGCGGCTCGCGCGCGAGGTGGTGGACGAGGCGTTCGACGGCCTGAGCGCGCTCATCGCGCTCCTCGAGGCCATCCAGGTGCACACCACCACCGCCCCGCCGCCTCCCCCGGCCGCGCGGCACCCGAGCTCCGGCGCAGGCAGCCCGAAGGCGGCGCCGCTCGCGGAGCTCGAGACGGACCTCGACGTGCTCACCGCGGACATCCCGATCGTCGTCGCGCTGCCGCTCCTCCTGCGCACGTACCTCCCCAGCGAGCGCTCCGTGCCCGCGATCCTCGGCATGGAAGAGGACGCGTACCGCCGCAACTGCCTGAGCGGGTTCGGGCGCGCGGAGGAGTGCGGCGTGCCGGTTGGGCAACGCGTGCTCGACGTGCTCCGTGCGGACCCGGACAAGATCGAGGGCGTGGGCAGCGGGAACGGCGCGGAGCCGCTGCTTAGGTGGCTGCAGCGGGAGCTCAGGATCGCACGCGAGGAGGCGCAGGACGGGGGCGCGGGAGCGAACCCGCACCCGCACGTCGGGCATTGACTATATGGTCGTGGGTTCGTAATAGCGTGTGGTTCTCGCCGTGTAGGCGTGCACACCTGGTGGTGTACTTCGTATATGTCACTATCCTTATTAATGCATTTCTATTGGTCGGACAAGCTACTTATTCGCTGCGTGGTGGGATATAATCTGGAGGAGCACCAACCTCGGGAAAACGCTTTGGTCTAGAATCGCTATACAGCAGAAAAGAAGGAAGTTGAAGGAAACACATGATGGAAGTAACTAACTATATAGTCAATGTCATTCTGGTACGAAACGACATGATGACTCAAAATCACCGACACTGTCACGTCCGGCGCTTCGGGGCTTCGGCAGACGCGCACCGTCGAGCGCCTGAGTTGCCAAAATAGGCTTCCGGGATTTGCCGGGAAGAGCTGTATAGCTGTTCCCAAGCCACCGAATCGTCTGGCCGCCGCACAAGGAGTTATCGAGCACACCACCGACAACGACGACGACAGCGACAAGACCCACGCTGCACTCAAGATGGTCCGTCCTGCTGCCTTGATATGCTCCGTTATCCGCTAAACTGCGCTGGAACTCTGCAGGCCGAACAAAAGACAACCCCCTCGAACCCCATGAAGGAGCTCCGTATCGACAAGCTCGTCATTAGTGCGTTCTCTGTGCTCGCTCTTCTCGTCCCCCTTCAGCACCCTGACCATGCCCTCGTCCACCTTTCCCCATCGCCATCCATTGTATCCTCATAGACATCTCCGTCGGCGAATCCGGCGATCGTCTGACGCGGGCGTCGAAGGTGCTGGAGCAGCTCACCGGGCAGACCCCCGTGACGTCGAAGGCGCGGTACACGGTGCGCCAGTTCGGGATCCGGCGCAACGAGAAGATCGCGGCGCACGTCACGATCCGGGGCCCGAAGGCGGAGGAGATCCTCGAGCGCGGGCTCAAGGTGAAGGAGTACGAGCTCAAGCGCGGCAACTTCTCCGAGACGGGCAACTTCGGGTTCGGCATCCAGGAGCACATCGACCTGGGCGCGCGGTACGACCCCACGATCGGCATCTTCGGGATGGACTTCTACGTCGTCATGGGCCGCCCCGGCGCGCGCGTCGCGCGGCGGAAGCAGAAGACGGCGCGGGTGGGCTTCACGCACAAGATCAAGAAGGAGGACACGATGGGCTGGTTCAAGCAGCGGTTCGATGGTATCATCTTGGTGCGTCGTGCTTGCTTGCCTCGTGCGCTGCTGTGGGTTTTGTCTGGGGCTGACGGGGGAAATTTTCTGCTCCTTCACAGGCGAAGTAGGGGTTGTTGTATCATCAGTGTTTATGCTGTCTTGTTCTTTGCTATGACCTTATTGCACGCCATGTATCCCCCGCACATGCACTAAAAGCAGAACCACCACCGCATTTTTTTCCACGGGATTTTACTAGGCCTCTCTTGTGTGCGTGAACTGCGGAGGTCATATGTTCCTTTCTGCTCCGTTTCATCTCGATGACGGCCGTGACGGAAGGATTCTGTTGTAAACTGTGGTCGCTGCCTGTGACGACTTTCCACTGGAAGCTTTCGGCATGCAGAGAGCTCAGGGGCCGATCTTGCCTTTCTTCCAACGATTCAGACGGCGGAGATTGTAGGATGAGAAAAGGTGCGATCATCATCTGCGCAAGTGTGTTTGTGATTGTGACACCGTGCCAGAGCATGCTCGTCGACATGTAGTTGTGAAATCCAGCGATTGCTCCCCGTACAATGGTTATCTGACGACGAACGTTGCCTCGCATGGAGTAGCCACAGAAACAAGATGCTATATCTTGACCGTGACTGTATGCGCGCGGACTTCGATTCCTGGCTCGAGTTCGCCATCCCGTCGGACAGTTGGGGGTTGGAGGTCTGGACCTTCGCCCCCGAAGACATGACTTTTGGTCTACTACGGAACGGGGAAGACAACGTAATGCCAGGGCGGTAACCATATTCCAGAGACGCGTATTCCGGAACAAGGAAGAGTCTGTTTATGTTTCGGCCAAATTGAATCTACAGCAGTTGGATTCGGTCGGAAGTAGCAGGGTCCACGTCAACTGCCTCCTGGCGGCACCAACAATGCAGGTCAAGGCGCCGCTGCACTCGGGAAGAGAGAGAAGGTCCAAGGGAGCAGGAGAAGAGCAGCAATTCGAGATACCGGCTTAAGTCCCGTGTGCCGGCCCTTTACCCGTCGCGATCTCCGCCAGCCGTGGAACCATGGAGCAGACCATGGCGTAAAACGGCGTCGTCGACGACGACTGCCCCGCGGTTTCGACAATCACTGATCTATCACGGTCCAATCTCCCAAACCAGATCCGCTACTAATGAGCGGTATACGTATACGTAGCCACGATGAGATGAGCATCCAGCTTATAACCACCCAGCGTTTAATCGCGGCCGGATTCATGACCTTCTTTCTATCCAAGCTCTACCTCAACGACCAGCTCAAGTCTGGACCTTCTCGAACTCCGCCGAGAACGGATAGTCCGTGTACCCCTTCTCCGAGAGCCGCGCGAAGAACGTGGCCAAGTCGGGCGCGTTGAGCGGCAGGTTCTCGCGGAGGCGGAACGGAAGATCGGCGGGCTGAGAGCACTAGAATCACCATGGAGTCGGAATGTTAGAGAGGCGGCGACGATGGGGGTGAGGGGACATGTGTTGGCCAGGAACCGGGTCCCGTAGCTTACCAGCTGCCCGGTATCCTCTCCGAACCTTGAGCCCGGACGCGCGGTCGTATCCGCCCATGGTGATCAGCGTCCGGGAAGACCAGAACCTGTGTATGAAGTGCGTTTGCTTCGCACATCCCGTCGGCTACACGCGGCACTGCGGGCGACGCGGCGGGAGAGGGAGACTCCGACGATGGACACGCACCGACTCGTCCTCTGCTCCCATGACCCCAGGTGTCACAACGTGGAGGTACACCAGGTTCGGATGGCGCCGCTTGAGCTGGCCAACGAGGTGCGTGATCTGAATCAGGTCCGCCATGCGCATGTCCTGGTATGTCGACCACGGGCCGAGCCGGATCGCAGCTTTTGTCTCGCCGACGACGTGGGCGATCGCGTCATACTCGTCTGTGCATTTGTTGGAGACTGCAGGAACTGGTCGACGAGGTAGCCTGTCGCGCCGTGCACCTCGACACCGTCGAAGCCCGCGCCCTCGACGGCGTTCTTCGCTGCGGTCGCGTTCCGCTGCACGTACTGCTTGATCTCTAGCCCAGGCCAAAGACCTGTCAGAGCTTGCGGAAACTCACGCTACTCGAAAAATGCGCATCGTCCTTCGTGAGCTCGCGGGGAACGGCGTCGGCCTGCGTGCTCAGAGCGATCGGAGAGGGCGCGGCGTACGGGACGTCAGGGAACTCCTTGTGTAGGACGTCCGGTCGGGTCGCACGCCCCAGCGCCCACAGCTGGAGGTACTAGATGTGCGAGCCCTTCGTGTGGACAGCATCGACGACCTGATGAAGAACAAGATTCAATCAGCGGCTGTGGATACAGCATGCATGCAACAGGGATAACTCGCCGCGCCCTCTTCCACGCTGCGATCTGGGCGTCGTTCCAGGTCCCGGGGGTGTTGGGCCTCCCATATGCCTCGAACGAGATGAACGCCCCTTCGGTGATGAGGAGCGTGTCGGGTACGGAGGCGGGCTGCTTGTAATATTCGACGACGAGGTCGGTGGGAGCGTGCGCATCGCTTGCTCGGTAGCGGGTGAGGGGCACAAGGACGACACGATGCCCTAGCTTTATGTCGCCGACCTGGATGGGGGAGAAGAGCGCGGGGGAGGGGTTTTCCGCCCCGATGCTGATGGCGGAGTCGAGAGCGTGTTGCACCGGCTCCGATGAGCACAGAGGCAAGGGTGGAAATGCGCTGCCTGAGCCTGAGGGCCTAGATGGCGGACATGGCAGAGTTTGATGGGTTTTGACTCTTGAGGCAAGTTTCGGGCGGCCTAAGTAGAGCATGTTGGATAACCTCGGCGCTAAGGATAAGTAACACACGCTTGTTGCGGGTCACGGAGGCATACACGTATTGCCAGTTTATCTTCTAAAGAAAAGAGCCTATTCCTAGGTAAGCATGCTCTCTGGAAATCGGAAGGAGAAGTTGCGCAATAGGACTGTCAGAAGGAACGCTATCCCACACACCCACACTCACGATGCTTACTCCAAATCAGGCTGCGTTCTCTGCGGACGGCCATTGATCAATGTAGTGCTTTGTAAGACGTGGGTAGCTTGGCGTTATCAGAGGTGGTCCACCACTGCAATCATCGTGCTAGGCCCCGAGACCGACCGCGCGCAACGAAACTGGAGGACGGGAAGTTGAACCGACTTGAAGGTGGGAGAAACCGCTGGACTCGCAGCTTTCACAGCCTTTCACGTGCGGTTCAAAACCAGAAGGAAGAACGGGGCTTTGGAGTGGAGTTACGACCTCAGACTAGGAAAGCAATCATTATTGGCTGTCATGCCGGCGCATCGGAATCACAGTGCTGAATGGGTTCGGTCGCGACCACCGTCCTCTACAGAGTTAATTGGTTAAAGCGATGTACGAAAAGTAGGTGTCAGCGGTGGAACATGCGCGATGCATACAGCACTTACTGACAAAGAAGGCGCAATACTTATTGCGCATGCACTGTCTGAGGCAAGTGTAAGGCTGTAAGGAAGAGCGTGGCCGCGGTAGCCGGTTGCACCGCATATCAAAGCTATTTACCGTACGTAATCTAGCCATCAATTCCTTGGGCGTCAAGATGATGCCTTCTAAGTCGAGGTTAGGATTTTACTTTTACTTCCGAGTCTCTGCTAGACTGAGACTACCGTCTGTCTCGTCAGGCTCACATGTCGCTAGCTCCCTCCTCGCAACCAACGTGTAATCTTCGCTCACGTGTATCTCACCAGGCATAAAAATAGGAGGCTTTCCTTTTGTCGCCTGCTTCCAAGTGAAGCGTCTCTAGATCTAACGTCTCCACAATTGCCCTTCCGAGAAGCGTTCGCAAACGTCATTAAAATAGCTATAGTCCGTGGCACCGGTACCGACGTCGGCATTGTCCTTTAACTACCTAGTACTTAGTGCTCGCCGCTGTCCCCACCTTCTATTAGCTTCTATTCGATCAGTGACTCCGCCGCCGCCGGACTGTTTGTTGCAGATCGATTTCCAGTTTCTGATCGGGTGTGGGCACGATGCCTCCGTGGCATGTGGGTGCGTTCACCGACGAGGGCTTTGTCTTCGAATTCAGGTGCGTCGCGTCTCGTCTCTCCGAGTTGTTGTCTGCACTAGCTATTGGTATATGAGCCTTCGGATGCGGATGCAACCATCGAATTTACTGGGCCCGGCCACGGAACTGTGTACATCACTGCAAGTCGAGGAACCCACCGAGACGCATGATGGCTCTAATATTCAGCGCTCCGCAAGCTCTAGCGATCAGCGGCGAAGGAAGCCAGCCTCGTGTCCCATTGTTCGACGTCGTTAGAATCTCGGTAATAAATAACGACGAAAATCTCACTTCCAAGGCCGCCGGCGCATGATGATGAAGGAGCCAGGGCAATGGTAAGCACGGCACGCAAAATCAAACTCGCTTTGCAATCGACATGAGCAACTGCAATTTGATTTGCGCCCGAAAGCTTTGCAAGCTTCCAATAGAGACTCGCACATTAGGCCATATGCCGACCTCACGGACTATCCAGATACGATACCGCGTGGGTAAGATGAGAAAGAGAACTTGACTGTCGGCGGCCGCAAGGCGGCCGAGAAGTCTGTCCTCACCGATCAAGCGTATTTACTGAGCGGATGGTCCAGAAGCTGACGTTCAAATTCCGAGCACATAGCGGGACTGTTGCACTGGGAGGCCCGTTGCGACCACCCCTTCCCTAGAGTTGCAGAACAATCAGAATAACAATATACTTGACCAGTTTCTGGACTCTTGAACCTAACATCTTGCTGCCGCGCCTCCGAGGAGGGGTTAGATCACAATGCGCATGGTCGCATGACCGATAATCTATAGGGATACATCTAATACACACAATTCTATGGAGACATCGACATTGGACGGAGCACTGGTACAAAATAGACACACTGGAGGCGACACGGACAGGGTAACCGTAACCACGACGGGAAAAGCAACTAATAGCAAATCGAGGAAATAAAAAGGCTAGCGACAATTCTGCGAGGAAAGTTCTAGGTCCGAAAAACAAGCAAAAAGCAATAGGAGAGGGAGAGGGAGAACGAACAGAATATTTATATTTTTGGAGGAGGACAGTAAGATCCTGGGGATCACAGGACAAAGTCCCATCGACATTCGCGTCTCATGAGTCCGGCCATGAGCCTGCCGCATCATAACCCAACGCCCTGCGTTTCGTGGTGACATTCCACGGCAAAACGTACCTGCTTCCTTCGACGACTTCTACTCCGTGTATTCTCCGAGGCCAGCCTCGATCCGAGTCGCAACGAGGGCCCTCCGAGTTGCGGCCTCGCGGCGGAGCGCGACATTCAACGCATGCACGAACGCCCAGGCGAAGCTGATGGTCAGGACCGGGATCCAGAAGAGCACGAGCATCCGGTCGTCTGAAAGGATATCCATAAGCCACAGCGTGATAGACAGACGAACGGAGGGACGGCGCACGTTTTTTCCGCGCCCACCGGGGTGCCTTGTGCGTCGGCCGGTAGCGGTACATGTACGGTCGGACGTCCTCTACAGGCATCCCGCCCTCGTCATAGCCTGCCTGACGCGGCGAAAGCGGGACCCACCGTGTCCCAGCTCCAGCCTCAGGCTGAGACTGAGACTGAGACTGAGACTGCGCCTCTGATTTCAAGTCGGGGATCGGTGGACGTTCCACGTCCGAGGAATCCGAGTCGAGCGTAGCGTTAACGGGACCCGTCGCGGGCGTGTTGTACGCCGTGGGCGGGATTTCGAGGCCGGCGTCGACATGCGCCGTCGCCCAGCGCTGCGTGCGCTTCTCCCGGCGGAACGACTTCAGGTTGAAGTCGACGGTGTTCGCGACCTCCGAGTCGGACTTCGCCCACGGCCTAAGGCTCCAGTGCTCCGCGCCGCCTCGTGCGTGGCGGTCGCACCACTGCAGGTACGGGATCGGCACGAGGACAGGGAGCACGCTGGGAATCAGCGGGAGGGCGGGGCCCCGGGTCTGCATGCCTGCGATCATGCTTGACACGTTGGGGACTCTCACAGTGCCCTGTGGGGTCCGGAGCCCTGCGAGCATGCGATAGAGGACGTCGATGAACGTGGTTCTTTCCTTCTCCGAGTCGTCGGCGGCAGCCACTGGCAAGCCCATTTCGACGGCCTTCTTCTCCACTGCAGCCGCGAACAGCTTGTGGTCCGGGGACGGGGGCGGCTCGGGCACCTCGAGAGCGGCGGTGGAAGCCCGGCCACGCAGTTTGACCGTCCAGCCAAGTTTGCGGGCCCTTCTCCGCCTCAGTCTCAACGTGGTACGACGCTCGACCTCGCCGTCAGACTCGTCCTCGGCATCGCCCCAGGCAGCCTCATCCGGATCCTCGTCGGGGTCGCCACCCCCGAACGCACGCCCGCCATGCTCGCCCCGGGACGCCACAAAGTCGAAGAACCCCGCCGGCCCGACGTCCACAGGCGTCGCGCCAGCAGCATTCGCGGCGCCGAGCGCAGCGCCGGCGCCGACGAGGGCGCGTGCGCACTCCGCGGAGCCGGCGAGCGCGGCGAGGAAGAGCGCGGTGCACCCGTTGTTGTCGCGCGCGTCGACGTCGACGCCCCAGTGCGCGACGAGGAGGAACCGGACGAGCGCGGGGAACCCGGCCAGCGCCGCGAGGTGGAGGAGCGTCTGCCCGCCCGGGGTCCTCTTCGAGATAGAGATAGAGATAGAGATAGATTCGGAACGCGTTTCGGTGCGGGTCGCGGCGGGGGCGGTGGGAACGTCCTGAGAGAGGAGGCCGAGAAGCACCGTCTCGACGTCGCCGTCATCATCTGCTGCGCGAGCGAGAAGCAGATGCATGCCGGTGGACCGATACATCGCACCGCCCGCGCACATGCCGGGGTGGAGTTCAAGTGCTGGCTCGGGGCCGCCGCCGCCGCCGCCGCCAGTGACGCCGACGATCCACAGGGCGATGTGTTTCGCGTCCTCGATCTTGCCGGTCATCTTCCAGCCGACGACCTGCAGCGCCAGCTTCATCCTTGGCACGAGCACGGCTGGTCAGACGAACGAACGAAACGATCTGCAACGAGGGTAGGAAGACGCTCACAAGGCTCTGTCCGTCTCGTCCGTGTACGTGAACAGACAGGGAGGCGTGCCGTCCTCCGACTCCGGATCCTTCGGCAGGCCCTCGAACCACACGTGGACTTGCCCGGGACTCACGCTTGGGGGGAGGATGCAGACGAGCGTGTTATCGCTCCATCGCTGTGTCACCATCGACGGCGTAGAGCCGAACACGCAGTTGAGCTGCATGGACGGGTGGAAGTTCTCGCCAAGAACGGTGACCTCGATGCCACCGTAAGTTGGACCTGCGGCAGGAATGAGTCGGTGTATGCGCGGCAGGGGAAGGGTGGTGGGTGGGGGAGGGTTGTGCTTGAACAGCATGTACTGCATCGAGATGGCGGGAGCCGGCACAGGAACGGCAGGGTTCATCGGCTCGACGGCTTGCGGAGGTGGTGGGATGGATGGTGGCGGATGATGGGTGAAGGGAGAATGCGAAGGATTTGGGAACGACGGCACAGAATGTTCGAGCCCATGGGGGTCAGGTGTCGCCACGGTGAGATCAACATGGAAGTTGGTGTTGGCGAAGTTGGTAATGGGTGGACTGGGGTCCAAAGCGGATAGGTATGGGCTAGCGGCCGCAGTTGAACCGGCACCGTCGTAGACATTTGTATTGACAGAGATGGAGGGTTGTGGGTGCCCATTGTAGCTGAAGTTCGATGGGGGAGAGGAGGAGGCAGCTGAAGTGACGACTTCTAGAGGCGGGGAGTGAGCCGCCGCTCGTTGCAGCGGAGACGAAGCCTCCGTAGCGAACGTGAAGGCCATCTCTGAGGGCGGGCGGACGTTACCGTTACCGCTGCTGCTCTGTCAATAAAGTTGCGAGCCCCTCTCGTGTGTGGGTCATACGGTGTTGGTCACCTCGAGGCTCGGACGCTCCTTTCCGTCTTAAGGATTTGCTGCTTCCTTCCGCTTTGGGCACCTTCCTGGGAGTCCGTGCCTGCAATAGGCCAGTCGAGGTTTGCGCCAAATTCGCTAGTCGGTCTCTGTGTATCATTGCTGGTTCTCTTGTGATCGTCAGTGATCATATGGGCTTCGTGGTTCCAGTGCTGATGACACGACCGGTGAGTCGAGCATCGTCAGCTGCAAGTTGAAGCCTACTATTATTACCTTCTCGCAATAATGAATATGTCGGCATTAATGCGAGATCCGGACTGCGAGGATGCCAGTGACCGCGCATGAGGTGAAGTCCGAAGTCGAGCACCTCAGCTGGACAGTTCAAGTTGAACCGGAGGACGTTGGATGTCCTCATGCTTGCCCTTGACTCATCAGCAAAACCAACCCTTATCTTATGCCAATGGAGCTTGGGGCAACTTACGCCTTATGGGCCATCTAAGAACTTATCAGGGTTCGTCACGCTGGTAGCCGACAACTTCGACGACGCGCAGCCGCCAATAGATCGATGGTGGCCAAAATAGGCAGCTCTAGCGCTCATGCCAGCACGGCAGTGGGCAGCCTGAAGAGTGAACTTCGGTGGTCAAATGAGCAGCCAGGGAAGTTTGCGGAGAATTTCAGACATTATAGTAAGCTATTTTTTGTGCGGTATAAAGTTGTGGAGCAAACATCGTGATCCCCACCTTCGCCGTGGTGTGTTTCCCTCAAGATGATTCAGGACCCGGGCCGCTGCCATACTACAGTATATAAACACTGGCTGGCCTACATATAACGTCGAGTTTGTACTATACTGTGACCGAAACGACGAGTCTGCGTGAAGTTCGTTTTCAGGCCTGTGGTACTATTACAGTCTTTAGCCGGTCCTCGAGCCACTTCGCCGTTCGGTGACTCCTTTGCCAGCTTCCCTCGGCTCTTTCTCTCGCCACAATGCCACCTCTGATGCGTCAAAATTTGCTTTTAGTAAACCATAAAAATTGAGGGTGGCAGGGACGAGCCAGTGTGCCCTAACTCTCGTAGGGCGATCGTTACGGTAAAACAGAGAGGACGCAGTGAAATTTGGAGGGCAGATCTCCTCGTAGCACCATGCTCTTGATCAAGCAGTCCCAAATTCATAGCAAAGCATGAAAACATTCATACTCACATCTTCTTTTTTATCATAATAACAGTGAATAGCCATCGGGTGCGAACACCTGAACGCGAAGTTGAACATGCCTCTCGGGTGCACTGCACTGATTGGCCGCCAGACGGTGCTAATAGGTCCGATATACTGTACTTGCTAAATCGAGTGCTCGGCTTTGGCTCGGCTCGCGTCGAGCTCGCGGCGTTGGTTAGATCAAATTCGCACTAAATACGGGAAGCCCAAGGACTGTCAAGGAAGTCGCGATAAGAGATTTCTGTCAAGATCTAGACGGACCTCGATCATCGTCTCGCCCAAGCTGTACATGTCCTCAGGCTATACGCAGGGCTCCGCTCACGACAAATATTTCGACAGACACAAGTACATACACTCTCCAGTATGGCACCTTAATGGAGTGTAAACTTATGGAAATCGAGGATGGGGGAGCATAGTACAGTGAGGCGGCCAAACATTTATAGGTTGTCGCGAGGACCGGTCAAAGACTGTCTGTAGCAAGTACTTACTTAGCGTGGTACTTATAAGTACAGTATACTTACTGTAGTTCCCGCTGCGACCGTCGGCAGCGCACCGCGCAATTCCGAATGACGCAATTCCGAATGCTGCTGCACGACATCAGCTGTGTCTCCGTCTCCGTCCCCATCTCCGTCTCCGTCTCCCAGCCCGCTGGCATGAGAGCGCGCCGGCACGCCGTCGAGACTCGAGGTGACAAGTGTGCGATAGTTCCGACACACGAAACAACGAATCAGATTTGGGATATGTACTTAGTACTTTATATCATACACGAGCCAGCAGTACACAAGCCAGCAGGGGTGCTCCAGCGGCCACGTTAACGTTACTTACTTGCTGACCGTCGAGCTCCTCACCGGTTGGCTCTGGACTCCGAACGAGGGCAATGGACAGTGGGCGGTGGGCGGTGGGCGGGCTCAGGGTTGGAGAGCCCCTCGAGCTCTCACGAGCCGCACGCTCCAGGCGTACATTGGGTGCAGATGCCGGTGCAAGAGAGGGAACGAGAAGCCGCGCGCAGGCAATCATGTAATGCGCCGGCAGTAGAGGTAGAGCACGCGGGCGCGCTTCGATTGCTAATACAACAAACAAACGATAAGCAGACTGTAGACGGGGCAGAAGAATGTCCTTGGCCGGGGAACGGGCAGCAGCATACACTCAGATCCAGAACTAGACACTCGAGTCGGGCTGGGCTCGATGGGAGGGATACCGGCTCAAGGCATGCATTTGTGGCTTTGTGGTGGTTTGTGTTTGTGGTCCGGGCCCGCGCGGAGAGGACGAGCTCGGAGGGACGGCCGTCCGTCAGTCCGCGTCCAGTATGGGGTTTAGCTGGGCATGCGCGTTGGGAAAAGACAAAGAACGACAACAAAAAGGACTGGAAACGCCGGACTCGGGTGCTGAAGAAGCGCAAGTAAAGGTAAAGTAGGGGGACGAGCGGATGTAAGGGATTTGTGGGGGGTTGGGGAGGAGAGAAGAGGTGGGAGAGGAGGGGAGAGGAGGGTGTGAAAAAAGGGAAGAGGGCGAGTCGGCGAGACGGACCAGCCCGTCTGTCGCCAGTCTACGGAAGATCTCCTCGTACCGTGCCGGGCCTGACGCGTAACGCTTGCGCTTGCGCTCAGGCCCTCCCGCGCCGCCCCTTGTTGTCCTTCGCTTCCGGCATGACCTCGCCCTTTAGCTGCGCCCGCGCGTAGCAGAGCGCGGCTATGAACGAGTAGATCGCCGCGTTCGTTCCCTACATCGCGCGCGCACAAACAAGACCACCGCGTTTCAGCGCGCCGTCCGTACGCTGTCCCAAAAGACAAGGAGGACATGAAATGCACAACGCACCTGATAGTACAAGATCGACAAGAACGTCATTAGGAAGAGCAGCACGATGCGTATCGGGAAGCTCCGATGGAGGGCCGTGTTCTTCAGGAATGCCGCCGGGTAGTCGAGCGTGATGTAGACCAAGGAGAGGACCATGTTCAGGATCTGCACAATGGGAGCCTTGACGATGACGGCGATGAAGATGCTGTCGCTCGCGGCGGGCCTAGAAGAGGCAGAATCGGACTCAGTAAATATGCAGTAACGATCACGACCGGCCGAAACGGCGCGTCTCCCACGCGCGTACGGGCCCCGGAACACGACAGATGGCCGAGGCCCTTCCTGGGGGCACGCTACAGCCAACAAGGGTCGACGATGATGCGACTATTACATGCCGCTGGGGGTGGGGCCGTCGGGAATGGAGACACTCGCTCGCAGTGGTTGGCACAAAAGAAGGACAATACGCACTGAACTCCTCCGGGGGCACGCAGAATTCCATTGACAAAGTCGAAGATGTACTTCCTGTAGAAGATTCCAAAGTAGGCCGACCAGAGAGCGTCTTGAGTGAAGAAACAAGGGAGGGAGCGTCAGCAGCCCGTTCGGGAGACATTCTGTGGCGCGTTGCGAGGGGGAGCGAGGACTCACAAACAGCGGCCGTCAAGGCGACGTAGCGAGCGTATTCGTGCCACACCAAGTTGCCCATTGCGATAGCTTCTGGAGGGAGAGGAAGGCTAAGGAGGTAGGCTTGCTGAAGAAGCTGCAACGACTTGGACCAAGACCGGTCAGGGAAGCGGGAAGGGATGAACGGGCGAGAGGGAGCGCTGCTCTTGTTCTGAAGGAAGCGGGAGAACGAGAAGCACGGACTAGGCGGGCAGTGGAGGATGTAAGGGCCGGTGGTCCAGCGAGCACAGCTCGACCAAGGAGAAGAGACTGGAGAAAGGAGAAAGGAGGAAGGGAGGCGGAGGGAAATGCACGCAGCGTTGGCCCGCTCCAGGTCCTCCGTCTCCCGCTTCATATAACGCGTGACCGTCACCTCCTTCCCACCGCCTCCGTAACCAAGGCACTCCCGTCCGTCACCCTCCCTCTTCTCCCCGCCATCCTTATCCAACGTCCTTACCGTCTATCCCACAGAGGTCCTCAGAACTACAAATATCGGTCATTTCGTCTCTTCCTTTCTCTATTGACCTCCAAGAGGGCATTTCGCATCTCCTAGACAGTCCCCGATTTGCCCGAGGAAGGCGTGACACGGCGTGACCTCCGACGGCTAAATGGCCGAACGTGATGCTGATGACCCAGGACGACAAGCCGAGAACATATATAGCACAGCGTCCAGGAACGTCGAGTCGGAGCGTGCGCAATTGAGGGTGTGAGACCCCCGTCCGCAGGCCTCCTCGCCGCCTTCCACCTACTCCAACGATTTACGGAGCCTTACCAGATCCCCCTCAGACAATTCGACGGGGGCCACACACTCCGCACGGAGTGGGGTAACGGCCCTGGGAACGAGGAAACGAACACCTTCGATCCCGCCCGCGCGGGGATGAAGATGGCGACGGGTGACATGGGCGGTGGGCAACCCGGACGACTGGCGACGGCACGCTGGGAATTGGGCGCGATCCCGCCCCTGCACAAAGATGCCAGAACAGCGCCACAACGGCTTCGATGGCTTGGTCGATTCCTGCACACTTGGATTGCGCGCGTGCCACAGCAACGTCGTCAGGAAGTTAGTGCTGTAAAGTGAGCAATCGTACAGAGAACCCAACAATGTCCATCGCTCTCTGTGATTAATGATAATGATGCACACTCATCCGCACCACAGGAGTCGTTTCCCCAGTAGTACCTGGATACATGCAGCAGGCCTTTTCACCAAACTTGAACCACATTGACCAGCCATTAATTATTGAAGTTGTTGATGCTTCAAGCTCCTGCGGAATCGGCGTACGGACTTAAAGACTGTGCAATCGCCGTCGCTTTAGCTTGCCACCTCTGGACAGCACTAAACTTCGTCCCCGGAGACACCACCACCTGCGTCATGATGGACTCGCTCTGATCGCAACTGCGCATGTCTCGGGGAGTCGAGGAGGTCACCAGCCATGACTTGTGGCGATGCCGCGATATGTTCCCGAATGTCAAGTGTCTGACAGTTTCGCTCTTATTAATGAGAATGGCGTCAGTGACATACAAACCCATCGGTGTCACCAGCTGCCAGCTTCGACTCACTGCATGCATCTCAATAGCCATCTTGCTTGTTTCACCGACTCTGGGCCATCGATCCTCGACTGAAGCTGCTTGAGCCTTGCACGTCCGATCTCCCATTCATCTTCCAGAAGGCAACCACAACTCCAAGACTGGCACCAGATCAGACGTCGTGGTGGACATGATCTCCCTAGGTTCGACACAAACCCTGCTAACGCTCGGACGGTCTTGGTATGAGATTAATGATTCCCCAAAGCCCACCAGTCATGATGGAACTTCCAGATCTGCCTTCTCATTAAGTTTTCTTGCAGCAATTCGCTGTCCATCTCCGAGAGAATTGCCATCTTGGACAAGACCTTACAACAGCGCGGGCGGGGTAAGGCGTGATGAACGTCCCTCGGGACGGCTCTGCGATGCCGTCGTCGAACGTCGTCAGCGCCGGTCGGGATGGAGATCACCTCCATCTGGCCAGAACCTGGGCGCGATCGTGAGATCGACTCTGTGATCCGGATCCCAGCACCGCATCCTGCCAACGCCTGGCCGGCCACATCGAGCGCGCGGGGCGTCGTTGTGAGCGGTCGTCGACATAGATGCAGAGACAGCAAATTGTGCAATTGACGACGTACAAGTACATTGCAATTAAAACTGTACCCTGGATAACCACCGGGTCCGTTGCTGTACTCGACGTCCAACACTTCACGCAGCTTCTGCACAAGCGGCGCTCACACAATGCTGAGACGCACATTCGGCGGACGCGGCGGGCGAATAGGGATCTACAAGTCGAGTGAGCACACGTGTCCCACGCCGACAAAATGCATGAAGAACTGACCGTCTTGGAAGACGCGTCGGTGAGATACCCTCCCTCGCTCACAAGCGTCGCCGTGTCCGAATTTGAGTGCACGCTGTCTCGGATCACGGTGAGAGCCAAAGTGTTTGGGGCCTTCATGTAAGGGGCTGAACGGCCTTGCATGGTAACCGAATTCTGTGGTCCCTGAGCAAGATACAACTCTCGCATGCCGTTACCGCCATTTGGTCCAGAATTGGCGTTGTTGCCGTTCCCACCGAAAAAGTAGCTTGCATGGCGGGATGGGTCTTGAAGGGGTAATATAGGCGAAGGAAGGCCGGCTGTCATCCTCTTGCGGGCGGTGGCGGCGCGACGGCGGCGCCGCATGAGGCAGAACAGGAGGGCCACAATCAAGAGGAGGGCAACTGCCACGACAATGCCTATCCCAACTATTGCTCCAGTAGGAAGGCCCTTCCGAGATGCTGACGTTCCGGCGATCTGTCTGAAAAAAATGAAAGAACTGTGAGACAAGGCGATGACGCGAGAAAGATAATGTGCTTACGGCGAGTTGGCCTGCTCCGCTTGGCTAACTGACGGGCCAGAAGCAGAAGGACTGCTCGCGCTCGACCGCGTGGATCCGGAGAGTCCAGGTTGCGCAGTCGGTTGTGCACCTTGGTGCGCAGTAGCAGTGTTCGAGTCGCTGGGCTGAGCATTGGACTGGGAGGACAGCCGTCCACTCAAGGAGGCGGTGGCACTGGCGGAGCTCGAAGGTGTTGCAGGCTGGCTGGAGGATGCAGACGCAACCGAAGCATTCTGACTCGGAGCAGGCTCGTTAGGACCTTGCGTGTTTCTTACCGAAATACGCGTCAGTATTATACCCGCGACATCGACAACGAGAAGCGTGAACATACGGATTGGCAGAGATGCGATTGCCGTTGGATGGGGCAGGGGAAGAGGCTATCTGAGAGCTGGTTGAGGATGGAACAGAGCTTGTGTGAAGGCCAGATAATGAACCAATAGAGCTGTTCTGAGAACCGGCCAAGGACGAGGAGGAGGTCGTCTGGGGACTCGAAGAGGGAGCTGATGAGATCGTTCGCGAGCTCGATAGGGGTAGGGAAGAGGCCGCCTGAGAGCTTGATGAGGACGGGGCAGAGGCAGTCTGAATGCTTGAATGGCTACCAGTGCAGGACGTCAGGGGCATCGAAGTGTGCGACGGTGGGATTGACTCACCTCTGATCCTGGTCCGACGTCTCATATACAATCGCATCGATGTCCACAGGACCTCCTCCAGCTGCCATAAAGACGACTGTGTGCAACCCATCCTCCAGGCCCGACGCTGTGCCTAGGACCTGCCCGAACTCGGTTTGTTGCGCGGTCGCATTGGAAAATTGCTGCACCTCGCCGTCGAGCAAGATGAGATACTCGCCGTAATTAGGCTTCCTCGCGCCCAGAACCGAGAACCCAGTACCATTGAACGAAAATTGGCATGTCGCCCCCGAGATGTCAGACGAGCTGTGCGTGGAGTTGACATACAAGTCTGGGCCTTCCTCGGCCGTGTGATTCCACGCATTCGCTGGATCGAATAGGAGGAGGGGCGAAGAGTCGTCAACAAGGCGTGTATAAACGGGAGAGTTTTCTGCACGATAATCAGCCCAATCAACGTCATCCCTGCGGCGCGATGGTGAGAAGAAGACGTACTCGTGACATTAGAAGCAGCCATCAAGGCTGTAGTCAATCGTGGATTCGACGCCAGTCGAAAGCAACGAAAGCAACGAAAAGAGAGATAGAGGAGAAAATAAAGGGGGACCAGCCCAGAGCGAAACGAAAGCACGGCGGAAGAGGAGAGAAGGTCAGAGAGTGGATGCTGGGGGAGTGCTTGGAGCCGCGCTCGTCTTGGGCACGCCGAGCCGCCGATGCAGCTCGGACCGCGGGGGCTGCGCTCCGGGCGATGATGGCAACGTCTGTGCCGATGGCACTCGATGGCATCGCCCGGACGTGGTGCCTGGTCTCATCCGTGGTGCTGGAGACTGTTTGAACTCGAAGCGACGGTTATGCATGAGATGGCGGTGCACTTGCGGTGCGCTGCGGAGACGAGGATCGCAACGGGACTCTGGAGCATCAGTGAACCGCCTACAGCCGGGCCAGTGGCTGGAATGACGTATGTACTTACGGATGTGTTGGCCATCGATCGATATGCAGACAATGCATGAACGTCGACCGTATGGACGGAGAGAGAGATACGCGGGAGAGGGTCGTCGAGGGGGTTGTGGTGGTGGAAAGGGAAGGAGGTGAGAGGTCCGGCCGCAAGAGAAGAGACTGGCTATATATCTGCGAGGGAGGTGAAGAGAAAAGAAGGCGTCCCAATCTGAGATCGGTGACACACAGAAAACTCTCGAATGTCATGGGAATGTCAGACAATTTAAGTTCGCTCGTCCAAACTGCGACAACACACATCAGGATTCAGTTCTCGAGGCGTCAGATGAAGTAGCTCCCTGGTTGTGCATCCAAGCCAAGATATAAATATATCAGTTGGAAGAGTAGTACTGGGAATAGGAACTGGAGAGGGGGGATATGGATATCAGTAGAGTGTTGAACATTGAATTGGCGTTGACGTTGGACTCTCGGGGAGATAGGGCGCTAGAATTGCCTCATCTAGGTGATGCGCCATCCCGATTGGGTAGGAGCTTGCCGGCAGAAGTTGGCCGCGAGGTCCAATCTTCCTCTTTTCCCCGTCGCCATTTACATCCCCGTCCCCGCCCCCCGTCCGCGTAGCCCAAGGCGTTGCATCCTCGATGCCATCCAAGGCGCCGCCTAAGAACAGGCCCAAGGTTGTCCCGTCCACCTCGCGTGAGCTCGTGCCCGTCGGGCCCCGTGAAGTCTTCAGGTCTAAGCACCATGGACGCGAGCGCGACGAGAACGGCAACAAGCCACTCACCGCACGCGCCCTCGTCCTCCGTCATGGCAAGCACGGCGCCATGGGCACCGGAGAGGTCGTCCTCGCGACGCGGATGAGTGGGCGCGAGAAGCTGGAGCTGTTAGCGGGTACGCTTCCCACCGATTGGCGCGTCGGGTGTGCGGTTTGGCTAAATCAGACACCCACAGAGGATCTCATCAAGCAGGCTGTCGCCGCTCCCTTCAAACTCGATGTATGCTTGAGGATCGCGGACTCGCAGCTCGGCGGTACATATCATTCGACCTTCCATATGCAGTCAGATACCTCAACGCACCGATTTTGCAGCGTATTTGGACGAGCTGGGCGCGCTCCAAGATCCCGACTTCTTCTACCAGAGGATTAAAGAAGAGATCGATTCACACACCAATCCGTCGCGCGCAAAGGCCCTCTTCAACAAGAGGGAGCATGTCATCCCCATGGTCGCCAGCCAGTGAGTGCTCCCCTATTCTGATGTCGAAAAACACCACTAAGCGTCTATGCCCGTGAAGCATCCACAACACATACATGATGGCCTCTGGCTGGCGAGTCGTGGGTGATCTGATTCGCGAGCTCATAGAGGATGGCCTAGACGACTCAGTCATCAAGTCTCAGCTTCGTGCGGAGCCATCCATGCGGTCGCGCTTCCTCGTCCTCTACGACACCGTCAACATCCTCGTGCAGGCCGGCCAGAGCAACTTTGCTGTCCTTGCTAGTGCAACTCGTACGTGTACATTTATTCATCGTATCACTCAATGCTGTGAAGTGAATATTCGTCAAAACGGCGTTTCATTCTATCTTCCTTGTTTTTCATCCTGCCATCGCCAGGTCCATGGAAAGCACGAGCCGGAAATATCCGCCTCGATAACGCCTTCTTCTGGTTTTGGGACCGGCCGTCTTGGAACGCGATTCGAACCCGGAGGGGCGGGTCATGTTCCAAAACGTCTGGTGAAATTGGTTCAGAAGGATTTACAGACTTTGAAATACTCTCTCTCGCGAGTCCTTGCTTTCACCGTTGCGACGTCATTTGTTAGAGCTTGGCGTTCCACACCACGTCTTTCCTTGACGTCGTTGTGAAATGCTTAGTTCCACCTGGGCTGCGCATGTCAGCATCAGCCGCAAGACCGCTCTCCTCGCGACAACGATGCCATCTGTCGCTGTCAGCGATGTCCGGATTTATGCGGAGAAAAGCCCCCACTTTCGCGTACATCCTTAGTCAAGGGCCCATGTGGACCCTCGTAAAGACGTTACGGGCAATCCGTCGAGTTCTGGCGGTGTGCACCACCGCGGCCTGGCCTAGGCACACATCTAGGCTCGCAGGCCAGTGCTACAGCCATTTTTTCGTCTCTACGCCGTATCACAATGCTTCTACCTTGCATGTAGATGGCGCTGACGTGATGACGCAGGGCACTATGGCCAGTACTTCAACATCGTCAAGGATCCACAGACCAAGCAAGAGGAATACACGTTCGACTGGGGCGCCCTCAAGTCTGTCCACAAGTCGTTCCTCGACTCCCTCATCGTCGAGCTGTGCCTCCCGAACTCCCCGATCCCCAAGCAAGTCCTCTACCAGCTCCTCAACGAGGCGATGGAAGAGTCGCCCAAGGACGCCAAGCAGTTCTCGCAGGCCGTCTGGGACGCCGTCGGCGATCTCTCCGTCAGTACCCTCCCCCCCGCTCATGCTCATGCTCATCTCAGCCCTGCCCGCCGCTCATTCGGCCGCTCCGACAGACGATCGTCGAGGTGCAGGCGATGCTCGAGGGCCTCCTCCTCGGCGCCGAGGGCGCGAAGTGGCGGGAGGAGCCGCGCAAGATGCCCGAGGCGTACGAGGCGTGGGTCGACGCGCAGATACACTCGGCGCAGGCGGCCGCGCTGTGGGACGTCTACAGCGACGTCATCTTCCCGCTCGAGAGCACGCTCAAGCGGTCCGTCCTCGACCAGTTCTGGACGTACGTCCGCAAGGTCCGTCGCTGCTCCGTATACACGCGCATACAGCGTGCTTCGTTTTCGTTTGCTTTGGCTGACGGTGGGCGTGTGCATGTAGAACTACCAGAACGTGTGCGGGAAGACGCCCGACCAGCTGTGGCACATTGACGACATCAAGAAGGTGAAGCCGATGTGGCACGGGTGGGACCCCAAGTATCGCCGCAGGAACGGCGAGGACGACCTTGCGCTCGTGCCGAGCGGGAAGGCCGGCGGGAAGGGCGGGAAGAAGAAGCAGCTCGCGATCACTGACGGAAACGAGAGCGACGACTCGATGCCGTCGCTCCAGACGGTCTCGGACTCGTCCGAAGAAGGAGCGGAGGAGGGCGATGACGACGATGACTTCGACGAGGAGGACGAGGACAGCGACGGATCCGAGGAGTACGACACGGACGAGGAGGACGAGCTCCGGGACTGGATGCGCGAGGCGATGGACACTGCTGTCGCCTCGTCCGATTTCTACGGCCAGGGTCCCGCCCCGGAGTTCGATGCTCTCGCTGAAGAGCGCAAGGGAAACCCGTTCCTGAAGATCCTCGGCTCCCTGAGAGGTACGTTGTACGCGGTTTGCGCATCCATTGGCCGTTCTCAAATGTGCCATAGGCCGTATGTTCTCGGCGAGCCCTACGCTGAAGACCGCCACTCGCGATCAACCCCGCAAGCCGTACACGGGTCCGAAGGTGCCCGTCACCAAGACACAGACTGGCGCGGCACCCTCCAAGCCTGCTACTCCGGCTGCGAAGCCGAAGCCCTCGACCGGTCCTTGTCAGTCTGCAGGTGTTTCTCATTAGTGCATATAGTCTGACCGAACACCCTACCAGCTACTCAACGCCCTCACCAAACCACGGTCGAGGAGGTCGAAGACGAAGAAGCGCCTTCTGGCGCGGCGAAGAAGAAGAAGAAGAAGCCCAAGAAGAAGAAGAAACCCGCCTCGTCCACCGCAGAGGGCGAGGTGCCTTCGTCCCCGCCGATGGCCGCTGCCACCCCCGCTAGCCCGCAGCCCGCGGCAGCCACCCCGCCCGTCACGCCGAAGAAGGCCCCCGCTCCCGCTCCGGCGAAGACGAAGTCGCCTCCGCCGCCAGCCCGCGCGCCGTCGCTGGGCTCGACGACGTCGCTGCCGTTCGGGGCGTCGACGACGTCGCTCCACACGGAGCAGACTGCGCAGTCCGCGCACAAGTACCTGCAGACGGAGGGCCTGACGGGCGGGAAGCAGAAGGTGAAGACGCGCGGCGCGGTGGGGAACCTCGGGAACCTCGACGGGATCCCGGAGAAGAAGAAGAACCGGTTCTGGAGCGCGTTCGCGAAGAAGGACAAGGGGCGGGAGGTCAAGAACATCGAGGAGAGCGACGACGAGGGGGAGGACGAGGCGCGCGGGGAGGAGGCGCAGAAGGAGGAGAGGAAGCGCGGCATCTTCGCGGGGCTGAGCAAGCGCACGTCTGAGCTGATGCACCAGCTGCTGCGCACGTCCGAGGACAAGAAGCAGGGCTTGGCGGACATGCGGTGGGAGAAGTTCGTGAAGGTGCGTGTGTGCATATATGCGCGGTTTACGGCGTTGGGTAAGGTGTACTTGGAGCTGATGGGGGTTTTGGATGACGCTGATAGCTCATGGAGGATATGGGCTTCACGTACGTCCCGAGCACGGCTGGCTCCCGTGTGCGGTTCGACCCGCCGAACCCGAGAGACCGCGTAAGTATGATCCGATTTATCCTCTACGCTGCATGAGCACTGATCTGGTCGTCTTCCTTCCCTAGTCGATCAGTTTTCACAAGCGTACGTCTGCTGGTGTCTCTTACAGCGTTTTGCATAGAGGCTGATGATGTCTGAACAGCGCACCCCGATCCGACGATCCACCCCATGAAGCTCAAGGACTTCGCGAAGAAGCTGAGGGAGTACTACGGCTGGAACGAAGAGGCCTTCTTGAAGTCGACGCAGCGGGACGACTGAGGCCATACCGCCGCAACCGTCTAACCATGAACAAAGTCGAACCGAAGCTGACATCGAGCGATGATACCTGTAACGTCATATGTGATCCGTTCTCACGAAGTGTAAACAATGTCCCAACAAATACACGTGTTGTTGTTAACGTTTGTGGTGCACACATGCCGTAACGTT
This sequence comes from Ganoderma boninense, assembly GCA_002900995.3. Lineage (NCBI taxonomy): Eukaryota > Fungi > Basidiomycota > Agaricomycetes > Polyporales > Polyporaceae > Ganoderma > Ganoderma boninense. The sequence goes on along the minus strand of CM035313.1, from coordinate 496,634 downwards.
CCTAGGACATCTCCAATGGGGGCTCGGTTCAGTACCCCTCGTAGCCCCTTGGAAGGTCTGGCAACCATGCGGAGGGTCCCAGAGAGGCACCAACCGAATGCCTTGAATATGGTCAGCAACGGAGACTGTCTGCTCACGCATCACGAGCAAGTACGGACCACTTTGAAATCTCCCGCTCGTGAATGCTGAGGAGGAACATCAACTCGCATTTCGGGCAATCATTCAATGAAAGGCTCTCAGCGCTGCAATTCCAAGTGCGTCTATCGACTGACTGACTTTCCGGGAATAACGGCGAGAAGATTGTGTTCCGTATCGGAGCGCCCATTCACGTCGAGGTCGAGAGTGGTCACCTGTGCCCAGTCACGGTGTCCATTACGGTGGAGAGCGCGTCGGGAAGTACAGCAGCTATGTAGTGCGAGCATCGCGAACCCACAGGCCCACAAAAATGGTGACGAAGCCTATAGGTACATGAGCCCGGCGAAGCGAAACGCGTGACAAGGCTCTCGTGTCCGAAGCGAGCCAAAGGACTGGAGTATGGTGTGGACCCCTCGGCCATGACACCGACCCAGACGTCAAGCTTCAGGCTTCAGGTTCGGCGGGTGCGGTGGACCTCGCGACCTCGACCTCGACCTCCTCCGTCTGCAATCCGTGTGTGTTAAGCCATGCCCTCCCCCCCACATCAGCGCTGCCAGAAAGGCGAAGCAGAAGGAGGAAGACGGACGGTCGGTTGACGGACCGTACGCCGCGCTGTTTGGGATCCGATGGACGAGGGCGGACGCGGCCACGTTGTGGTCTGACGAGGAGAACAGGAGAACGAGAGCATGGAAACATGCCTTGATGATGTTCGCGACGCTAGCAGAGGTCTCGTAGATCTGCGCGTGCTGTTCCGGAATAAAACTGGTCAGGGGGCTTTGTGCGCCCACCGCGAAACCGCGAAGCGGTTGTGTTTCACGAGCGCTGCTTGGCCGGCGCCGCCAAGCACCTCAGACATACATATGCATGTCCGCGGCCTTCGTGAGGGGGACTGACTGCTTCGTCATGCTGCAATGCAGTAGAGAGACCGTTCGTGTGGGAGAATCACGCATACATGCCCCAAAACACCAGCGAGGGTAACCCCGTCAAACTTCAGATGGGATGAGCTGTTTGAGTCCACTGCTAGTCAGTCGCAAGCATATTCATCTAGTCTTGTTGAGGACGACTCGCCTTGAGGCCGTCGTGAAGAACATGCACGACATCTTGCTAGTGGGCCGTGGTGTTTGCGGACTGAGTCGCGACTGCCAGGAGCTTCCGGTTATCGGGTCCCGGGCCGGCACACAGAGTGACAAAGCCAGGATCTGCGTCTGCCTTCGCCTACCATGAGCTGGTCGAGGTAACAGTCAGCATATAATATATGCGCTCGATTCTGCCGAAAAAAAAGGTACAGGCAATACCTGGTACGACTGGATAGACGCCACCCTGGCAGCATCGGACGCCGCGGAGGGCAACACGCCCGACACGACCGGGGAAACACTGCGTCGCGGCTGCAAACACCGTGTCACCTCGAGCCTTACTAAGATACTGTACGGGGCGCAGAATTCTTCCGAGGGGAGACGTACCATCAATAAGCCACGCACGGACAAGAGTGCCCACTGCCGCTCGAGAGCGGGTTGTCGGTTGTTGCAGTTCGTGTCGAACTTCACGCTGAGTCAGGGCGTCCAGGTCCCACACGGCCGCGGGGATGTCGATGCGACCGGGCGTCGTAGCGTTGTGCCCGACGGGCAGCGCTCTCCGAATCCACTCAATTTCGGGGCCCGGGAGCGGAGAACGGGAATGTCGGTCTGGTTGGAAAACGATTGTCGATCTCGTTGACGCCTGTCGGTCTGATGGTGCCATCCCAGACGCTCGTGCACTCGCGGCCCCATGATGCATGATGCAGCACATACTTCCTAGAACCTAGAATGAGTTCCCATGTGAGCTACACAGATAGTTGCGGTTTGAGAGGAATGTGTTAGAAAACGCGCACTAGATGTACATATCAGCCAACACCATGGGGAAACCAGCTCTGAGCTCATGATCATGTCGTAGGCTTCCCCGAGTCTATTTAGCAAGGCTTGTTGCGTATGTTAGCGAATGGAGTTTAAAGAGCTGTTCAATGGGATGGGAGAGGACGTGACTAAGATCGGTGCCCGCGTCGGAGGAGTATTGTACTGCTCAAATCGAAATCAGAATCAGATCTGCCGAGTGCACACGCAAGTGCTCCCTGGCATATACTCACTTACATGAGCACTGCGCTGAGCTCAGTCAGCAGCGCGACTACGAAGAGAAGGGGGGCGGGGAGGTGGTATAAAGAGGTCTGGGATTCGAAGCAACCAGCTCAGCATCACAGCTACAGCACTCAACTGAACACCTACCAAACAAGATGAGCATTACACCAGCCCACAGTATGTGACCTCTGCACTACAGCAGTCGCACCAACTCGACTGACCACATACGCATCCCCTCGCAGCCTCCGGGACCATCTCCAAGATCGGAGTTGTCGTCTTCCCCGGCTTCCAGCTCCTCGACGTCTTCGGCCCGCTCGAGGCCCTCTTCAACCTCTCCAACGCCCGCAAGCTCGACCTCTGCGTCATCGCCACGACGCTCGACCCCGTGTACTCCGGGACGAGCAGCCACCGCGTGAACAAGGCGGGCTCGCACTTCGGCGTGCACGTCGTCCCGACGCACACCCACGAGACCGCGCCCCACCTCGACGTCCTCGTCGTCCCGGGCGGCATTGGGGTCATCGAGGAGACGAGCGAGCCGACGGTCGAGTTCGTGAAGAAGAGGTACCCGACGCTCAAGTACCTGCTCACCGTCTGCAACGGCGCGTCCATCGCCGCGCGGGCGGGCGTGCTCGACGGGAAGCGCGCCACGACGACCAAGGCCGTGTGGAACGCGGCGACGTCCGTGGGCCCGCACGTGCACTGGGTGAAGACGGCGCGGTACGTCGTGGACGGGAACTGCTGGACGTCGTCGGGGGTGAGCTCGGGGATCGACGCGACGCTGGCGTGGATCGCGCACGTCTACGGGCAGGAGCTCGCGAGGTTCATCGCGAACGGGATGGAGTACGAGTGGAGGGACGACGCCGACTGGGACCCCTTCTCATACATGTACCCCAAGGGGGACGTCGTCGACTTCATCACCCCTGGGCAGGACTAGTTGTACTGGCTAGGGAGGTTTGGAGCTTCCTGTAGAACGCTAGAACTTGGAGATCAATTTTTTCGAGGAGTTGAACCATGTCCCGCAGGCCTGAGTGCTTGAGTCCACAAAGTTACACCACACAGTTGCGAGATTTCAAGTATAAGGTATTCAGATGAACAGATGTCGATAAACCTCTCAAGGAGCCAAGAGAGAAAAGAAGGCCGAACGAATATTCGTGACAAGAGGCTGCGATCACGACTGGGAATGTCGTCGCATGGGCGCCAAAAGAGACTCGCTCGTGGCGGTGTACTGGCGCTGGCGGGTTGTGTAGGCGCTTCTTTGGCCTCAACTCCCGGATACTTAACATGATCACGACTCAGAAGTCAATGGAGAGCCCTAGCAGAAAAACGAAGTTTCAGGCTGACGTCTACTGCTTCACTGACCACCAGAAAATAGGTAAGCATTTATCATTGCAGTGTAGGGCATATTACGAAAGGTCTATGGCAAACGCCACAGCGACAACTTTTTGCGACGAAAGCGAGATGGCTGGAAAAACCATCACCATCTCGATCTTTAGTGCGGTACATGCTCTTCCAAACCGCGACCTGGCTCCGATCCCGGCTCTAGCCAGACCTCAAGCCTCAACGAATGAAGTAGACATCAACCTCTCCCGTGTAGAGCACGTTGCCGCTGCTGTCGATTTGCTGCACGACGAGCGCTGCATCGCGAAGGTCCGTCAGCTACTAGTGACCTACAAACACACCGGGCTCGGGGGCCCGAATGCCGCGGCAGGTAGTAAGTATAATGATAACGTACCGTATCCATCGTTGTCGAAGATGACCGGCACGCTGACCGAGGCCGTGGCAGTGGTGTAGTTCGTCTTGTCGAACTGCAGGGTACCGAGGTCCCCGCGGTAGGTCAGGTTCCACAAGCCGAGCTGGAGGTGAGAGGTGTCGCCCGCGGTGCGTAACTGCACGGGCATAAACATGTGTCAGCCAGCCGCACGCAACTGCGGGGGAATGCAGCCGAGGGAAGGGGCTTCGTGACTGACCGTGTCGATGTACTGGAAGGCGAAGGGGGTCCCTATGGCGGCCCCGTTGGCGGGCTCCAAGATCGCGAGCTCACCGCGGCGTGCTTTCAGAGCTGGGGGAGTGTGGCTAAGCAGTTTCCTCGAACGGCAACGTGGAGGGTTAAAGTAAACTCACGGGTAGCACTGACGAGACCAGCACCAGCGAGGACCGTGGCGATGGAAAGGTAGAAGCGCATGGTCCGGTTTGCGAAAGATACTAGGCTCTGGCGAAGCGATGAGGAGGTGAATTGCGACTAATGACATACATGCATCACATTTTATATACGCACTCGAAAACCTAAATGAGTTCCGAGTCGGTGCTCAGCCAACCGACACTGCGGTCAGAATCTATCTCCAGTTGCAGACGAGCTTGCCCGGGGGGTTGACTAGCCACGCGACGTGTATCACTGCAAAGCTTATGACACTCAGTCAGATGCCATCACATGCCCACAAGGTGGAGAGAAGTTAGAAGAAAAACGGGCAGTAAATACTGGTGCATCCTGCCATGTTCGCGGACAAGCCCTTGTCTTCATGCAGTTCTACTCAGGGTTGGAAACCCTTGAAGAGGTGGTACCGTTCCGCGCTACCTGTTGGACAGACAAGATTAGTCAGAACCGGAAGCTAAGAGCATATCGACGTGCCTATGATGCACTTGACCCTCCAGGAGTCCACATGGCCCCCGACGTTGTTTCAAAACCGCCAAGGGTCACAGGTCGACCCTTGGTGAGTCTTGACCTTGGGAGAATCGTGCCGTCCTTGTGGACGGAGCACTCTTCGGTGATGGTGTGCTGGTGTGAGCAGTCGCGTTACAACATGGCTGGGATACCCCGACCGAAGAGGCCGATCATGATTCATGCAGAAAGCACTCACATTCGAACTCGGGCGTGATTTTACACTCGCCTCTCATCAGCCTCCAACATGATGATACGTACGGCGCATCTGTCGTTGAGGTGCTCTTCCGTCAAATAATCCACAAAGTATAGAGGCTTTGGGTTGTGCCCGAGAAGTGACTTTGAAGATCGCCTTCCTGCTCGACATGGTGACCGCACCGTCCGACTTCCCAACTCCGGAAGCGACTCGTGCTTGCTGAGCTCTAGCGACCGCAGGTCAGATGGCATGTCCGGCATTAATGTGAAACACCAGAGTATCGAACCTGGAATCGAGTACATGAGGAAGGCTGCAGCCCGATGAGAATTGGATTGAAGTGAAACCGGTTTATCAGTAAGCATGAGACCGCGCAGCTACGTACCACATATATCCCGCGTACCTTGTCTCACCTAGACACTGTGTATGTGCCTTGGGAGAGATTGGCTGGTTAGTTCTATCTCTCTAAGTAAGTGGACTGAGACGAGGAGTCAACAGGTTAACATCAATATGGCCACAAATCTGTCCGCAGTGAGTGATGCCGCCGCTCGCAACCGTGAAGCCCCAATCGCCAAGTTTGGGCATCGAAGGGTCTCGATGGACGTCGCTCTTCCACCGCATGAGACTTATTCAGAATTGTAAGCGCAATGATTTGTGCGATAGATTGATGACGTACACGTTTCAAGCCGGCCTGACTGAAAGCTGACGCACTGAGCTCCGACACGCAGTCAGCTGTTTTGTGCACGCCAGTGGTAGGAATTCGGAGAACAACGACGCTGAGCGTTACAAGGAGTGGGTGGAATATTCAATCAATAACGACATCATCTCCAAATGTGCGGCTCCAAACGCCCTGAGTTCTCTCAGTCCTGGTTCTGCGACAGCAGCTCCAGGTCGGTGACCTCGCCTGTGTAGATAATGCTGTCGTCTCCAGCCACCTCCTCCACCACGAGGTCTGCGCCGAACAAATCCGTCAGTTGGCCTGGCCGCTAGGGGATGCCGAATGCCTTACCATACAGCCCCGGAACGAATTCGAGTGGGACGGTCAACAGAGCAAAGGCCCGGTCAGGGCTGGTGGCCGAGAACGCCAGTTTGTCAGCGATGACGGCTGAGTAGGTCGCGTTCTGGAGGGTGATGTGCAGCGTCGATGTGCTGTCCGCCGTGCGTGACTGCAACGAGAATGAGGAACGAGAGCGTGTCAGCACCGCGAACTTGATGAAAGTGGCGCGAGGAGGCTGACCTCGTCCGTGAACTCGAACTCGAACGGAGAACCGAAGGGATCCCCGGAAAGCGGCAGGATGATGGTCTGGTCAGTGCGGGTGTCCAAAGCTAGAGGGATTTGGGCGATTAGCTTCATTGCAGAACAATTAGCGGTAGCATGCTTACGAGTCGCGCTGGAGAGGCCAGCGGCAACGACGGCGGTGATGACGAAGGGGAAGGTGGAGAAACGCATCTTGTCTACTTCAACGGAGAAGCGGGTTGATGCTGGTGTCAGAATATCCACGCATATACTGGCGTATATATATTGCGCTCGACGGCGTGGAGCTCATCCACTGCGGTAACATTTGAGCAAGGTTCCCAGCCTTCGAAAACTGTACGGATCGACCCATGCAAAATTCTGCATCAACGCGCTACCATGGAGGAGGTGCAATCCGGACAACGATGACCGTGGGCTGTACTGCAGCATGAGACCGAAGGGTCAGTAAACGCCTATACAAGACCATGATGAAACGTAACGTCACTAGGGCATTTCGTCATCATTGTCCGCCTCAACAGACCACTCACCACACCTCTAGGAGGCCAACATCGCCGCACCAGGTGAATGTGGAGAGCCGTACGGAATAGCTCTACATCATTGTCAGCATAACATTGTAAGATTCGCAGACGGGGTCTACATCCTGTAAAGCCCAGAGGGTAAGTGCCTCCTGTCAGCCGTGAATTTCCCCTCCTTTCTTCCGTGGTCGAGATCGTCCCTCGAGGAGCGCTATACTGGTCCCACACGTCCGCGGAGCGCAGTGCGCTGAAGGCTTTCAGCACAACGTAAGTCAACCCATGTAAAGATGGCGAATGCACCACTCACTTACACGTATACAGAGTCCGATCAAAGCACGGCTTGCTCACCTGCGAGGCCGGTTGAGGATCCACCCGGCCGCAATCCGTCCGGTGCACTGCTGTTCTTGCTTGCATCGCACACCTTTACGGCGACTGAACCACGCCTTAAAACTGGAGAACGACCGTCTTACTAACACTCAATCATTTCCCTCCGACAACTGAAACGGATCTTGTGAGGGCGCATTGGCGGCGGTGCAAGCGGTGGGAAGATTCCACGTTGTCGATGTTGTCAATCGAACATGGAAGAACTCTGAAGACATGAGGGGCACATTCAAGGCATAGAGATTGACTCAAGTAATGAGAAAAAAACGCATATAGGAGGGGCTGGTGGTAGATGGCAGGAGAAAGACGTTGGCGCCCAAGGATTGCGCCGAATATGGTTATACAAGCGCCCGAAAGAGGTCGTCGAGGGCGGAGGTCGAGGTCGAGAGGAAGAACTTCGTCGTCGACGGCGATGGCTGCCCGCCCTCCTCCCGCTCGTCCTCACATCGGCCTTAATCCTACCAACAAATTCTCTTCTTATTCGATAACTGACTGGGGTGAGGACGATGCCTGGGACAGCGCCTCCGACTCCGAGTCGACCACCACCAAGCCCGACTGGAAGCGTTCTGCGAATGCCCGCGCATCCTCCTCGACGACCGCTCCGAAGCCCGTACCGAGACCTGCGTTGAATACCTCCTCATCTACTCTCGCGTTCTCTTATACACACGTGGCCGCACCAAGCTCATACCCGCCGAAGGGGGAACAGCCCAGCAAGAACGGATGGACCATCGTCCGCAAGTCCACAGACCGCGGGAGCGTGGAGAGTCGCGAGTCCAACCACATGGCACATAGCGCTGTCTACGACGAGCTCGACGGGGACCTGGTTGTTGGGGACATGGAGTCGGAGGTCGACGACCGGTCGGGCATGCTCGCCTCCAAACCGCGGTACGACAGAGGTGTGCTGAGGGACGATGTGCTGGAGATTGTGGATGGTGCGCCCATGTGGACTGTGTGCCCTCATTGACATCTAATCCGACGCTCAGATCCTCTCCGCCTGATCGACGGCCAGCCCGGGAGGTCGACTAGCACATTCCATACCCCAACGTCCCCCGGCGACTCGGAGAAGCTCACGCGCGAGCAGTCGATTCGTACGAACAGGCGGAGCAAGTTCGTCGAGTGTATCACGCGGGAGGACGTCGATATTGGTATGTGGCGGTTTCGTGGCTTTGGGGGTTTAGCCCGTGTTCACCTCCGCCAGCCCAACTCCGCAAGTTGGCGTGGAACGGAGTGCCCGATGAGCTGCGTCCGCTGGTTTGGCCCCTACTGTTGGGCTATCTTCCGCTCCCAAAACCCACGCGGGCATCTACTCTGGCGAGAAAACGGCGAGAATACGCTTCCTTGGTCGAAACGACATTCTCGCGAGGTCGGGATGGCCTTGACCAGCAAATCTGGCACCAAATTGAAATCGACGTCCCTCGGACAAGACCCGGCGTGCAGCTATGGATGCAGGCGTCCACGCAACGGGTGCGCTTTATGTCCCTGTTCAGCTTTTCCCATATTTCTGACATGCTTGCAGAGCCTGGAGCGAATACTGTACGTGTGGGCGATCCGCCACCCAGCCAGTGGTTATGTGCAAGGCATCAACGACCTCGCGACGCCCTTCTTTCAAGTGTTTCTCTCCTCATACATAGGTATTTATTTTGCCAATTTGAATGTATGCGCCACCGTGCTCACGCTCGACACGCAGACTCAGACCCAGAAGAATTCGATACCGGAATCCTGCCCGACAACGTGCGCACGGCTGTGGAGGCAGATACCTTCTGGTGCTTGTCACGCCTGCTCGACGGCATCCAGGACAACTACATCGCTGGCCAGCCGGGGATCCAGCGAAGCGTAAAACGCATGGCGGAACTTGTCGCTCGAATAGATGGTACGTATGCCCCCTCTCGTTCCCGCACGCGTGTTCATCGACTGAGCGTCATCTATACGCAGCCCCTCTAGCAGCGCATTTAGAGGCGGAGAACGTGGAGTTCATGCAGTTCGCGTTCAGGTGGATGAACTGCCTGCTGATGCGGGAGATCAGCGTGCAAAATACCATCCGGATGTGGGATACCTACCTCGTGCGTCTCCTCGTCCTTCTTTCTTATTCAGCCACTGATAACTCGTGCACATAAAACAGGCGGAAGGCACCGACGCCTTCTCACAGTTCCACCTGTACGTCTGCTCGGCCTTTCTGGTCCAATGGAGCAAGAAGCTCCAGGCGATGGACTTTCAGGTGCGCCATCAAACGGACTCATGTGTCTCTCCGTTCGACAGCCCTGACTGACAGTCACGATCTCTGTTGGCGCAGGGCATCATCATGTTCCTGCAGTCCCTTCCGACTCAGGGCTGGACGGATCACGAGATCGAGATGCTCCTCAGCGAGGCGTTCGTGCACTACTCGACGTGGCACAACGCCCAGAGCCATTTCGGAGGCAAGTGATGTCTGTGCCTGTCGCTCTCGCATGGGTTGGGGTCTCCAGACTCCCAGTCGAAATTCTTGGGGTCGGAGCCCGAAGAGTTTGGGGATGCCGGCATACATACGCATACGTGTCCGTCGACCTCATCCTTGGCGTCATCGTGGCATCGTGTTCGCAGGGGCAGGCTGACGTGGAAGGTAGAAGAACCGGAAAAGACGGAGACAAACAGACAGACAGACAGACAGACGTATTTATAGCATGTACAATAATCGTGTAGTTTGGGGGGGGCGGCGCGGCGCTCGAGGCGCATGGGGGCAGTCACAACATACCGCGCACGTATTAGAAGAGCATCGACGTCGACAGGACGTCGCAGTGCATGCGCATATACGCACCCTACATGCGAGTGAAAACGGAGTACAGCAAAAGAGATTACCATAGGTGATAATTCTGATAATTCACGAGTCCTTGCTCTTGACAAACTCGAGCTCGCGGTCGAGCGCCGTCTTGAGCTCCTTGGCCTGGTCGGCGGTCTTGCAGCGTATCCGGTACGGCGTCGATGCGCCATCAGCATGGCCCATGAAGGACACGACCTTGTCGGACACAGTTGGGTTCATGCCGCCATGTACCAAGAAGTTCTGCGAGGAGAAGAGCACAGTCAGTTATGGTCTTTCTGACAGAGACCGAACTGAAGAACGCACAATCGTGATCTTGCCCGTCCCGCTATTCCTCAGCAGCACCCTCCTCGCCTCCGTCTCCTTATGCCGTTTGAGCCGGAGCATGCCGACGCCGAGGTCGCCCCACTGCGCCTTGCCCTCCTTGTCCTTCGTCATCTTGAATACCTTGCTCCGTATCTCGTGTGTCGTCTCCTCATCTTCCTCGCCTTCGCCCTCGAGGTCGTGCGCTGAAGACGATGCGAGCAGAGGCTTTGGTTCCTCCGCGGGCGCGGGTGTACCTTCCCCAGAGGAGCCTCCTTCCTTCTTGTCTTCGCCAGATGCCGACGTGGCTAATGGGACCCCAGCACTGAAGGCAAAAGGAGAGGCTTTGGGCGCGCCGAATGAGAACGGTAACGACTTGACGGGTCCACTGTCTGCGCTGCTCCCAGCGGCGCTGTCGATGTCAGGTGTGCGCGGCGGGCTCCCGAAGCCGAAGCCCACAGGGTTGCCTATGCTGCCTGCCTTAGCAGTACCGAACCCGCTAAAGACGGACGGCTTCCCAGGGGAGGCAGACCCAAACGAGAACCCGCTGCCCCCCTGGTCTTTGTCCTTGTCTTTCTCGGGGGTCGTCGCGCCGGTGTCTGCACCGAAGGGTGTCGATGTGCCGGAGCCCGAGAAGGTGAAGGGGACGGACGGCTTCTTGTCGTCCTTGTCCTTTTCCTTCTCGTCGTCCGCGTCGTTGGACGAGTCGGCTGCGAGAGGTTTCGCACCGAATATCGAGCCGCTGCCGAAGATGGACGTGGACGACGAGGATGCGCCGAATATTGAGGCTGAAGACGTCGAAGGGGCGAACAAGGAAGTGGAGGAGGATCCCGGGGCCTTGCTGCCAAAGATGGACGTGCTGCTCGACGAGGGTGCACCGAAGGAGAAGGCGGATCCTGGTGCGGGGCCAGAGCTTGAGGTGGTTGAGCCGAAGGAGAATGCTGACTTTGGAGGCTCAGAGGTGGCGGAGGACTCGGCTGCTGGCTTGGACGTCCCGAAAGAGAATGGGCTGCCTAATGATGAGCTGCTGCTGCTGCTCTCAATCTTGGGTACGAAACCACCGCCAGTGGATGGGGACGTGGCGGTTGTACTCGGGGCGGCGGGTGGCTTGAAACCTGCGTAGCTCGCTGGGGGTGTAGGCATCGAGAATGTCGGGGGAGGTTTGGGTGCCTCTGCAGGTTTTGGAGCCGAGTACGAAGGGGGGGAGGGTACCTTGGCCGCAGGCTTCGCCTTCTCGTTGAAATCCGACTTCACGGACACCCGCAGCGCCTTATATCGCTCTAGCAGTTCTGCGACGTCCACGAAAGGGTCTGACTCGATGGCTTTGGAGACAGCGGAGAGGAACGAAACGTTGAGTCCGCGGAGAGCCTTGTAGTAGTCGACTTCCCTCTGGTCACCCTCGCTCGACGTAGAAGAGATAGATTCTGCAGATGAAGACCCGACAATGGATGCGAACGCCTTGGTGGCGGGGGATGCCGAGGACGACACAGGCGCTCCCCCAAACAAAGGTGGTTGAGCCGTGGTGCTCGAGAAGGAAAAGGATGAGGTAGCAGGAATAGTGGGGGTGATTTTCGGTGCTGCGGGAGGCGCAGGTGCAGAGGATATGGAGGCGAAGGAGAGGGGGGTGGACGTGTTGGCCGGCGCGCCAAAACCTGAAAAGCCCGCGAATTTGCTCGTGGGTGCGGGCTATGCGGCATTCAAAGCATTGGCTGAGGGGTCACGACAACGAGATGGCTGGAACGTACCTCGGCGGTGGTTGCACTGGGAGGGCGGACACCGGCGTTCGACGCTAGACTACGCCTGGGCAATGCTTTGATCCTGTCTCTCGACCTCAACACAAGTCGGCGATCCTCGGAAGAAATACGCACTGTCTGCCTGCGAGGACGGACTCGTCTGCCTTTTTGAAGCCCGTACTCGCAATTTCCTGGTGGAGGATTCATGAGCGGTTCCGGTTGACTTTGTTGGCGACACGTACCCCACCGTCGTCGTCATCGTCGTCATCCCTCCCGTCCTTGACCAACTGCTTCTCTGCGGCTCTCTTCATGGTCGTGCGTGGCGTCGGGGGAAGGATGAGGAAGAAACCAAGAAGGATCAAGCAACTCAGGAATCCTGTGGCGAAGTGGCTTGCACGCGTTTGGGCACGTGTCGGCACGTGCCGAGCGTCTCTGACGGACTATGAACATTTGAAGCGGAGCTGTATCGCTGTGGCCTGCTCGACGCTGCCGGCAACTCTGGAGCAGATTCTCAGCAGGAAGGACATAGGAGGTGCGGGTTGGGACGAGTGGTAGCCCCTTGGGTGCGGGACGCCGCCTGAAGCCGCTGCCGACGTAGAATAGGGGGAATGAGCTGCGTTGGGGTTGGAGAAGTTGCGGGACCGGGAATCGGGAACTTTACTCGACGGCGCTTACGTAAGAGCAGCGGGTCGGCACAGGGGCCATGTTGCGGGCAAGTCCCGCTCACACTCTTCCTCCAACTCCGTCGTCACCGTCCCCCGAGTCCCCAATGTCGTCGTCGTCGACGACCGCATGTTCGAGGTCGCCCTCGCCCTCGCCCACCACTCCAGAGGCCTCCGACATCCTTGCCCCCATCATGAGCCAGGAGGACCTCTCTGCCTGGTGCAAGTCGCTTCCCAATGCCGAGTTCCTCGTCAATGGCCAACTGCCTTTTGGAGATCATCCACGCAAGGTCGAGGATCGGTCCGAATTGAACTTGGAGGATCTGCTACAGGAACACGTTTACGAGGAGTAAGTCGCATTGACCATTGTTATCGGGCTGGACTGCGCGGACTCACGCCCTGTAGTGCTACCCCCGCTGCTCTTGACCTTCCTTCGGACACCTTGTTCTGTCCTGTTACCAGCCCGGCCTCACAGAATACCTCTATCACTATCACTAAACCGATACCCCCACCGGCCCAAATCCGTAAAGACCCACCGGCGCTACAACGTGTCGTGTTCCCGGAGAAGGAATCGTGTGCAAAGTGAGTGTCCTCGTACCTGCACGGCGCCCCACATCATGCCGTCGGGGCCGTTCACGACGTCTGTAAATCCCTCCTTCTCTGCGCCGTGGACGGCGGAGTCTCGGTTCATTTCTGGTGGTCCGAAGCATACTTGCCGATACTTCCCTTTTGGACATGATGTGCCGAAGTGAAGGGTCGCCGGGCATTGTTTCATCTTCTCCGGTGAATTCACTACGTGTCAGAGATTCCTGGGCAGACGTTTGTCTGTTTGACTCTGATGCATGACAGAAGTAGCTCCTGACAGAAGTCCCATGGGCCAATGTCTGTATAAGCGTCATATCGTGGCTCCCAGTCCTTTCTCCTGGTTGCGGAACGTTTGCACAAGGAAGTCGGACCGTTTGTGATGAAACGTTTCCCGGTTTTTGGTGTACTCTCCCGCTGCTATCATTGCGTTTGCTTATCGTCCTCTAGTCTTCCAATTTTGTTTCCCAGCCTGCCCGAAGGCGGCACGAAGTCCCGAGTGGAGACCCAAATTCGTCTCACGGTCGACTTGGCGCATGCCAGTTCTTCGTCTGCCGAGCCATTTAGGTACGACAAAGTTGGGAGCTGGAAGTGGCTGAGGTTACCCAAAGGTACCACAACAAAGAAGAGGACCCGCAAAGAGGGCAAAGTCGGTCAGTGAAATCAAACCTGTTTATCGCTGCTTGTCTGACCTTCCTCTAGACGCACCAACGGAAGAATCCCTCTATCTCACAGCGGAGATTACGTGTGCGACACCTCCACATACTCGGGTGACCGTTTGTTCCAGCTGTCAGACGCGGGAGGTACGTCTTCTGTTAACGCGAACATAAACGGAGTTGATTCACACGGTGATAGGCCAAACGTGTCGCACGCAAAATCGCGTCTCGCATTCGACCTGCGCGCTCCGACTCGGAGTCACAAGAGGAACCGCTTGTGATCCCCGGCAAGGGCAAGCATGAAGACACGTCCAACATCCTTCAGTTCAACTGTCCAGAAGTGCTCGACTTCTCCTCAGGCTCGGTCATCCTCCCAGTGCGGATCACATGTTACTGCCGACATCATCGCGAGAAGGTAGGCTTCAACTTGCACCTCATGATGCTTGACCATACCGGTCGTGTCATTGGCACTGGGACAACGAAGCCTATCATGATCACCGATGACCACAAGAGCACCGGCATCAATGCACAGAAACCGACTAGCGAATTTGGTGCAAAACTCGACTGGACGGTCACGGGTACGGACTCCCAGGACGGTGCGCCCAAGCGGAAGAAGGCTGCTAACCCTTCAGACCGCAAGAAGCGTCTGAGACGACCGAAGCCGTATGACACTGACACAAGGGTCTTGAAGCTTTACCGACAAAGTAGCAGTGGCAGCCTTCATTCGCCGTCCGAGATGACTTCCGCGTTCGCTACAAGGGCTTCTTCTCCGCTGCAACAAACAGCCCACTCCCCGCCTCTGCATGTTGTCACCTCTGCTCCCTCCTCCCCGCCGTCGAACTTCAGTTACAACGAGCATCCTCAGTCCTCGGTCTCTGTCACCTCGGATGTATTTGACAGTGCCTCTTCAACTGCAGTCGCTAGTCCGCACCTATCCGCTTTCGAATCTAATCCGTCCATTGCCGACTTCATCAATGCCAACTTCAATGTTGACGTCACGATGCCTGACTGCCATGAACTTGAACCTTCTGTCTCGTCGTTCCCGGATCCTTCGCATTCTCCCTTTGCACACCACCCGCCACCACCCATGCCACCACCTCCGCCAGCGGTCGAGCCGATGAACCTTGCTGTTCCTGTACCGGCTCCTGCTCTCTCCATGCCATACATGCTATTCAAGCATGATCCTCCGCCTCCCATCAGCCTTCCCCTTCCGCGCATACACCGACTCATTCCTGCCGCAGGACCAACTTACGGTGGCATCGAGGTCACTGTTCTCGGTGCGAACTTCCACCCGTCCATGCAGCTCAACTGTGTCTTCGGTTCTACACCATCAACGTCGACGCAACGCTGGAGCGACAATACGCTTGTCTGCATCCTCCCCCCAAGCGTGAGTCCTGGACAAGTTCACGTGTGGTTCGAAGGTCTACCGAAGGAGGAAGATGGCACACCTCCTTGTCTGTTCACATACACGGATGAGACAGACAGAGCTTTGTGAGTGTTCTACTATTGTTTCAAGTCGTTCGCTTGTCTCATCAACGGTGTGAAGGATGGAATTGGCTTTGCAAGTCGTCGGCTTGAAGATGACCGGTAAGATCGAAGACGCAAGACACATTGCCTTGCGGATCGTCGGCAACACTGGCGGTCCCGAACCAGAACCCCACGCCGGCATGTCTGCGGGTGGTGCGATGCAGCTGTCGTCTCACCTGCTTCTCGGTCGCGCAGCAGATAACGGCGACTTCGAGAAGGTGCTTCTAGATTTCCTCGCGCTTCTTAACCTTCCCGTCGTCCACGCCGCGATCCCCAACGAAACCTCTATCTCAAAGCAGACTGCGAGCGGCCAGACGCTCCTCCACCTCGCGACCCTGGCCAAGTTCCCCTCGCTTGTCAAGTTCCTTATCTCGCAAGGCATCGACATCGACGCGCGCGACAGCAACGGGTGCACGGCACTCTTTTTGGCTGCGCTCACCGGCTCCCAGGAGTGCGCACGTGCTCTCGTCGATGCTGGCGCTGCTCTGGATGTCGTGAACGCCGCTGGCAACACGCCTGCGGAAGTCGGGCCGACCGGATTCTTCGACTTTGTGGCGTTCGAAAGCGAGCCTTCGTCCGAGGATGGCGACCGCGATTCGGACGAGGCTGCCTGGGGCGATGCCGAGGAGGAGTCCGACAACGAGATCGAGCGCCAGACCACGTTGAGGCGAAGAAGGGGCTGCAGACTCGGTCGCACGTTGAGACCCCGTGGCGGTGCTTGCACCACTGCTGTGGAGGTGACCTCGTCGCCGGAGCCGGACCACAAACCCTCCTCGGCTGCGGCGGGGAAGAAGGCCATAGAAGCGGGCTTGGCAGCGGCTGACGAGAAGCAGGCGGCGACGTTCGTCGAAGTGCTTTATCGCACGCTCGCACAGCTCCAGAACCCACAGGGCATGATCCCCAACATGCCCAACATCCCTTATTTGCACATGCCCAACCTCCCAGGCATGCCGAACTGGGGCGTCCTCCCACAGATTCCCGCAGTGTTCCCCGTCCTCGTGCCTATCCCGTACCTCTGGGGCGACCGCCGCACACGAGGTGGCGCGGACGACAAGGACGGCGCAGAGCCGGGGCCGGAACCGAGGTTTGGGCTCGCGAACGCGGTCGACTTCAAGTCGTTCTGGGAGAAGCGCTTGCAGCACATGACGACGCGTGGCGACGACGCTCACGACAACCCGCCCCCGGCGTATACCCCGCGCGGTACGGACCCTGCGACGTTCGGCCCCGACGCGAAGGAGCCGATCCCCGAGCCCGAGGCGCAGTCGTCGACCGTCGCTCCTCACTCTCAGGCTGAAGCTGAGTCTCGGCTTGTCGCCCCTGCTTCTGCACCTGCTCCGCGCCAGGTGGGCTATGACGAGGCTGCGGTGCCCGAAGAGGAAGTCGAGCTGTACAGCTACAGGCCGGCGCGTAAGGCACCTCGGTGGGCGCAGAAGAAACGTACGTCTTGGCTTCGTTCGTCTGTGACGCTGTAGCTAACGGTTACCCTTTTAGACGACCGGATGCTCGTGCTCTTCTGGATTCCGATCTTGATTATCAGCTTCGCCTGGGCGTTCGTGCACGCGTTGAAGATCGCTCTTCATGCCACGAAGGCGCTCGTTTTGATTAAGGTCGGCCTCCAAGCATAGACCCGATGCATGTCCCGGAACCAAATAGGTACAGTATATCGTGAATGTCACGAAACGCAGCGCGTTGTGTATGATACAGCAGGTTAGTGGCCGGACTTATGAGCCACAAATATCGATACTCGGTATCCTTAGGATCTTCTCAGCCTCCTTCCCAAAGTATTCCGCTCATTCCATTTCTCTCTCTCTCTCTCTCTCCCTCTCGCCTTCTACTTCTTTCCCGGACCTGGAAATCCTCGCAGAGCTGTCGCTGGCGCTTCCTTTCCTTTACTCGCTAAGTATTAGTGTTAGTTTTCTCGTCGGCGTGACTCGTGATTACCTTGTCCCTCAGCGTCGCCCCGAGTGTGTCTATCTTATGCCAACCCTCCATCCAGTGTCGATGTCTCCATAGAAATCCGTGTATTAGACGTACATATGTCTATCGATAATGCAACTATGCACATCACCATTTAGCCCCTCGCGGACGAGGGCGCGGTGGCGAACGCGAGCTTGGGCGTGCCACACGGGACGGACTTGCATACGTACTTCTACGGGACCCCGTTCGCGGCGGCGCAGGACACGGATCCGGAGAGCATGACCGCGGAGGGCGAGCTGAGCCGGGCGATGGTGGACTACGTGGTCTCGTTCGTGGCGGGCTTGGCCCCGAACGACGGGCGGGGGCTCTCAGCGTGAGTCTTTAGTGTTGAGTCTTTGGTGTGGATGTATGCGCGTGCTGACTCGGAGGTGTTGTCGGACTCTGGGAGATATGGTAACTTAGGTCCAAACTGACACTGGCCGCGGTACGCGGCGGACGAGCAGGTGCTGCTGCAGTTCGCGAGCGCGAACACGACGACGATCCCGGACGACTACCGGGCAGATTAATTGTGTACCTCAGCTCTGTGGCGTCGCTCTTTGGTCAATGACAGCAAGCGGAGCACCGATGGTCACCGAAAGTCTGCCAATCGTTCACATGCGTTGTTTTTCCGTGGCTAATTCATGTCGACGATCAGGAAATCGAAATCTAGACTCTTTTTCTGATTGCGACGCAAAGCAGGATAAGTTACACCAGCGAGTCCGACATACCCATCATGATAATATTTTTGTACATTCACCTTCCCATGAACATGAACCACATCCATCTCACGCGTTCGAGGTCCGGACAGGAACCTGTTGCGCGATCCACTCGCCGAGCGTCTCGGGGTTCCTCGACTGGATGTATACGATCCCAGGGCCGGTGAATCTGGAGGACTCAATCAACATCCACAGGTGCATATATCCAATCTATGCGTGTTGGACGACGCGCGAGAGACGCGACGCACCTGCAGACGAGACCCTCGTCGGTGTGCGCAGCGGAGAACAGGCCCCCGGCGCTGATCCGCTCGACCTTGTACTCCGCGGTCCAGGCAACAAGGTGGCCGTTGTCGACTGCAGCAGCAACAGCAGCAATAGCCCGTTAGCCTGACTCTGAGAAGCACGCGCAGAGCGCATCGTATCGTATCGCGTCGACGCACCGATCCACTGCTCCCCAGGCTGGAGCACGCGCGACGTGATCGCGCCCAAGCTCTGCACCCACATCACGCCCTGCCCGCTGACGTGGTACACGAACAGGCCCTCGCCCGAAACTGCCCAAAAACACCATCAGCGCCCTCGCCCCGTCGGCCCACACACCTGCAGTGTTTAGGCTTAGCGCGAAGAGAGACGGGACGTACATAGCGCCTTGCCGAAGCCCTGGCTCTTGGTCGTGCGCGCGACGCTCATGGTGCACGCGAGGAACGCGTCGCGGCCGACGCGCCAGTCCTGCGCGCCGTCGAGGCGGATGGGCACGATGTCGCCCCACGTCTCGGGCGCGAGCAGCACCTCGCCCGGGCCCGTGAAGATCGACTCTGTCATCTGCCGCCCGCGTCAGCGCGCGTCCTCCCATCCCGAACGCAAAATCCACGAAGGGAAACGAAGAGCGAGTAGGGCAAGGGAAAGGGGAAGGAGCAGGGAACGGAGAGGGAGGAGGGACGCACCTCGCCGCCGGTGAACATCTTCTTGAAGCTGACCTTGAGCTTGCCCTTGATCTGGACGGACGCATCCATGGCGACCATGCTGCCCGGCTTCGCCTTCACCTGGTACCCCTGCGGCAGGCGCAGGCTCAGCAGCGAGTTGCTGTCGCGGTGGTCGATCCGGTACTGCGCCCCTTCGACCTCGCCCGCCGACGGCAGCATCCCCGGGCCGCTCTGTGGGGGGACCTGCTGGTAGGGGGAGGGCGCGCCGCCGTATGGCGGCTGCTGTGTAGGTTGCTGGGGCATGGGATAGGGGGGATGCTGGGGGTGGGGCGAGGCCTGGCCGTGGGCGGCGGCGCCGGGGTAGCCGCCGCCGGGCTGAGGGTAGGAGGGGGCGTAGGACATCCTGCTGGGTCGAGCGTGGAGCTGGTGAGCACGAGTGGTCACAGCAGGGAAGAGAGCACGTACTTGAGAGAGCAGCTGGGAGGTAAGATTCTTGAGATGCGATAGGGGAATGGTCCGAATGGACGGACGTCTTTAGGACGTCAGGGTTATATAGCCCGCATGATCACGACCAGTCCTACAGCCCTAGACGCTGTGGCGGAGGAGGCGATGTCTTGTTGATGTCGTCACTGGTAAGGCCGCCCAATCTGGACGTGCATCGGTACGAGGCACGTTGCATGCGATGGACACCACTGCATCCGTGGAGTGCCGCGATTGCAGCGAATGACGGTGAACCGGTGCATGGCCAAGCCACAGCTCGGAATTTGGGTCGAACCGTGCCAATGGTCGTTCATGGGTCATGAAGTGGGTCAAAATGGTAGAGTCGGAGGATGCCAAACGAGAACCTGGCTTACTGTACGTAGCCCTGTGGTCCTCGGTGCTACATAGAGCGCAGTCAGCCGATTTTGATGGACCGGCGAGACATGGGCAGTAGGATAGTCCCTTATGGGGATTCGTAGGAGGACCCGAGCGAGCCGTGCGTGTCGCAGTGTGCATTTGGCATGCGAATTGGCGTTTAGCGACCCGAATTTGTTAGGAATTTGACTTCCTTGATAGTTGGAGGCCTTTTGAACAACTGCATTGCGTCCTTTCTGCCATGCACTGTAAGGACTAATACTTTACCATCATAATCGAGAGTTACATAACCAACTTTTCCTCCGTCAGGCATGCGCAGCAGATGGAGGTTGGATGGAGGAGGAACTGACAAGACGTCTGCGGATAGATTAGATAGGCGCTTTGCCTATCTTCCCGCCGACCTCGTCGCTGACAAAAGACGCCTGTGCCCGCACCTTGCACCGTGTCTCTGTCCTGACCTCACCCAGCACACACGATCTACTCCAGGAAACGTGAAAGGCTATCCGATACAGACAGGAAAGAACAAAGAAAAAGCAGCGATCACGTGGAGTCTTCCTCCCTTGGTACGCCTGACGTCATTCCCTCGCACCAACATTAAGCCACGCCTGGGAACTCCAAGCTCTTCAACCGCCTACAACGCGCACCGCCATGCCCCCAACACCAACGCTCGTCGCCCGAGCGATGACGCCCTCAGAGTCGCGCGAGGCCGCGCTGCACGGGTACGCCGCTCGTCCATTCAGCCTCCGACCAGCGACCGTGCTGACTCCCCCTCCTATCTCGCAGCCAGCGCGCCCTCACCCCCATCCTCTCCGGGGCGATCTCGGGGGGCATCGTCGGGGTTGCGTGGATCGTCGGCATCATCTACTGGCTGTACAAGCGGCACCGGCGCGCGCGGCGCGCGAAGGCGGCGGGGTTCGCGAGCTACCGCGAGTACGTCGACCCCCCGAAGCTCAAGGACCCGTTCATCCTCCCGCCCGACCCCGCCGTCGTCAAGGGCCAGGTCCTCCCCGGGCAGAAGATCGTGCTCGATAAGCGGCAGCGGCGCAAGCGCAGGCATGGGCACGGGAACGGGAACGGGAGCGGGGAGGAGAACGGGAATGGGGAGGAGGGGGAGCTGGAGCATGCGAGGACGGTGCCGATGACACGTGCGGAGGAGCGCAAGCTGGAGGAGGAGCGGCAGGAGGTGGTGGAGATGGAGGCAGAAGTGGAGGCAGAGGCGGAGGCGGACGGGGCGGGGGCGTACGGGAGCACGGTGAACTTGCGGGGAGCCGGGCCCGGGCCCTTGGAGGACGTCGAATCTGCGCAGCCGGGGATGGACCACGCAGCGAAGGCACCAGCGCGGGTTCCCTCGAAACATAGCCTGAAGAGCACTCACAGTTCACAGCGCAGCAAGAAGCGCAACACGTACCCTCCCCGAACCAGCGTCGACAGCCAGAGACCGCCTGGGGAGAAGGCACCGGAAGATTACTGGTACCGGAAGCGGAGCTCCACTTAACCAGCCTGCGTAGGACTCGGAGGCCGTGCGTGTCCGCGCTGTGTCCTCGTCGTCTCCATGTTTCCATCTCCCACCCGCCCTCTCTCCATGTTTCTTCGCTTTGCTCCCATTCCTATTCTGCGGTCGTTGAACACCTCTGTCTGGAGCGGATATTCATGGAGCTCCTCGAGGCATTCAATATTGCGCTCTCTTTCCGACGAGTTTCCCTTGTAGCGATGGCCCCAAGGAAATGTAGCATTTTTTTCGGATCGCACGCCGGGGCTGCCACCAATAATTCGGGATTTAAATTGTCGGTATAATGCTTGCACTGTGAGTTCTCTCTCCACAGGAGTACCGGCACGTCCCACTGCGTCACGTCCGCTCTCATGCTTTGTCGTAATAGGCCGAATACTCACCACCTTCGCGGGATACGCGTCGCCACTCGTCCTTATCAGCAGCCCCGACCTCAGAGCTGGAGGGGCCGAGTCTTACAGTGACCAGTCCAGGAAGGTCCCGATAGTTGAACAGACCCTTGATACGTACTTATTCGGGGTGGAATCTGAGGCTTGAGCTGTCAAGGTCGCGTCTGTAAGTGCTCAGAACCCTCACAACGAGGAGGAACATGCGTTCTGACCGTGCTTCCATCCCTCGAGATCATGACATATCTACGTTCGAACGTTCAACCCCGACTTATCGGACGGCGCGGTGGAACGGCGCGGTGGAACGGCGCGGTGGAACGGCAGAACGAGCGAGCACGGCCGGCACGTCTTCTTGCGTGACGGTCGGTTGTGTGTCCCACAATGATAATTATTCATTGAAGGGGCAAAGACTAGTACTGATGCTTTGGCAGCCGCGTTCTGGGCTCGGCTCGGCGTACCATGCGTGTCGAGAGGAGCGACGGCGAGGACGTCCTCCGGTCTGCCAAAGCGGCAGGACTGACGCCCCAGGGACTCGGGAGGGCTCGCTGGAGGCTTGTGTTTCCTCTGCAAGTCCTTGCATGGAATGGAAGACTGTGTCGGCGGTCTTCAAGCTCCAGCGCTGAAGCTGAAGAGCCACCGCGGGGGCAGGAGCTCTCGATCTCGGACGACATGCTGGGAAGTGACCCCCCGCCCCCTTCCCCCCTTTTTTTCCTGGCGGCGGCGCGGTCAGTAGTGATCCCTGCGTAGGTTGCAGGTATAAATATGAGTATCAGCAGTGAGCGACGTCCCACAGACTCAACTCGACTCACTTCCCGCAAGCTCACGAACCATGCAGTGCATCTCCAACATCGAGGTGAGCGAGTCTGCCGTCCCAGCCCCCCCCCTCCGCGGTCTGACACTGACACCGCCGCAACTGCAGGTCCGGTACGGCGACAAGCCGTCCGAGGCCCCCTCCGACCGCGTCCTCGAAGTAGACGGCCAGAGCGAGGACATCAACTCCGGTTTCAGGGAAAGTGAGTCGGTCGGAGAGCCCCCCCCCCCCCCCTTGTGCCCCCTGCCCCGGGTCCCGGCCGTCTACTAACTGTCCGCGCCCTCGTCCCCGTCTGCACACAGATACGTCTGGCTCGTCCCGACGTTCACCCCCACTGGCAGCGCCGACGCCGACGCCGCGCTGACCGGGCTCGACATCGCCATCCTGCGGCCCGCGGACCCCAGCCCCGCGATGCACGACCTCGCCAAGGGCACGGGCGGCGACTACCGCTACCTGCTCCTCGAGCGCGACGCAGCGCAGGCGGCGAAGGTCACCGCGGTCGCGCTGCTCCGCCTCGCGAAGGAGATGCACAGCCGGCGCCCGGCGGGGTGGGACGGCAACACACCCGACATCAACAAGGGCCGCGGGGGGACGTATCTGTACCTGCTCTGGAAGACAGGCCTGGCTGCCTGAAGCTTGGCGCTTGGAGCTTGGGGGCGGCGGCGTTCAAGTTCTTGTCTTGTGAGTCGGTGTGGTTGTCTGGCGTTTGGGGATCTCGTGGGCAGGGTTCCGACTGCTGACTTGCTCGCGGCTGGCGCGTGCTGACTTGAACTTTCTCAGCGCCGGCGTCATGGTATGAACCGTAGTGAGCATGGAGAAAGGACTGGGGTTTGAAACGTGCGGACGAGGAAGATGGAGGAGTGTTGAGTCCGCATGTATCATCATGTTGTCGTCGTCGGTGTGTGCAGGTGAATGTGATGAGGGGTAGGATCGTCAACGACGGCTACCGTGTTCCGGACGAAGTTGTCCACCCAAAGGCATCTGGCAGAAGCCGTTTGAGTCGAGTGCAATAAGCACAATAGTCCGAAATTGCTAACCTGAGCCGGGTACGACTTACAATATGCGCACCGCCAGACTGGGCATCTTTAGCGCATTTGAAGTAAGGCACACTTCGCATATGCACACGGGCGTCTGGTACCTCGATTGTGTGGCATAAAGAAGTCGATACCCGCGCCCCGGGTTGGACCTAGTAGTAGTAGCTGAACTCGACAAACCACCATGTGCGCTTATCCGTTCCCTCCGGAACTCTCCGGAACTCACCGCGTGCGCGCTGCATCCTGCTGCATCTAGCGCCTGTCAGTACCCATCATCGCCTCTGAAGCTTGTCATAATTCGTTCGGCCTTCTCTTGTCCCTGAGCTCTTCGATAGATTCATTGACATCTAGCATTTTTTCTGAGTACCTTCTTCCTGAGTTCCCGCAAACGGGTGGCGTAAGTTTGTGGGCTTAAGACTCAGGCCTGCGGGACATGGTTCAACTCCTCGATCAAATTGATCTCCAAGTTCTAGCGTTCTACAGGAAGCTCCAAACCTCCATAGCCAGTACAACTATTCCTGCCCAGGGGTGATGAAGTCGACGACGTCCCCCTTGGGGTACATGTACGAGAAGGGGTCCCAGTCGGCGTCGTCCCTCCACTCGTACTCCATCCCGTTCGCGATGAACCTCGCGAGCTCCTGCCCGTAGACGTGCGCGATCCACGCCAACGTCGCGTCGATCCCCGAGCTCACCCCCGACGACGTCCAGCAGTTCCCGTCGACGATGTACCGCGCCGTCTTCACCCAGTGCACGTGCGGGCCCACGGACGTCGCCGCGTTCCACACGGCCTTGGTCGTCGTGGCGCGCTTCCCGTCGAGCACGCCCGCCCGCGCGGCGATGGACGCGCCGTTGCAGACGGTGAGGAGGTACTTGAGCGTCGGGTACCTCTTCTTCACGAACGCGACCGTCGGCTCGCTCGTCTCCTCGATGACCCCAATGCCGCCCGGGACGACGAGCACGTCGAGGTGCGGCGCGGTCTCGTGGGTGTGCGTCGGGACGACGTGCACGCCGAAGTGCGAGCCCACCTTGTTCACGCGGTGGCTGCTCGTCCCGGAGTACACGGGGTCGAGCGTCGTGGCGATGACGCAGAGGTCGAGCTTGCGGGCGTTGGAGAGGTTGAAGAGGGCCTCGAGAGGGCCGAAGACGTCGAGGAGCTGGAAGCCGGGGAAGACGACCACTCCGATCTTGGAGATGGTCCCGGAGGCTACGAGGAGATGCGTATGTGGTCAGTCGAGTTGGTGTGGCTGCTGTAGGGCAGAGGTCACATACCGTGGGCTGGTATAATGCTCATCTTGGTTGGTAGGTGTTCTGTTGAGTGCGGTAGCTGTGATGCTGAGCTGGTTGCTTCGAATCCCAGACCTCTTTATACCACCTCCCCGCCCCCTTCTCTTCGTAGTCGCGCTGCTGACTGAGCTCAGCGCAGTGCTCATGTAAGTGAGTATGTGGCCTGGCAGCACTTGCGTATGCCATCGGCAGATCTGATTTCAATCTGAGCAGTACAATACTCCTCCGAAGCGGACACCGATCTTAGTCACGGCCTCTCCCATCACATTCAATAGCTCTTCAAACTCGACTAGCTAGCATACACAACAGGCCTTGATGAATAGATTCCGGGAAACCTTCGACATCATGAGCTCAGAACTGGTATCCGCGTTGGCCCGTACATCTAGTGCGCGTTTTCCAGCATGTTCCTCTCAAACCGCAACTATCTGTTTAGTCCACATGAAAACTCATTCTAGGTTCTACCAAGTGTTTGCTGCATCATGGGGCGAGTGCGCGAGCGTCTGCAGTGGCACCATCAACCATCAGGCCGACGGGCGTCGACGAGATCGACAATCGTTTTCCAACTAGACCGACATCCCCGTACTCCGCTCTCGGGCCCCGAATTGAGTGGATTCGGACAGCGCTGCGCGGGCACAACGCTACGACGCCCGGCCACATCGACATCCCCGCGGCCGTGTGGGACCGGGACGCCCTGACTCAGCGTGAAGTTCGACACGAACTGCAGCAACCGACAGCCCGCTCTCGAGCGGCAGTGGGCACTCTTGTCCGTGCGTGGCTTATTGATGGTACGTCTCCCCTCGGAAGAATTCTGCACCCCGTACAGCAACTTAGTAAGACTCGAGGTGACACGGTGTTTGCAGCCGCGACACAGTATTTCCCCGATCGCGCCGGACGTGTTACCCTCCGCGGCGTCCGATGCTGGCGTCTATCCAGTCGTACCAGGTACTCTCTCGACCTTTTTTTCGAGAGGATTAAGCGCATATATGCTGACTGTCACTTCGACTAGCTTTGGCGCGACCAGCTTGGTGTAGCCGAAGGCGCATATCGTAGGCATATCCTGGCTTTGTCACCCTCTGTGCGCTGGCCAGGCAAGGTCCCGATAACCGGAAGCTCCTGGCAGTCGCGACTCAGTCCGCAAACACCACCGCCCACTAGCAAGATGTTGTGAATGTTCTCAACGATGGTATCAAGGCGAATCCTCCTCAACAAGACTAGATGAGTATTCTTGCAGCTGGCAAGTGGATTCAAATACATAGCTCATACCTTCTGAAGTTTGACAGGGTTAGTAACCTCGTTGGTATTTTGAGGCACGTACGCATGGTTCTCCCGCACGAATGGCCTCTGTACGACATTGCAGTATGATAAAGCAATCAATCTCCCTCAAGAAGTCCGCAGGCATGCACATGGCTGAGGTGCTTGGCGGCGCCGGCCAAGCAGCGCTCCAGGCCACTGCTAGCGTCGCGAATATCATCAAGGCATGTTTCCATGCTCTTGCTCTCCTCATCAGACCACAGCGAGGCCACGTCCACCTTCGTCCATCGGATCCCCAACGGTGCGTATACCTCAGAGCTGGAGGGGCCGAGTCTTGTACTGACCGGTATAGAAAGCGTCCCGGTGGTTGCACAGGCCCTTGATACGTACCGGCGGTCAAATACCAGGCTTGAGCTGTCAAGGCCGCGTCTGCAAGTGCTCAGAACACTCACAACGAGGAGGAACATGCGTTCCGACCGTGCTTCCATCCCTCGAGATCACGACATATCTACGTTTTCGAACGTTCAACCCCGACTTATCGGATGGCGCGGTAGGACGGCAGAACGAGCGAGCACCGCCGGCACGCCTTCTGGCGTGACGTCGGTTGTGTGTCCTACAATGACAATTATTCATTGAAGGGACGAAGACTACTGTAATCCTGATGCTTTCGGCTGCCGCGTTCTAGCCTCGGGTCGCGGGACCATGCCTGCCGAGAGGAGCCACGGCGAGGACATCCTCCGGTCTCCAGACGCGGTTGGGCTGACGCCCCAGAGACTCAGGAAGTCCTTGCATGGAATGGAAGACTGTGTCGGTCTTCAAGTCCCAGCGCTGAAGCTGAGGACTCACCGCCGGGGCAGGAGCTCTCGATCCCGGACGACATGCTGGGAAGTGACTCCCGCCTCACCCTTTTTTTCCTAGCGGCGGCACGGTCAGTAGTGATCCCTGCGTCTGCGTAGGCTGCAGGTATAAATATGAGTCTCAGCGGTGAGCGACGTCCCTCAGACTCGACTCGACTTGACTTTCTCCCGTAAGCTCACGAGCCATGCAGTACATCTCCAACATCGAGGTGAATGGGAATGGGTCTGCCGTCCCAGCCCTCCCCCCTCCACCGTTCCCCCCTCCCGCCGTCTGGCACTGACGTTTATCGCTGCTGCAGGTCCGGTACGGCGACAAGCCGTCCGAGGCCCCCTCCGACCGCGCCCTCGAGGTAGACGGCCAGAGCGAGGACATCAACTCCGTCTTTACCTGAGCCGGGTCGACTTACAATATGCGCACCGCCAGACTGGGCATCTTCAGCGTATTTGAAGTAAGGCACACGCCTATATCCTACGCATATGCACACTGGAATCTGGTCTGGGTGGCATAAAGGAGTCGAGAACCGTGCCCCGGGTTGGACCATATGTAGTAGTAGCTGAACTCGACAAACCATAATGGGCGCGTATCCGCGTTCTCCGGAACTCGTCGCGTGCGCGCTACATCTAGCGCCTGTCAGCACTCACTGCCTGCACTTTGCCTGCGGGCTGGTAGTCGATGGCCCACCGGGTTCATCATCCCGTTGCTGTTGTCGGCCACGTTGATCAGTCCCCGACGGATATCTCAAGTGTGGCTTACTACATGTGGTGCGTAGCCCCTGCCAGTTCAAGTTCTCAGGCTTGAAGTTCTAACTTCCCCCCGGCCCGTACCTGGCCAGATGGATGGGCGAAGTGCTCACCGATGATGGAACCGCGCGAGTCCGCGGAGAAACGGCCATCCGTAACCAAGGCCGTCTTGCCTAGCGGGGTCCGTCCAATCGTAGCATCAAGAGCATTCGTAGTTCCGAGCGCAACCCCGTCGTGGCACAGTGCGACACGACTACGTCGTCGAACGGGCATGCTTGTGCTGTAGGCTCTCTGTACGCACATGTTTCATATCGACAGCTTTGGGCTCATTCATTGTCGTAGTGGGTCCGACATTCGCCATTTTCGCACGAAACGTGTCCGGCCTCATTGGCGGTCCATGCCTCAAAGCTGAGGAGGCCGAAAATTCCGATACGGGGCCTGGAAGCGTCCCCGTGAGCGGTTTAACAGATGCTGGATTTGTACTGCCATTCAAGATGGCTGAGTTGTCGACTCTAGTGACGGGTCGACGCGTGTACGTTCTGGCGACCCCCCAATGCATCAAATTCACCCATTATGCGACGACTCGTGGTGACGACGGCGGTTCTCTGGTCTTCACGCCTGCGCATCCTCGACGTGCTATGGAGTAATACGGCTGTCGAGACTCCGAGTTTATGAAACAAGGCTCGGAGTTGGTGGCCCAGGCCGCGGTCGCATGTTTCTGCCCGCTATATCCATCTTCCTTCTGCGTCGCAGGGAGAACAAGGTGGGCATGTTCCTCTCTCCTAGAAAGAAATTATGAATTTTAGTATTGATTAATTAGGATTGTGTTGAGGAAGTGGAGGTGGACTATATAGATCCAAGTAGGGAATGGGACAACTACGAAATCGGCCACGCCAACCGAACACTGGAAGCACTCCAAAGCCCGAACTGGAATGGGCAAATCGGTTGAATTCTACCAGATGTCAGCCCCCACCGGTTTGTTTGCGGTCAGGATTATGTTTCAGGGAGGCAGGGCTTAGGGGCATGCCCGAATACACACCTGCTTTAGAATGAGGGATGCCGCTAGTTTTCCTGTGAGCTCAAGGCCTTGCACGGAAACGGTTTCGATCTTCCGCCGGTACTGATGACTCTCCGCAGCCGATCTCTTCGAGCCCGGACGACATGTTCAAGTGGCAAGCTTACGGTTTACCTTTGCTGATAACAATCGGCTAACCCTATCACTCCTCAGGCTCCCCGCAGGTATAAAATGGTCCCGCGATGAGCCCAATCCCTCAGACACCACTCGACCAAGTTCCAAGTTCCTCCAAGCTCACAAATCATGCAGTACATCTCCAGCATCGAGGTGACTAAATCTCCCGTCCCTGCCGCCATCCTCCTCGTCCGTCCTCTGACGCCTACATTTTCGCGACGATGCACCGCAGGTCAGGTACGGCGACGAGCCGTCCGAGGCCCCCTCCGACCGCGTCCTCGAGCTCAACGGCCAGAGCAACAACATCAACTCCGACTTCTGCGGCAAGTGAGTCGGATGCCCTCTCGCTGTCCCCCATCATCCGCCCTCCGCCGTCTAGCATAAGCATATAACTAACTATGCGCGTCCGCATCCACCCAGATACGTCTGGCTCGTGCCCGCCTTCACCACCAACAAGGACGCCGCGCTGACCGGGTTCGACCTCGCCATCCAGCGCGACCCGGACCCGCGCCTCGCGATGCACGACCTCGCCAAGGACTCGCCCGGCGCCTACCGCTACCTCGTCTCCGACCACACCGCGACGAAGGCGGCGAAGGTCACCGAGGTCGCGCTGCTCCGCCTCGCGAACGAGATGGAGGACCGCCCCGGTGGGACGGGAACACGCCCGACATCAACAAGGGCCGCGGCGGGACGTACCTGTACCTCCTCTGGAAGAGCGCGGCTTGAGGCCTTGAGGGCTCAAGG
Source organism: Ganoderma boninense (assembly GCA_002900995.3). NCBI lineage: Eukaryota > Fungi > Basidiomycota > Agaricomycetes > Polyporales > Polyporaceae > Ganoderma > Ganoderma boninense. The sequence continues at coordinate 466,886 of CM035313.1, read as the reverse complement.
GATACGAGGCGGAGTTCGTGTGAGTTGTGGTTGCCTGCTTGTGGTGTTTGGATTCGGGGACCCGACTGCTAACTTTTCTCTGGCTCGGCGTGGTTGGACATCAGCGTCGGCGTATGCCAATGAATACGAAGTTTGAACTGCTGTAGACAAGGAAAGGGGACGTGCGATGCCATCTAGAAAGACGAAGAAGTTTCTGAATCCGTGATGTACAATATTGTTGCTGTTGTTGTCGTCGTCAGTTCGCGAATGTATATGTGACGAGGTGAAAGGGGGTGACCATGTTCCGGACGAACTTGTTCGCACAAAAGCGAGAGCACCTTAAGTTGGGTATTTAGATATTTAGTTGTGACTGGCCTTACCTCAACACTTACTGGATGCTGAATTTTGACTCGCGCCGTTATTGCTGGCAGCGATAGGAAAGGTGTCATCCAATAGATCGTACATTCGAAGGCTACAACGACTTCTAATTTTCTCTCGTTCCCCGCCCACTCGTCCCCGCACCAACCGCGCCCACACCCAACACGTTTTCAGTCGGTGTATGCGCCAACGTTGGCGGGCTACAAGCATCCGGATCCCACACGATAACACGATATATGTCAGCCATCGCGCATCCGCTTATCCAGGGAGAGACAGAACCACGCACCGCGACGTCGCGCGCATAGCGGTACAGCACGCCGCGCTTCTCGCGATACTCGCGCGGGACCCACTTCGCGCGCCTGCGCTGCTGCTCCTCGTCGCTCACGAGCCAGTCGATCGTCCGCTTCTCCGCGTCGATCACGATCTCGTCCCCGTCCTCCACCAGCGCGATCGGGCCGCCCACGAACGCCTCCGGTACGACGTGGCCTGCATCCGACCGTCAGCATGGCATAGAAGAAGGGGTAAGGTGGGAAAGGGACGAGAGACGAGAGACAGTGCTCACCGATGATGAATCCGCGCGAGGCCCCGGAGAAGCGGCCGTCCGTGATGAGGGCGGTCTTGCCTCCCAGCCCGGCGCCCATGAGCGCCGCGGTCTGGCCGAGCATCTGCCAGTGCATGCATCGCGGTGGTCAGCCTTCTTCCTTTTTGTTCGCTTCCACTTCCACAGACAAAAGGTACGCACCTCGGGCATGCCGGGCGCGCCCTTCGGGCCCTGGTACCGGAAGATGACAACCATGCCCGCGGTGACCTCGCCGCGCTCGAGCGCGTCGAAGAACGGCGGGATGCTGTACACATCGCATCGTCAGCCCTCCCGCGCTCCAACACCGACATCAACCAGCGACTGACCTGTCGAAGCACTTCGCGACGCCGCGGAACTGCAGGCCCTCCTTGCCCGTGATCTTCGCGACGGCGGTGTCGGGCGCGAGGTTCCCGCGGAGGATCGTGAGGTGGCCCGTCTGCTTGATGGGGTTGGAGAGCGGGCGGACGACGTCCTGGTTCGTGAAGTCGAGCTCGGGCACGTCCTCGACGTTCTCCGCGAGCGTCTTGCCCGTCACGGTCAGCTGCGTGCCGTCGATGAGGTCCGTGTGCTTGAGGAGGTACTTGAGGATCGCGGGGATCCCGCCCGCTTTGTGCAGGTCCTCCATGACGTACTTGCCCGACGGCCTGCGCGGCGGCGTTCAGCAACAGCAACAACAAAGAACGAGGCTCAATGGGGGAAGAAGCGTACTTGACATCGGCGAGGTAGGGGGTCTTGTCGGCGACCTTCTGGAAGTCGTCGATGGTGATGTCGACGTCCGCGGAGCGTGCCATGGCAAGGATGTGGAGCACGGCGTTGGTGGAACCACCGATGACGTTGACCACGGTGATTGCGTTCAAGAACGAGTTGCGAGTGAGGATGTCCCTATACGACGGTTAGCTATATGCGTACGCGCATACATCGTACTCATACCTGGGCTTCAGATCGAGCTCGAGGAGGCGCTTGAGGTAGCCAGCCGCCTTGATACACTCTTGCTTCTTCTCGGCGTAGGTGGCGGGGGTACTTGCTGAGTAGGGGAGGGAGAGCCCGAGAACCTCAAGCACAGAGGACATGGTGTTTGCGCTGTAGGCGGAGCAACCGTCATCTCACTGTAGTTCACTTGATGGGCTTGGTCGCAAGAAACTTACGTGAACATGCCACCACACGCACCAGGACCAGGGCAGGAGTGGCGGACGACGTCGAGACGCTGCTCTTCTGTGATCTTACCAGTAGCGAAGGCGCCATAAGACTCGAAAGCGTCGGCGATGTTCATGTTCTCGCCGGCCTTGAAACCCATGTTCGGGCAGTCGACTTTGCGAACACCGGGCTGAATGGTGCCTCCGTAGACGATGACAGTGGGGCGATTATGGCGGGCAGCGGCCATCACGCAACCGGGCATGTTCTTGTCGCACCTAGTTTGTTCTGTGAGCATGCAATACGGCATGAAGACATAACGAACGTACCCGGGAATTGAAATGTTACCATCATAGTGTTGCGCCTGGAGATCTGTTCGAAGATAGCGTGACGGTGAGGTGAGGTGGGACTGACCATAACAACAGTCTCGATGGAGTCCGCGATGATATCACGGCTCGGTAGCCTTGAGAGTGAGAGAGGGCATGTGAGGGGTAGGTTATAAAGCTAAGGATTGGTCCACATACGAGTAGCGCATACCCTCCGTGCCCATGGTGATACCATCACTGCAAATCGTCAATAACCATCGAAGCGTCTGTGCAAAAGCCACCTCACCTGACACCGACCGTGCTGAACGTCAAGCCAACGAGGCCTTCTTGTGTACATCCGTCCTTTACGTGCCTAGCAAGATCAAGCTACGAGCCGCGCAGAGCCATTCAGCATGCATACATCCACCCACATCGCAGAGTCGGACACTCACAAGGTGATTGTTGCAAGGGTTCCCTTCGCGAGCGTTAGCATAAGGCACCAACCCAATTCTCCGACAAACCGCTACCACTCACCCTCCCACCAGACCGGAGAAATGCCGATCTAACGCAGGACCCAACGTCCAGATGAGCGTTCGACCTCCCGAATACCACACGCCCTTGAACGCGCCCGGGCACCAGGCTACGTGACGCACCTGCGGCTTGTCCAAGTCCTCGACCGTGACGCCCACGGCGTGCACTGTTTGAATTTCGTTTCACCGCTCCATGAACCAATCCCGTGTAGCCGAAATGAAAACGAAGGGCATCGCATACGTACACATCGCTTGAGCGCCTCCGCGCCGCTAATACAGAAGCTCGTTAGCCGAGACGTCATGGGCCCTCCCAGGGCGCGCGATGGGCGAAGAGCGATGGGGTTATGGGAGGGGGGGCGCACCTTGTCCTGCGTGAGGAAACATGACTGTTTGTTGAGCTTCGCGCCGCTGCTGCTGGGCGATGGCGGCTTGACCGAGTGGCTGTCAGTGCCCCGAGTCCAATGACAGGCGGCAAGTGAGCACCGCGAATTCGAAGGCTTGAGGGACTCGGAGCGAGCGCACGTACATCTGGACGTCTCCTGCGTCGGCGGACATGGTGTCGATGGCGGGAGTGGTGGTGGTAGGGTGTCAAGAAGCAAGAAGTAGAATTCAAGGAGCCGGTGGCCCGTGTCTGCGAACGTGCTCAGCTCGTCGCCGCGCACGAGCAGCCTCAGGGAGAAATTTAAATATTTGTAGGTCGCGCAGATGACAGGCCCTTGAAAGGCCCTCTGACTCGCCGGACCGGGCAGAATGGCGGCCATTCGCGTCAGATCGATCTCCAGCACGCAATCGCGATATCTTGCGCCATCGTATCCAATCCCCCCATCGCCATTGGCCCCGCCCTAAGTTAGCTCGCGCATAACAGGGCCGAAATCCGCTGCATGCAATATAAGTAAAGGCTCAGGCTGGTCTATCTTGCGGCAATAGTATTCCTCTCTTACTTACTCTACTTACACAAACGGCTACTGCAGTCGTCAGCCCTAGAACACAGGGTACATAGCACAGCGAAGGACGTTACGACTCAGCGACGCATAACGGCCCACACTGCGCTCTTCAAGTTCTTCTTCCCGCCTTCGCACCCCAGCGGGCCTCTGCATGGCACTCTCCTCGTCCAGTCAGAAGTCGAAGCCCACTTCGCGGAACGCCTCCAGCTTCGTCCCCGGCCGCGCCAGATCGGCCAGGTCCTGCCGGTCCTGTGACGCAGCGCAGTGAGCCCATGACTGCACATGTGCGGAGTGTGGAGGCGGACTTACCATCGCCTGGAACGCACGCCGGAGCGTCGTCCACAGCTGCTCGCTCTTTTCGCCCCCAGACGACTCCTGCAGAGCCAGCGCGCTCAGGAAGTGCTCAATTGCTTCCTTATGTGCGCCGATGTTCAGGCCTAAAGTGGTTTCCCCGTCAGAGGATCACGGACGCCAAGACAAAATGTACAGTCAAATGAGCAGCACTTACAGGCAACGCCGACGTTGTATATGGCACGGGTATACGTCGGGCGCAGCTGCAGGGCCTCGCGATAAGCACCCAGGGCCTCCTCGGGCTGGTTGCCGTTCGAGAGACACGACCCGAGGCGGTTCCAGAGCAGGTAGTCCTTCGGTCTCATGCTCAGGGCAGCCTCGAAGCAGTCCTTTGCTCGGTTGAAGTCGCCACTGGTGTAGAACAGGACCCCCAAGCCGATCTGCACGTCCGGATCGACCTCCCCGCGCTCGTACTGCTCGCGGGCGACGGCGAGGTACGCCTCCGTTACCTGCTCCTGGGAGTGCCAGGACGACAGCGTGAGCGACTTCCACTGCTCGTCCGAGATTTTGGCGTCGGGGAAGCGGGCGGATAGCCAGCGGAGGAGCATGGTGTGTGCTCCCCTCTCGAGGTTCTCGTTGGTGTACGTGATAGCGAGAGACTGAATGAAGTAGATGAACACCCCGACGAACGAAAGTTTTAATACGACCTACAATCATGCCCTGCCCAGCGGCTTTCGCGGCTTCTGCTCGCTTCACCCCTTCGACGAGAGCACGCATGGCAGCGTCGTCCCGTTCGTCCATACTCCTCGTCTCACCGAGCAGGATCCAGGCTTCGTAGCCGCCCTCTCCAAGGTCTCCATGCTGGATGGCCGCCTCCAGGAGTAGGGCAGCTTCCGAAAGGGATCCATTCTGCGCGAGAAGGTCCTTCGCCTCTTGCAACGACGACTTCGAGTGACTTGGGTCGAGGTACTTGTTCTCTTTCTCTATGAAAGTTTACATACGTGTGCGTCAGAGGAGGAGAAACGGGACATACAGGAAATACGTACCAAACGCGTACTCGTTCAGAGAAGGAATTCCCTGCTCATCGAATTCAAGCGGCGGCTCCGACGAGAAGTCTGACGAGTTCATGCCCTCCCAGGCGCTCTGCATCGACGTGCCATAGTCGAAGTCGACGTCCTCGCGCTGCGAATTCATCAGCTGGTTGAACTGCGCCTCCCATTTCGCCATGTCCTCCTCGGGCGGGGGTAGATCGGAGTTCTGCATCTGCTCCCAGACCCTGTACGCGCGCATATAGTCAGCACCGAGCCTGAGCGACGTGTATACGGACAACGGACTCCTTGAAGCTCCCCTCGTCCGGGGCGCCTTCCTCGGCAGCTTTTCCCTTTCCCTTCTCCAGGCTCACCGACTGGAGGCCGTTCGCGAGTTCGTCCACGTCGTCGTCCGTGACCTCCGTTATCCGTGCGCCTTGGGTTTGGTCTGCCAGCGACGCGTGGACCTGCGCGAACGCCGCGTCGAAGTCGATCTCGCGCGCCTTGCCCTTGCCCTGATTCATGCTCATCTGTGGCATACCCATGCCCATCCCGTACGACAGTGGCATGCTTCGACCATACAGCCCAGATTGCATGTAAGGCGCTTGACTGACTAAAACCACGTCCGGGTGTCAGTTTGAATGTATAACTTGGATATTAGATGCAAAGGAGGTCTACTGCTTTCATCCTTTGTAACTTGTCATTTGGCCTTGGCCCAAGCTACAGTATATTGTCACTGACTACCAATCAGACCGGTCAGTTCCTGGCCGATTTGACTGGTCAGTCTGATGACTTGGATTAGCCCCCGCGTCGGAGCCGCTGGTCCAGGCTGGCGAGGAGAAATTGAGTCCCAGAGGTTTCGAATACGGTGCATGTCTGAGCAATGTGCCATATTGATCGACAACGACAGCCTGTGAGGTGCACGCCATGGGGAGCGGCCTGTACCTTTACAAGGAGATACAGCGTCTCACCTCGGGTGGGCCCATATTCCGCTATGAACATCAGAATCAGGTGTTTTTCCTCGCCATCCTCATGCGCGTCGTTCAGGCCAGAGATGTACTCGGTCGTGTCAAACCCAGGTCAGGATCAGACCGTGGGTCAAGCCGAGAGGACTAAGGGCCGAGCCTTGACCGTCACGCCTCTGGTTCAGGCTCGTAGACAAGGTAGCCAGTTTCGTTGTATTAAAGGAGGGGGGAGGCTAGCCACGTGCACTGGAACGGCGAGGAGTACGCCAAGCTCGAGTTCTGGCCCATTTGACCAAAATGGCCTCACCGGTCTGACATGATGGTCTGTGACCGACCGGTTGAATCACCTCTGACCACTACAGACGCCTCTTACTCTGGAGCACAGCACGTCATGTAGCAATGGCACTGCACATTACTCCTCCCCAGATCTAATATGTTCCAGGGTTCCCAAATATCGCAACCGCATACCCTAGGTGAAGATAATGTATACCCACCAGCTCGCCAGGCGTGCACGATCCTCCGAGCAAAAGATGGGAGATGCGCCATGGGGAGAGGGTCATGGACGCACGCGACAAGGGAAAGAACATCGCCCCATCACTTAAGCTCCTGGGAGCTCGGAGGCTCGCCGGAACCCGGCTCTCCGAAGGAGTTCCACACACACAACCGCACCCACACCCATACAGCAGCGCATACATCCACAGGTCAGGCGGCCAACCTGGTGTATGCGCATATACCGCCGCGTCTCGAGGTCGCGCGGGACATGGGAAGGAAAGCGAGACTGGATGGCAGGGGAACACTCACAGTTGGACTGCATGGGCATGTTTTGCTGTTGCCCCGCCGGCTGCGCAATCTGCGCAACTCCATCAAACTCCGCACTCCACCCTCCGTTGGACGACCGGGCCCGCATCATTTCGCTGGGCGCCGCGCGCCCGGCCTGCATCTCCGTCCAGGCCTTGCTGAGGTCCGGTGGGGGCGCACCTGCCCCCACGAAACGTTCAGGTTCGTGGGGGAGGACGTGGCGGGGCATGGCGAATGCTGGAGGTGCTCCGGCCTGCTGTGCGCCGCTGCTGTCGAAGAACTGGCGGGCCATGGCGAGATCCTGCTGAGATCCATGCGCGGCGGAGGAAGTTGGGAGATGGTGAAGCTGCAATTCATTCAGAGCGTGTGAGAGGAACGTTCTTGGAGAGGGCATATGAGACTCACTCGTGAACCAGAGGGCCCTGCGATCCTGTCCTAGCAAACGTCCAGCAATGAGTCCCTGGCGGCCTGACCAAGCCGAGGCGCACATACCTGTTGCAAGCTGCGGTCGCCCTCAGTGTGCTTCAGGACCTGCGAGAGCGGGTTGAAGGGTACCGCGCATTCTGCGCCTGAGATGAGGCCCTGTAGAGACATTGTTGCGGCGGTGGGTCAAGTTATCGAGGCAGAACTGGCTGGAAGGAGGTGGTACAGAGCAAGTCGTAAATACGCCGGAATCTGGGGTCGTGCCCTGCCGGTCCGGAGATCTCCGAACATGTGAATCCATACTTAATGGGCGCCAGTCGTTCCCCGCGTTCGTTCAGGTTTCCTTCCTCCCTGGGCTCCTCGATCTCGATGTGTCCGCAATATCATCCGGAGACACCCAGTGTTAGACTCTGTCTGCGTCTCCCAAAGCTGGTTCGTTCAGTCGCATGCGCCACCGAAAAGGATCATCTCGCACATCGCAAGCATTGACAGCGGCTACCCACGGTGAAAAGAGCCTGGCTATAGCAGACGATGTAGCGATCACAAGAGAATAGGCTGGCGAGTAAGTTGATACAATACGTATATTGTACAGGGCTTCTGTTCGTTGACCAAGACGACCCTCCCTCAGGCGCTGAGGAACAATCCCTCGCCGAACATGTACGCGAACGGGTCCCAGTTCGGGTCGTCCCTCCACTCGTACTCCATCCCGTTCGCAATCTCCCTCGCGAGCTCCTGCCCATACACGTGCGCGATCCACGCCAACGCCACGTCGGTCCCCGCGCTCACCCCCGACGACGTCCAGCAGTTCCCGTCCACGACGTACCGCGCCGACTTCACCCAGGTCACCTTCGGGCTCGCGGCCGTCGCGGCCTTCCACGCGGCCTTGTTCGTCGTCGCGCGCCGCCCGTCGAGCACGCCGCCCGCGGCGGGGATGCACGAGCCGTTGCAGACGGTGAGGAGGTACTTGAGCTTCGGGTACGTCTTCTTCACGAACTCGACCGTCGGCTTGCACGTCTCCTCGATGACCCCAATGCCGCCTGGGACGAGGAGCACGTCGAGGTCGGGCACGGTGTCGTGGGTGTGCGTGGGGACGACGGTGACGCCGAAGTTCGAGCCCGCCTTGCTCATCATGACGTTGCTCGTCCCGGAGTACACGGGGTCGAGCGTCGCGGCGACGACGTAGAGGTCGACTTTGCGGGCGCAGGCGAGGCCGAAGAGGGCTTCGAGCGGGCCGAAGACGTCGAGCATCTCGAAGCCGGGGAAGATAGCCACCCCGATCTTGGAGATCGTGTCGGCTGCGATGTGATGTACATAAGTCAATCGATCTGGCGTGGGTGCATGTGCTGCGGCTGATCACATACCGGGTGCTGGTGCGGTGCTCATATCGTGTGGTGGAAGGTGTTGCTTCGAAGCTGGGCTGGGCAAGGCTGCTGGCGTTGCTTCGAATTCCTGTGCCCTTTATACCCCTTCTTCTGTGGGTTGTCGCATAGACGACCTGGAGCAATCCGTGTTTGCCCGAGTTGACAACGACAGGATGCTATTGCGGTGGTCATGTGCCAAGCTAGTCTCCTTTGCGACCATATACGAGCAGTTGGTGACAGTCGATCCATTTGGCAATTTCTCACTTCATGAACCAACCTCTCCGTCCACAGGCCTGCACTCCTCCTATGGCTCATTAGCAGCGTTACTAAGCGTTATCCGACGTCTTCCTAGCTCAGGTGCGCTCGCCGCAGTGGTCATGGGTCCCAGTTTGACAGCCTTGGGGGACACAAAATTTGGATTTGGATATCGTTATCTCTCGACAGATATGGACACATCGATCACAGGATTGCATCCAATCCCCCCGTTGAACTTGAAACAGCAAGGCACAAGGAGGATGGCAGGTTAGAGGGAGGGCATGGTGGACCAAATGAACTCGTAATTGCTCGTAAATCCATCTGTTTTTACGGGCCCTGTGAACCGTGATCCACTCTTTTCGTTCTCGTGCAGGTCTATGCTTCGCGTATGACTCGGAGAGAGATTTGGCTATGTTTAACCATGTTACTGTATTCCTGGCGCTCGGGCCGGCAGCCCCGCCATGCCAAGGGTCACGACTAAATTGGTCCCCCGGACCAAATTTGGTCGGAGGGATCAAATAAACCCTAGCCCTACCACGCCCTTATACGGAAGGAGCCCGCCACCAAACACGAGCGCTTAGAGCGCGGAAGGGCTCGCGACGGGGCGCGAGGACAGACGCACCCGGTTTCGATGCTTCCAGAGGCCGCATTTGAAAGTAGAAACATGTTTATATTATATTAAAGTCCAATTGCTAACTATCATAGAGCATGAGGCAAAATTCAAGGTTCAAAATCGCCGCAGGGTGTACAGGAATGTAATATAAATTGAGGAGGGAGGAGGGAACATAGTCGATTGGCGCTACCCTCAGTTTAAAGGTGATGTCGACCTGTTTAAAACAAGCTCAAAACAAAGAAAATCGGTGGGGAACTCCGGGAGGAATTGTCATCGCGAGCGGAGGCTTGACGCCGAGAGGTACAAAGAGTGATACAGATAGACGCGGCGGCGCGCGCGCCGCCGCGAGACCCCAGGGGATATGGGGAAAGGAAACACGATTTTTGGCTCATTTTTCACCATTTCTTAGGCCAGATTGAAGGACTCGGAAGGAGAGGAAGGTGGCAGGAGGAGGGAGAGCGCGCCTTCGGCGCGCTGCCCATGGCACCTTTTGGGCCGCTTCGCGGCCGGCCCCACCCTTGCCATGACTATTGCATAAGTGAACGCGCCGAAAAATCCCCCGCTGGCGCTTATACTTCGCCTACCAAATACGGATGGATCACGGTCACATGCAACGAGCGTGAGAGCCTGTGCACCTCTACAGGTTTTAACGACGCGCTGTCCCCCACCCTTGTCTACTGGAGGGCTCAGTGGCTCTCAACGGGTCTCTAGTTTATTATTTGCCGGGCCTCAGCTGCTTCCAGGCACCCATGCCATCCGGGGACATGTCACATGAAGGTCACCAACTCGCTTCTGAAGCTTCCCAGGCGTCCTGATTTGGTAGGCGAACATATAAGCGCCTGCGGGAATTTTTCGGCGCGTTCACGCAATTATGCAAGGCACTGTAATTTGCCCTCGGGCCCCTGCTCACATGTCACGGTCACGAAACCTCGGCCATCGGCCTCTGAGTCTCCTCTGAGTCATCGACGGCTAACCCCCTCGTAGTTCGAAGGATCTGACTGGCTCCCATTTCGGTGTTGGCCGTCGGTCTGCCTCCATGGTTCCAGCACGCGACCATGCTCTTAGTAAGTGGAGGAGCCGACCTGCCGCTGCAGGCGACTCGTATTTGATTTTCATTCAAATTCCTCAGACTGGGGCGGTGCTCGTGGTCCTTCATCGTACCATTCATTGACGGCGGGCTCCAACACGTCGCCGACCCTACTGTAGCCACATCCTCTTCCTTCCGAATCACCCAACCCCTCTCGCCTGACCATTCCTTACTAGTACTACCACCGACGTGTAGCAGCACATGTTACCACTGTCCTTACGCCAAGATGAAACGTGGCGCAGCGACCCTCCGATTCGCAGTCATCGGTCTCATGAACCAAATGACGATGGCTACGCGAGCGAATAAGTATAGTATCCAAATGGGCGCCCTGGCCACACTGGCAAATCTGCAACCTTTCGTGCGCATACCTCGACGTCCCGCCGGAGTGCCGCAGTACCATAATGCCGGGGACGGACAGCCGCAACTACTCCTCGTGAAGGCGAATGCCGCTGGGGACCGTGGCAAGGATACGGTCTTTCTGAATCCCGGTGCTCGAGCTGGCACACACCAACTCTCGCTCACATCCTGAATGCTCCAGTTGTTTGCTGGCAGTACACGAACAGGCGGTGATGAGTGTCGTACGCCGCTGAGCGGGACTGGAGCACGATCCGACGATCTGACCTCGCGCCCTGCTGATGCGAATGGTCCTGAACGCCTTTTCCCGTGTTGGCTCCCTTGATTCCTCTCTTATTCCTCATTCTATTCTTCTCCGAGAACGAGCACGGTCGTGGTCTAGATACATAGAGCAGAGTAAGTAGTAAGTACAGTCGCAGTTCCTGAGCCCCCCGTTACATACTTGTTGCACGTCCCGGATACTAACGCCGCACTCCTCGATCCTCAAGGCCTCAACCTCGTCGCTCGACTTCCGACCTCGTCTTTCGCCTCTCTACGTCGACTTTCGTGTTGTTGCTTTTTAATGATATCCCACCACTTTTCGACTCCCATCGCCCCCGAAATACGTACAAGGCCGGATCCAGTCCGCTAAACCACCACCACCCCCTCAGCACCCACTCGCCTTGCTGGTAAGCTCGACACGCCACCTTACTACCTTCGGAACGCGCACTCACGGAGAGTCCTCGGCTTTTCTGGGGGGTTGAGTGCATGTATGCTGATGCCTGCTTCTACTGCTAGCTTTGGCGCGACCAGCTCTGGCGGCCGAATGCGTGGCGTTAGAGGAGCATCTCCCTGCCCACATGGTCAGCTAGGAAACTCGCTCCGCAGTATACTCGACCGTGCGGACGTAAGTACATACCTGAGTCCTGCGCGACTTCGGCAACAAAACATACCGCGTTGAGCTGCCTCCCTCAGGCTCGCGGCACGCACCGGCGTGGCGTTCACAACACCTTTCGCTCTTCGCTCCTCCAGCTCCACGACCCGAGTCCAAACGACGCTTGGCTTTTCCCCCACCGCTCCGATACGTTGCAGTAGGTGCTCGAGCTGGAGGAACTGCGACAACAAACGGGCGATCAGCAAGTTCGTATCGCACCGCGGGGCCGGAGAGCAGGCTCTCTTTGGGTCTCTGCGGAAACCGGATGTTATGTTCGGACCTGGGTTCCACATTCGTCAGTCTTGACCGATTCTGTGCGGGGAGGCCCTTCGCCTCTTGCAACGACGACCTCGAATCATAATGGCCCGGGTAACGGTAGTTCAAGTTGTTCTCCTTCTCCGTCAAAGTTCGACATATGCGCGTCAGGACGGGGCAAACGAGGCATACGGGGAGTACGTACCGAAAACGTACGCGCCCAGGGTAGGAATACCCGGTTCATCGAATTCAGCCGGCGACTCCGACGAGATGTCTGAGGAGTTCATGTCCTCCCAGGCGTTCTGCCAGTGCACCCAAGTCGACACGCCATAGTCGAAGTCGAGGCCTCTGTGCGCTTCAGGGCCTACGAGAGCGGGCTGAAAACCGTCAAGCATTCTGCGCCTGGGATGAGGCTCTGTCGAGACATCACTTCGGCGGTGGTTCAAGGTGTTGAGGCAGAAAACTGGCTGGACGAAGGTGGCACAATGATAGCATGACGCGATCGGGCCATGCACTGCCGGTCCGGAGATCCCCGAACATGTGAGTCCATACTTAATGGGCGCTAACGGTTCGACGCTTACCTTTTACTTTTCTATGCTCCTCGATCTAAATGCGCACTTCATCTCAGACTTCTCAACGTTAGACTACTGTGTCTGGGTGGTCTTTTTCGGTTGCTCGTCGTTTCGTCGGCGGTCTACGCGAATGTCCGGCCCTGGCACTCTCCGCGCACACTGCGCGTCCTGATCCCCATCAAGCATCGACTTGAAGGCTGCTCGCGTGAAATGATCCTGGCTATAACGGACGGTGTCGCGATCGCGAGCGAGTGGGTTGGCAAGTGGGTTTACATGTTGTATAGCACTCCAGAACGACCTTCCCTCAGGCGCCGAGGAACTCTCCCTCGCCGAACATGTATGCGAACGGGTCCCAGTCGGGGTCGTCCTTCCACTCGTACTCCATCCCGTTGGCGATAGTCCTCGCGAGCTCCTGCCCATACACCTTCGCGATCCACGCAAGCGTTATGTCGATCCCCGCGCTCACCCCCGACGACGTCCAACACTTCCCGTCCACGACGTACCGCGCCGTCTTCACCCAGTTCACGTTCGGACCTGCGGACGTCGCCACCTTCCACGCGGCCTTGTTCGTCGTCGCGCGCTTCCCGTCGAGCACGCCCGCCGCCGCAGGGATGGAGGCCCCGTTGCAGACGGTGATGAGGTACTTGAGCTTCGGGTACGTCTTCTTCACGAACTCGACTGTGGGCTTGCTCGTCTCCTCTAGGACGCCGATGCCGCCCGGGACGAGGAGGACGTCGAGGTCGGGCACGGTGTCGTGGGTGTGCGTCGGGACGACGGTCACGCCGAAACGCGAGCCCGTCTTGTTCATGAGGGGGTTGCTCGTCCCGGAGTACACGGGGTCGAGGGTCGCGGCGACGACGCAGAGGTCGATTTTGTGGGCACTGGAAAGACCGAAGAGGGCTTCGAGCGGACCAAAGGTGTCGAGGAGTTCGAACCCGGGGAAGACAACCACCCCGATCTTGGAGATGGTGTCGGCTGTGACGGGATGGGAGTCAGTGGATGTGGTGTGGATGTCCTGTGGGTGCTAGTCACACACCGGGTGCTGGCGCAGTGGTCATTTCGTTCGGGGGAAGGTGTTGCTTCGAGGCTGAGCTGGTCTGCTGGCGTTGCTTCGAATTTCTGACCCTTTATACCCCTTTTTCTTCTGCCCGTAGCGGGAACAGATGTCCGGGAACATCCCATGCTTGCCTGAGTCGCCAATGACAGAATGCTGTTGAGGTGCTCATGTGCCAGGCAGCTTCTCACTCTCTCACTGACGCGGCTTCTCCGGGGCCTCAGCCTGGCGGCCCTTGAGCGGCATAGAGTTGCGTATGCCCTCGGCAGATCTGGTCACATAGATAACATCCAATGATTCAAGGCACATCGTGGAACGTTTCGCCCAAGGACAATGGGCTAGATGGGTGCACCGTGGACCACCCTGCAGGAAGTTCTCGTACTGCGATCCGCGTCTTTCTTCACCTACTTATGAGACAAGACTTGGCCGTGGTTTAACCTGGGTTTAACTCTGTTTTCTACTGTTCGGACCGGACCCCCACCTGATGATTACGCAATCACGGCCATTAGTCTCCGAGTAGTCGACGACCGACTTCTTCGTAGTTCCCCGAGTAGTGTACTTACCTGACTGCGCCCTGCCGGTGTTGGAAATCATTGCCGCGGTCTCAGTCGGTTTGCAATTTCGTTTGGAAACCCTGCGGTGATGCACCCCCGAGTCCAAGTTCCTCCTGCGCCACTCATTGACCGGCTCCAACACGGGTGCTGAGCGCTGATCCTATAGCAACACCCTCGTCCATCCCATCCAACACCCCTTCACCCGATCATCCTCACCACTGATGTACAGCACAGCGTACGATTACCACTACGCCATGTTGAAAGCCGATGCAGCAGCCCTCGCAGTCGTCAGTCTCACCGGCCAAATGATGGTTGCACGGGCAAACATGTCCGGATGGGTCCCCTGCCCGCAATTCGGCAACCTTTCCTGCGCGTACCTCGACGTCCCCCTGGACTACCACGACACCTCCGCCGGGCATGGTCAACTGCTCGTCGTGAAAGCGAACGCCACCGGAGAGCGCAAAGGCACGATCTTCCTGAATCCCGGTGAGCTGACACACGCATACATTCACAACGGCCCGGCGCACGCTTCCTTGTGTTGTTTGCTGACAACGCGCAATACGCACAGGCGGTCCTGGCGTATCCGGTCTCTCGACTTTGGCGACGGACGGAGAGGCCCTGATGAACCGGACCGGGGGAGCCTACGACTTCGTGAGCTGGGACCCCCGCGGAGTCGGGCCCTACACCTAGTGCGCTCGCCTCTCCATCCGCGACTAATACTACCCGTCACTGACATAGCAACACAGTCCAGGAAACGTGTACTGCATCCCCGACGCCGAGTACGCGAGCTTCTGGAACGGCACGATCGAGGCGACGGGCATCAACGAGCTCAGCGACTTCACCAACCAGACCGACCTCCGCGCCCTGTACGCCCAGGCCCCGATCCTCGACGAGAAGTGGACGGAGCTCGGGGAGCGCTGCCTGTCCGGGCCCAACGCCACGACGCTCGGTTACGTCGGCACCGCGGCGACCGTGCGCGACCTGGTGCGGCTCGCGGACGCCGTCGTGGGCGAGGACAGCACGATTGACTACTGGGGCCTCTCGTACGGCACGCTCGTCGGCGCGTGGTTCATCAACAGTGCGTACTTACGTCTCCGCTCCGCACTCACGAGCAGTTTGCATGCGCCGTACGTGCATACATGCGTAGGATTCTGGCTGAGACGGAGTTGCGCAGTGTTCCCTGATCGCGCCGGCCGCGTCATCCTCGACGGTGTCCTCGATGCTACCCGTATCGCGTCTGCCCAGTCGTACCAGGTATCGTTTTCGCTTCGGCTTCTCTGGCGGTTTGGTGCGCATATATGCTGATGCCTCCTTCTCCTGCTAGCTCTGGAGCGACCAGCTTGGGTCGGCCGAGGACGTTTATACCGGCTTCGCCACCGCCTGCGCCTTGGCGGGGCCCGATGAATGTAAGCTCGCCCCGTCCGCGAACAGCACGGCCCAGGATGTCGTCGACGTCCTCAACGATGCTATCAAGGCGAGTCTGCCTCCCTCAATGGATCCAAGCCATCGTTCTCACGGCTGATAAATGGACATCAGCTCGGGCACGACCACCCCGTCCAGAACCACCTGACACTCCTTCGCGGTGCGTCCCAGCCATTCCGTGCACCAATGATATGCTGAAGTCTGAGACGAAACATGGTTTGGGGTGGGATCACAGCGACGATGTACGGCAGCCTCTACCAGCCCCAGCAGTGGTCAGCGTCCGGCAACGAGCTCCTCCCACAGGCCATCGCGACTATCGAGAACGGGACTGCTGGCTCCGCGGGATCCTTGACCAAGTGTGTATAACATATTGGCCCTTACTCTGATGACGATTTTCTGACATTCTTTACTGTATTGCAACAGGAGGGGCGCGGTCTACACCGAGAACAGCTACACCGAAGCCGCCGTCGTCTGCGCAGATAGCGTGGACGCCGACCCGTCGGTGAACACGACGGTCGTCTTCGACAACCTCGTCGACGTCATCCGGACCGTCTCTCCCTCGTGTGAGTCCTACACCTACATGACACGCACTTCGCTGGACGTGTTCACTCAGGCTGATGGACCGTGTGCTTGGTTGGCGGCGATTGGCAGTCGGTGCGCTGTTTCCCGTCCCCTGGCAGCAGTGCTCGTACTGGCCCGTCCGCGCGCCAGAGCGCTTCCAGGGCCCCTTTAACGGCACGTTCGCGCACAAGGTCCTCCTCATCGGGAACGCGGTGTGTATGCGCGTTTTCCTCTCGCCCCCCCCCCTCCCCTCCCACTGGCCTCTGAACTGTGTGCGGTGTAGTACGACAACGCGACGCCGTTCAAGGAGGCGGCGCACATGGCTGAGGTGCTCGGTGACCGGGCGGCGCTCGTGAAGCAGAACGGTTTCGGGGTAAGCCTTTGACTCGAAGGTCCTGTGTTGGTTTTTGCGGGTCCTGATTATTCTTTTGTCTGGGGTAGCACACTTCCATCTACCAGTCCTCTGCTTGCGTCTCGGATATCATCAAGGCATATCTCAGCGATGGGACGGTGCGTGGTTCTTCATTATACTTGCTTGCAGCCGTCTCTCATGGCTCATTGCTGGACAGCTGCCCTCGGGTACGTCCTCGAACCCCACGGTCTGCGCGGTGGATGACGACGTGGAGCTCTTCCCTGGGGTCAAGGCTGTGGACGTCGTCGCGCAAGTCGACCCCGACGTGGACCTAACCACGAGGGATTGAAATTGCGAAAAGGGGGATGCGATACACTGTGTTTTATGGGCCCCATTATTGCTTGAGCGTGCGTAACCGGCGCGACGTTCCTGTCTACGGAGTTTACTATCCATCGACCCATACAACTCATGAGTGTATTGGATTCAATATTTCAAGGTTCGGTGGGAACTGGCTTCCTTGATGCGCGTGGGTGCGATGTCGGTGCCCACAGGATCAAACCCAAATACAGCATACAACTTGTAGCACAGCCAAGGCCCCTTTGAGTCTTCACTTGCTCTCATTGTGCACCTATCCTTCCAAGTCCTGTATCCCCTTGTCCTTCTCAACTCCTCCTCGGCTGACCATGAAGCCTCCGCGGCTGCCTTGGGAGGTCATCGAACGAGTCATCGACCGTCTCAGGGTTATTCTGCAACACTCCCCAGCTTCTCCCTCGCATGCTGCCAGCTGCTCCCTCGCAGCCGCTGCGTACTCTTTACTCGGGTTGAGTTCCATACCAAAGAATAAGTCTCCGAGTTTGTGGACTTCCTCCAGGACAAGCCTCACATCCAGCCCCTCGTCCACTCGATCACCATCGAGCGGACGGAGTTCCCGCCCTTCCCTCTCCTTCACCTCCTCTCCAATCTTTCCGGGATCCGACTCGTCCACAGAAAAGGAAAAGAGTATTCCCCACCAGGCCGTGGTGTCTATGCGCTGCACCACTCCATGCTCGTCTGCCTCCAATGGTTGGTGACTGCCAACGTGCGTACTCTTGTAAATTCTAGGTAAGTAAGCACCGGCCTGTGGTGCTGGTTGTGGTTTGTTCGTACTGACCTGGGCTGGCCAAACATAAGTCCGATTGTTCCGCGACACAGGTCACGTCGGCTACCATGACAAGTTGATCAGGAGTGTCTTTCATCTGCAAAAGAGGCGCATAAGTTAGTCACGTGCATAGGCAGGCATCACCATTTAACTGAGGACTAATGGACGTACGCGCCAGCCGGCCACCATACCATGGACCTGTCCGATTGAAGAGCAGCTCTGCACGCTCGCACTATCTTTCCCTGACGCAGTCGGAGGCCCACTGGAAAAGGGCCAGGCTGTAGTTCAAATGGTCAAGAACAGTCTGCGTCCCCCCTAGTCGCGCGTGGAGGGGAAGCGGTAATTAATACAAGAGACGCCCTCGCGTCGCTCCGGCAGACTTATTGAAGGCTGACATTCTTCAAAGGTCTGTCGTTTGTACATCCACACTCAAAGACTTACATGAGCGGAGGGCTGGGATAGACGGAGCAGCGGTGGATGAGGACTCTATAGTGACCGGTGGAGCGAGACGTTGAGGCATGAGGATGGCAGGTTGACCAACGACGAACTGCCATAAGGAAGTTATTCAGAAGCGCTGTGCGCGCGCGGAGGACGAAGCTGATGGCGGTCTGGGGTAAAAAATCCGTTGCAGGCAGGCAGCTGGTGGCGAGGACCACTCGAGCGAGGATCTCTGGAGGATGATTAAGCGCTCTATGCAAACAGATCGAAATGCGGCCAAATAAGACCACACGAATTCACCGGGTTTCTTTAATAATACGACTTATGCTTACCGTCCTCGGACCGAGCGCGATGCTGGGGTGTGCGGGTCCGGACAATCGTGGGTAGCGGCGCGCCGCGCGCTGGCAGGAGTTTGCCCATGGTTATGTCGAGCTCCCTGCTGCGCAGCAAGTCTTTTTGACGTCTACAGGCGGAATCGTGAACACAAATAGTTCATCCATCTTTGCACAGCGTGCAAAAGCGTAAAGATAGACATACTAGGCGGGGACAAGCTGACTAACCTCTTATGCCCTACTTATCTCAACACTCGAGAGTTGCACGACAAACACAACCGTTTGGTCTGAACAGCGATTCTGAATCAACTTGAAGATGATCATGGACGCAGCTCACGAGCCAATCACCTCCCTCCGGCGGCGTGCCGCACTCAGCACCGGGCTCCCCGGCGGCGCACGCCGGTCGCTATTCTTGGCGTTAGCGATCCTGAGTGGGCCATCCGAGATGCACGAGATTTACGCATTTATTTTTGTCCCCCTTCTCCGCCCAAACCTACTTACATAAGTCCTCTTTGATCTCGCACGCGATCGCACGTCGTCAAGGCAAAAAAACACGTCAAGATCAACAGTTGCACAGACAGACAGAGGCATGTCGGACAGGAGGCTCCAAGCCCCACCCACTGCATGCTTACCGTATACGTACTTACGAGCTTGGGATCCCGAGAGAGGAACGCGAAAACACACGCGCGCGGATGTCGAACCTCGAGCTCAACACCCGAAAGCAAGCACCGCAAACAGCTGAATATGCACAGCACAGGTGCGACTACGCAGAAAGGCACAAGGCACCAGAGACTAATAATAAGTATATGTACTCACTCACTGCTGTGCAGGACACCGGAACGCGAGGCCGATCTTCGCTCGTCCAAGTACTGACTATGTACTGTATTAGTCGCCTCGGCTGAGGACTCACGCGCCCTGGACGAGGCTGCATCGCGATTCGTCGTCGCAATTCAGTGTTCAGAACCATGCCATGCGGTACGTGCTGGTGGTGGTGTGCGTGTCTGTGTGCAAAAACAAACCCGTGCGCAGAGTCCGAGGAACGAACAAGGGAATAACGAAGAATCAAAGGTCCGCCCGAGCCCCGCCCGTGTCTGTACGCGTATCTGTGTCTGTATCTACTGTATGTGGCGATGTGGCGGGTAGTGGTAAGTGGGCAGTGGTAGCGGAAATAGTGGCAGGGCAAAGGTCCAGAAGGTGCTTGTAACTTGTAACTACGCGCGGTACTTCCTGCGATGGTTATCACCGGACGGAACTTCAAGCTTCATGCAGGAAGAGGATGGGGAAGGGGGCGGGCAAGCGCGCGTGCACTCGTTACGGCGGCATCAGCAGTGGCGAGGACGCCGATCACCACGGCAGCGGATGACGGGTGGCTGACGATGGACGACAGGCGAACAAGCAGCAGCAGGCCAGCAGCAGCCAGGTTTTCCACGCACCGCGCGGGGAGGCCACGGTGGGTATATTCCGAGTATCGAGTATCGAGTATCGTAGGTGAGCGAGCGAGCGAGCGAGTGGGCGTGCTGGAGGGTAGTATAGGTGCACTCGGCGGCGGCGGCGCGGCACGTTTGACGAGCGCAGGAGAGGGGGAGGGGGGAGGGGAGGGCAAGCAGTAGCAGAAAGCGGGGCAGCAAAGCAAGCAGGCAGACGGGCAGACGGGGGCTGGGCAGGGCGAGGGGGGGTAGGCAGCAGAAAAATCCAACGTATCGTGTGGTCCATGTCATTGGTCATGGTCGTCTCATCATCCATCTCAATCTCATGTACACCACCACCACCACTACCACCACGGCCCATACGCCCTCCTCTCGCGCGGTCGATCACCGCGCGTACCCGGTCTGCATCTCCACCTCCACGGGGGGCTGCTGCTGCTGCTGGTACAAGTACGGCTGGCGCTGGTGCTGGTGCGCGTGCTGCTCTTCGGGGGAGAACGGTTGTGATGGATACTGGTTCTGGGGGTAGCTCGGCGTGCTCGGCACCTTCTCCGTGTACCCACCTGGAGCCGGGCCGCCCGCGTCCGCCGCCGCGGTCGCCGCCCTGGCGTCGCCGATGCCCGCACGCGTGCCCCAGCCAGTCTGTGACACGACATGTCAGTCGAGGATCGAGAAAAGGACAAGGAACGAGGTGAGCTGAGAGGGGATGACGCACCTCGTGGAGCGTTAGCAGCGCGTATATCTTCATGATCGAGAAGTAGTAGCCGAACAGGATGAACGCCGGGATGTGGATCACGTCTTGTGGTCGGTACCAGAGATGCGGGAGGAGCTTCGCCGTCCGTGTCGCGAGAAGCCAGACGAAGTAGCTGATGATGACGTTCCTGGAGGAAGAAGAAGACCACGCTTGAGTCTAAGCGGCTCGTCGCGAAATTTCAAGCTCACTCACCACCAGGGCAAGTGGTAGCCACCCTTGTCGATCGGGATTGTGGTCTTGTAGACGACGTAGCCGACGAAGAAGGGTCCGGCGAGCAGCGTGAAGGGGTTGAACAGCTTGTCCACCTGCGCCCGAATAAGCCATCAGCGCCGGCCAAGACGGAAGACACGCTTGGGCAGCCAGAGCGGCGCGCTTGCTTACCATCGTGTATGCGACGTAAGGGTGCGACGTCCAGATGTGGCGTTCGGTGAACAGAGAACGCAGGTCCGACCGCCAGGTGTTACGTGTCCACCGCAGGACCTGTTTCAGGAACCGCCAGTTGGGCTTCATCGTCGAGAGCAGCTCCGCCTCCTTGCAGCACTGCACGTACGTGCTCCACCCGTGGCTGACCATCCAGCGCGTGAGGTACTTGTCGTCGCCCGAGTTGAGCTGGTACTTGCCGAGCCAGTAGTCGTGCGTGAAGCCGTGCAGGAACTCGGGGTCCTTGAGGATGACCGTGCGGTACGCGGCGGTGCGCCCTGAGAGACACGGGAGGCCGCCGTCGATGTGGGTCGAGGACGAGATCTCGATGTTGCGGATGGAGAGGCGGAAGGCGGCAAGGACCTCCCAGACGGTCATGCGCTTGCCGACGGGCTGCACGCGCTGCGAAGTGCCGACGCCGCCGACGTTCTGGTCTTCGAAGCAGGCGAGGGTGTAGGGGAGGAGCGTGGGAGGCCAGATGGCGTCGTCGTCTGCGAAGACGATGATGTCGGTGGTGGTGTTCTTGATGCCGTGGGACATCTGGAGTCGCTTGTTGGCGAAGGGGACTGTCAGGACGCGGATGCGCTCTGGGTCGACGGCGTTGGCGAGGTCCTGGAGGGGGCCAAGCATCTTCTCCTCGGTGATGATGAGGATCTCTTTGGGCTTGCCGACGAGCCAGCTGTGGGCTGCTTCCTTGAACTCCTCTCCGGCGTCGATGGTGGGGACGATGATGGTGACATCCTCTTCTGCGATGTAGGTGGGGTTCTCGGGCAATGGAACGGGGCGGTATGTGAGGGAGGCGGCAATGCGGATTAGGTACCACAAGTAACGATAGAAGCTGAGGGCCGTTGTCAGAAGGTGGGCCAGGGGGAAAAGGAGAGAAGAGAGGAGGCGAGGACTCACCCAATGACACCGAATGGTACAACTACGTCGAGCAAGGAGTGGCGAGAGAAGGATGTGATGAATGGGGGGTCGGGGAGAGAGAAGAAGGGAGAGACTTACAGACTGGAAAGTGGTCCGAGGTCAGCCGGAGCATGGTTCGACCACCCTCGGATGAGAAGACAAAACAGCGAGTGCGAGTAAACGAGTGGGCTGGTTGGGTGGGGCGGCGGAGGGCGACGCTGGGGAGGGGGTCGCAGCGCAGCGACGGGGAGAGCGATGGCGGATGTCGACTGCCTCGTCGCGTATACTTACCTTCTCTGCCGCCAGCCTCCGGACGCCGGGCGGAGATTAAATTTCTCCCCCGGGCGGGCGTCTCTCTCCCTCCCTCGCTTCTCCAACTCTGGACCAGGCAACGGCCAGATCTCGGGCTCCCTGCATTCTCTGGGCTCTCCATCCCCGCGCGGGCGGCCTCGCTCCCCGTTCAGTACGGCCTCCACTGTCTCAGCCCTATTGCCCACTGTGCGCGGTCCAGGTGTAAGGATTCTTGCCATGATCTAGGTTCGGACCGACGTGCTTTCACACAACCTTGACAAATTAATGCGGCGGTCAGCTCGGCAGACAGGCCGTTGCTCAAGAATCATCGCTGTCAACCCGCAGCCGGCTGTCGTGCGCCTGCGACGCCCGAAGGAGGGGGGTGAGAGACAGCTTCCCCTTGGGCTTGAATAGTACGTGCCCATCGTCGTATCCTTACATAACACCAGCCGAAGTGGACGTCAAACGTCCCACAAGGAGCTATGAATGTTATGGCTTCCAGTGATGGAGTCAGGCGTTACCGGTCTTGGCGAAGAGTTCGAAAGCGAGAACGCCGACAACATGATTTGAACCTGTGCAGACAATCCTTCGGCCAGATTAGCCTCCGAATTTATAGTGACCTCTGTGAGGCGTAGAGGAGAGCACTGACCTAAGCAAGGGTTTAAACGTTTAAGGACCATTGTATGTATGTACTTCCTTACGCGATATTCATATTCAACGCCTCTATTCGGTCCGCCGTCGACGGTCGTCTCGTATCTGATCTGAAACGAACTCACGCTTACATCATCATTATCCTCCACGCCGCTGAATGCAACTCCACATCCCCACAGTGGTCTCCGTTTCCGCCAACGTGCGTGGCTCAGATGCCAGTGACGGTTGCCGCTACGCCGTCGAGACATCACAGACGTTCTATCACACACGAAGAGGTGATGTAACCTCTTGGCGTCATCACGGCGCAGGACGCCCGGGGGGCCATTGACATGGTTATGCACACACGCAATGGTAGGCCTTGTCTAGAGACATTGCCCTTTCGAGCGACCTACGATGGAGAAGGCACGAGAGACTGCGTCATAGCCAAAGATGGCATTGCGATTGGCGCATCTAGCAGTGGAGTAAAGTTGCAAGGATCTCCATGGACGCAGACCGAGCGTATAGGGGTGTATGTGTGTATCATGCCATCGCAACGTCTAGGGGCTGGGGTTCGATGGTCGAAAGGCTCCGATCACAGGTTACTCCATGCGATGTGGATCATCGCCCGGAAGCAAATGCCATTGCAGATCACAACTCAGGCATTCAATACTTATCGAACGGAGCAACTAGACTGAATATATGGTAAAATTTTCAAGGTCCCATTGCTGCATAGAACTGCCGGAACGTTGCGCCGGTGGCTGGGTGATGCCCAAGTGCCCCAGTGCCGAACAGCGGACTCGGAGTAAGGTTTGAACTGAGAGAAAGTTATGTAGGTGAACCGACCATCTACGATCGGTGCAGTATTCTATGTTGTTCAACGATGAAGGCTTTCTACCAATGATTGGAGGGAAACTTGTCGTAAGTAGGACAATGCCGGTCGTCGCCTCTGGACCCTGGTCGCTGTCGAGGCCACCGTCGATCAAGGTGGCTGTGCAGAAATTGGTGAGGACACGCGAGCAGGCCCAAAAGCGGCAGCCGTTTTACATATAGTCGCCGCAACCCGCGCAGATGATCCGTCCTTCGTCCTCCCGCTTACCCTCAGCGCGAGTGAAACCGCCGAGTGGAGAGTCCGGCCTCGGAGCTACCATATAGTCGACGAACGTGCGTCCTCTTCCACAAGCCACCCGTCGCGGCCGCAGGCCAGTGCTCACCTGGTGCTCACCCACATGGCCTTTAAATCGCGACAGAGAAGACTCAGCTGCGTGCTTGGCTCACTTCTCTCGCCGCACCTTCGCCCGCCATGTCCTCCGAGTCCGCTCCTCCCAGAGATGATCCCCCATCCTACGCCGATCGCCCGCAGGTCTTCAAGTCCAACCTCGAGGAGTTCGAGCGCGAGGGCGAGGCCCGCCCGCCCTTCGTCCTCTCCTACCGCGAGGTGAAGCTGCTGGGCATCGCCGGGGTACGTCCATCTCTCTCTCCGCATCCGCGCCCGGCCGGTCACACGACCAGTGCTCACCTCGTCCCCTCCCCCCGTCCAGGTTGGATTCTTCCTAGACGGTGCGTCCAACGTCCTTCCGTGTGCGAGCAAATTGACCTGATCCCCCCCCCCCCCGAAGCGTACGACCTGTTCATCATCAACGTGAGTGCTCCACACTTCCGGCTAGCCTCCCGGAGCTCACCTCTGCACACCGCCCCGCCCCACAAAAGCCCGTCGCCACCATGCTCCAGTACCGCCTCTTCGGCGGGGCCTCCCTCCCGCCCGGGCTCGAGGGCTTCATCAAGGCCGGCGCGAACATCGGCAGCGTTATCGGCCAGTTCGCCTTCGGTGCGTCCAGTCCCCGCGCCTGTTCAGCGCTCGTGTGACCGCCCCGCCTCTCGACCGACCGTGGGCGGACACGCGCCGCGAGGGAGGTCTGCTGACCGATGCCTCCGCGTGCGCACACAGGTTACTCCGCCGACTACTTCGGCCGGAAAGCGGTCTGTGAGTGCTCTGTCTGTCTTCCGTATGCCGCTCGGAACGGCTTGTCCGGGCGATGGGACGATGGGACGATGGAAAACTGAACGGACGTTCTGTGTAGACGGCAAGGAGCTTATGCTCATCATCTTCGCGACCATTGGCGCTATCTGCGATCCCACAGGTATGTCTTTTTGCATCTTGGCGTTGGGCGTGTTCTTGGTCTACCGATGCTCGATGCTCTATGGGGCCCGCGAACCTGTCTTTTCCTCCTCTGGCGGAACTCCCCGCGGTGGACGTCCGTTGGGCTTCACCAGACATCCGTGCGCGTTATCTCCGCTCTCGCTCCTCGCTTTCCGGAAGAGACACCGGATTCAAACGTTAACGTTACGATATGATGGCGCGCGCGGAGGGAGGGGGTGTTTGCTTCTTCCTTCTCAGAGAAACTCCCTTTAGGGCTGCATTTCCGTAAGCACCCTGAAGGAGCTCGGGAGTCTGGTCGCAAAGAATGTCCACAGAACGCCCCGCTCGGGTCCAAAGAGACTCGGCAAGATGTCTGCCGGCTCTAGCCCGTCGGCATTGCAAATGGGGTGTTTTCTGGAGACGGATAGTGGCCAGGGTCTCGCGAGCGATGGACATGATTCGGTTTGGGGGGTAGGACCCCATTTCTCTCGCGTCGTTTGTTCTGCATTCTGGACGCCTGTGACCAGATGTCAACAACACTTCCGTGATGAGATCCTATGGATCTCCCCGCAGAGGACGTCCTCCCGGCTCTGTCAACACATTCTCCAGGGGTTTTTGTATTTCTTCCCTCAGAGCGCATTTTTAGGATTTCCGCCCTTCCCGGAGACCTGCTGCAGTCGATTTAAATGTCACGATACAACGCAGGCGACGCTGTGCGTTTTGCATTTGAGGGCCGCAATGCGCCTTTGATGTCCTAGATGACGGGATTTTAGCAGCGCCTGGAGGGCGCCTCCTGGGACCC
This sequence comes from Ganoderma boninense, assembly GCA_002900995.3. Taxonomy (NCBI): domain Eukaryota; kingdom Fungi; phylum Basidiomycota; class Agaricomycetes; order Polyporales; family Polyporaceae; genus Ganoderma; species Ganoderma boninense. The sequence goes on along the minus strand of CM035313.1, from coordinate 440,912 downwards.
GGTCCAAAACGACGTCAACAGCACCAGTATCAGCCGGGATGTGGTCTGTGGTGCCCAAGAGGAGCTCTGCTGGACCTAAACCAGCGACCTCTGGTGTATTAAATCGCAACGGGACATGTGCGAGGAGGAGATGGATCTTTATTTCTATGCGGCATGGGGTGGCCCGGGTGCGGCCCCCGACCTTATGTACGGTTCTGCAGACATGTCTTGGTGCTGACCGTCTTTCAGGCGCTCTTTCGCCCAACGGCGCACTCATATGGCTCGGTGTTTGGCGTATCATCCTCGGTATCGGTGTGGGCGGCGACTACCCCATGTCTGCGTCCGTCGCGACCGACCGGGCCAACGTCCGGCGGCGCGGGACGCTCCTTGCGTACATCTTCTCTAACCAGGGCTGGGGCTCGTTTGTCGGCTCGCTCGCATTCATTATCGTCCTATTGTGCTACAAGCACACAATGGAGGTCGACGGAAAGACGAGCAAGGTCGATGGTGGTGCGTGCTATTTTGGAATCATTGCGGTTGTGGGGTAACGTTGGTGTTCGCAGTCTGGCGAATCCTCGTCGGCCTGTCCCTTATCCCCGCTTTCGGCACCTTGTACCAGCGCTTGACCCTCCCCGAGTCTACCCGCTACCAGGAGGCCCGCAAGGCAGCGGCGCACGTAGCAGACGAGGAGGCGATCGAGGAGCTCAAGAAGAAGGCGAACGCGGATCCTGCCGTCTCCGAGCAGCCGGCCAAGTCCGAGAACTCGTCCGAGACCACCGAGAACAAGTTGACCGCACAGCACCACGCGGCGGCGAAGAGCGGGCACTTCCGCGAGTTCTTCAAATACTTCTCCGAGTGGCGGCACCTGAAGGTGCTGCTCGGGACGTGCACGTGCTGGTTCCTGCTCGACATCGCGTTCTACGGGGTCAACCTCAACCAGAACGTCGTGCTGCAGCAGATCGGGTTCGACGGCAAGACGGGCTCGGCGTGGAACAAGCTGTTCAAGATCGGGATCGGTAACCTCATCATCACCGCGCTCGGGTTCGTGCCCGGGTACTATGCGTCCATCCTCACGATCGAGAAGCTGGGCCGCAAGTGGATCCAGATCCAGGGCTTCCTCTTGGCTGCGCTCTTCCGTATGCACCCCTTCGCGAACGCATGCGTGGATCGAGTGCTGACGCGGCGTTCATAGTCGGCGTCCTCGCGGGCAACTTCCACTCGCTCAGCAAGCCGGCGTTCATCGTGTGTTTCGCCTTCCTCCAGTTCTTCTTCAACTTCGGCGCCAACACGTACGTCTCTTCTCTTGGCTTTCTTTACTCTCGTGTCGTCTGTGCTGACGCGCTTTCTGCAGCACCACCTACGTACGTACTTAATCTTCGGCGCGCCCCACGTAAGCCGCTGACCTCTCCCTGCTCGACAGTGCTACCCCGCGGAGGTCTTCCCGACGCGTTTCCGCGCCTCTGCACACGGGATGTCCGCCGCGTGTGGCAAGGCGGGTGCAATCATCTCCGCGCTCGCGTTCAACTCGCTCTCGAAGAAGATCGGCACGCCCGCTGTCCTCTGGAGTGCGTCTCTTCCCCTCTCCCTCTCACTCAGGCTTCTCTCGTGTCCAGGTGTCCATGGTGCTGACGGGCGCTCCGTCGACAGTCTTCTTCGGGTGCTGTATCGCCGGTGCCGGATTCACGTTGCTGCTGCCTGAGGTCCGTGGCCGCGACCCGGACGTCGTGTACGACCAAGAACTACGTGAACGCGAGCGCGAGCGGCTTAGTCACAGCTGAACGCCGCATGGACGTATGTATCGGTAGCAGAAAGTAGAAGGACCAGTATGGTATGACCTGGATGCCACGGGGTGATGGTGGATGTCTTGGCAAAAATAGACATGTGTGTACTGATGTTCTGCCCCCTCAGTAGCTAACCAGCCATGTACACTATATCGTTATGGTGTAGCTGGTAGCTGCTCCTGAGGCGATAGACCAACGAAGAGAAACTTGCTCGTAAAGTCTGCTTGTGCGACTCCGGACATCCCACCTTGTTTCGAATATTTTATGCGCCATAGTTTTGCAATTGTCCAGCGGAGGGGCTGAAGCCCCGAAGGTACGTACTCACCCAGTCCATCCATTACTTCATTTCGTTGCTGAGACAAGCGCCACTGAATTGTCGGATACTAATTGACTTGTTCACTTCCAAGTTCCAAGTTTCACAGAGATAAGGCCATTTGAATGTCGACTGTCCTACGAAGCTCGTCGGCTCAGAAGCTGAACCAAGAATAACCGAAATCATATGGTACATGACGTCCTGCTGTAGTTCGACCGTGTGGTGAGTACCGACTTCACCGCTCGATACGGCAAGTGCTGCCTCCCAACGTCGGTATCTTTGCGTCATTCCGTTGATTGCACCAAAATTTCTTCCAGATTCTGTGACATGGAAGAAGGGGCTCGTGAGAAGGATTCCTCGGGACCCCACGTTTGGCGGTGGGGGAGGCTGGGCACGTTTCACTTCCGGGACATTTCTCACGTCCCTTATGCTCACATGCACCGTTCTTGGCAAGGAATTGACCTCACCACCACGTATATAGCCTATGCATTGGCATGAGCGATGGATGGGATACCCTGCGCACTCCGTCAGAGTCTCTGAGCCTCTTTCCCCGGTCGACACCCAGCCGCCATGCGTTTCCCCAGGCTCTCAGCCGTGGCCTTCGAGCTTCTCGTCCCGCTTTTCGTTTCCTCCATCGCTCTCGGTGCGGCACTTAACAAGCGTGCGGCTCCCTTCTTCGACCCTATACTGGGCGGAGGCTCCATGTTCATCGACGCGGGCAATGGCTTGGGCGAACCCATGAACGTGCGTTCACTGCTCCCAAGTTCACACAATACCAACTCACCTATTCTTGGGACCGGGACCTGCAGGTAATCATCTCCGGACTGAGCTCGCCCGACGTCCTGACCCTCGACGGGGTGATCAACTTCGCCAGGGCCATTGGGTTGTACGTTGCATTCCCAGCGGCTTCCTCGCGCAGATCCTAACCATAGCCGGCAGCTCGGAGGAGTGTCTCGGTCTCCACCTGGGGGACCCGTTCTCCGCCAACCTGGGCGACGGCCACGGCGCGGTGAACCAGAGCATCGAGCTGCGCCAGGACTACGGGAGCGCCGCGCTGGGGACGTGCCTCGAGACCCTCATCGGCGGGAACCACTTCCGCGTGTTCTTCCAGAACGGGCCCTTGGCCGACAGCGGCGCGGTCTTCCTCGCGTGAGTCCGGCAATCCTTCACTGACAGCGCCATATGCCATATGCACGAAGGCAATCGGACTGACCGGTCTGCGCCTTGGATACTGCCGTGCAGGGTCTCCAAGGAAGAGGATCTGGAGGAGGGCCACACGATCGTTCCGGACGGGTATGACGTGGGGCGCGACCTGCTGGTGCAGAATGCGGTTGGCACGAAGTGCTTTGGGGGGGTCACGTACTCGACCACCGCACAGAACATCACAGGCCTCATGCTGCCTGGGTCTGTGGGCGTGAACCACGGTGAGTATCGGTGCAGCGTTTTACGAGTTCTCCCAGGCTGATGGCGCCGTAGGCATTGCTGTGGATGGTATCGTCACGCTTCTGACGGTCAACACTGAGTGAACACCCGGGTAGTCGCTCTCGTACTGGGACCGGGGAACGTTAATATTATCGGCGAAGGGGATAATGGGGGCACGTGGCAGCAGGAGCATACCTGTCGAGATTCAGTATCAATGAGCCATTGTTCTCCAACCTACTTCTCATTCTGCTTCAAGGTGGCCTGTCGCTCGCTATGCGTCCAGCAATTACGGTGCTCGTCCTACTCGTCCCGGGCTGGGGCCCCATTTCCGCGTCCGAAAGTCCGTCTGCGCGTTGTTGAGTTAGTGGCCAAGTGGTGAGATAGGGCATGATAACTTCAGGTCTGTCAGTTTCTTCCTTTCTTTATTCCGGCCGAATTTACGTTCAGTCGCCAGACGCCGAACGCTCCTTACTTCAAACAGACTTCTTCTTGCGGATCGGAGAGTTCGACATCATCATGCGGACTCGGCCGCCCTTGGACCATGGATCGCGCGAACCAGATAGAAACCCATTGGAGGGGTTTCATCCGGCTCACATTTAGTGTATCCAGGAAAGCAAAATGCCAACGCAAAGTGCTGCTCTTCCATTGGTGGCATCCATAGGGTAGCCGACTAATGCGTACGTTTACCGGTCCTCGAAAGGCGACACGGTCCCCAAAAGGTGGTGGTACCTACGTGTAAGGATGTATGCGCCTCCCTTGCGGCCAAAAACAGCTTGACAAGGTGGCCGGCGCGAGCCGCGTCGCGAGACAGCGGCCTACACGTATATGCAGAGGTCAGTACAAACAAACCCCACCAGGCCGGTCCTTACTCGCCTCAAATCTATAGCCTTTCCACCATATCCTGGTCGTGCGCTGCACGGATGAGCCCATAGTCCTCCACGCCCTCGACCCACCCCGCGTTCGGCGACAAGTGGAGCGGGTACCGCGTGACGCCCTCGACCCCCGCCCAGTCAAAGTCGACGAGCATCGCCCTCCCAGGCTGGCCGGCATCGTCCGCGTCCGCGTCTGGGCCCGCCACGACGATGATGTTCGGCAGCCGGACGTCCCCATGGGCGAGGCACGCGCCGTGCAGGACCCCCAGCGCATTCCGCACCCGCGCGCGCACCGCAGGCGGCACCCTGCCTTCGCTCGGGGGAAGGCGATGTGCGCTGGCGTGCCCGCGACGTGCGCCATCACGACCATCTTCATCTCACACCATCGTGTGCTGCCCCACAGCGGTACCATGTCGTCGTCCACTGCAGCCTGGGGCCAGACGGGGCCGCAGTACAGGAGCGCGGGCGCGAAGAGGTGTTGCGCGAGCAGGCGGTGGGCGGCCTGGCCATAGCGCTCGGCGAACTTCACTAGGAGGAGCCGGCGGTCCGCGGCCGCGTTGCACGTCTCGACGAGGAAGGTGGTGCAGGTTTGATAGGGCTCGGTGAGCGGGCGCAGGTACCGGAAGTGGACCCTCCCAGTCTTGCCGTCTGAGCCGTCCTCTAGCGGGAAGGAGGTCGCGAGCGGGAAGAATCGTCTGAGCCCGGGTCCTTTGAATTTGTTGGGACTAGTACTGGGGGTGGGGGGCTCGGAGACGACGGGCTCCGAGTCGAGCGCGAGCTTGTCGTAGTACTTCCGCAGGCCGTCGATGGCCAGCCTGAGCGCGTAGAAGACGCGGGCGAGGCGGAGCGCGCGGCGGTCGTCGTTCGCGCGGCTGTGTCCCAGCCAGATGTAGTCCGTCAGCCGCTGCACGACCGGTTGGGTGGTGAGGATTGCGCCGGAGACGGTCAGCCAGGGCCCGGCGACGGCGATGATGAGCGAGGGGCAGAAGCAGGCTGCTGTCAGGGCCTGCGAGTTGGGGGGCAGGGGGACAATCGTGAGCGGTGCGCTATGTGAATAAAGAAGAAGAAGCGGGTGTCGACGACGACCGGGGCATGCACGGCTTGGCTTTCTCCCTTCCAGAAGTCGAGGTAGGTAAAGGAACCGTGTACGGATGGCTCGCCGCCGCCGCTGAAGCCCAGCTCGTTCTTCATTTCGACGATTGCCAACGCGACACCACCACACGGGGCAGAACGAGCGTTTGGCGGCCCATTTCGCCGTATCGTCCATCGAGAATGGGAGCATCGATATCTCAGGTTTGATACTCCAAGTAGCGCGATGGCTGGGCTCTGGTGACGGGAGGTAGCCGATGCGTTGTGGTAAATGCTCGCCGAGTCGTCTGTGGGCCGTCGCTTGGCGTACTAGTTGGAGAAAATATCAAAGCCACGAGCGCGGTTGGCTGGGCTTCAGGGTTTTCTCGTAGCCCGAGCAGCGTATCGATCGTGTCGAACCCACGGGATGAAGGCTCGTTGCAGAACTTGCGGAGGTCCCAGTTCGACTTCTCCAGCTTTGCGAGGAGTTCCCGCCTCGTTGTGTCATCCCACCAGAGGAATTGACGAGGCTTCACAAAGAATGGTCAATCAAGCATGTATGGTCAGGGCGCAGCGTTCAGGAACAAGTTACCTTCCAGAGCTGCAGATTGAGGATGTTTATCTTCCGATCCTCCGCGACCTGGTGGATGAGTTGGTGGATGGCGGCGTCGACGCTGGAAATCAGGGGAATTGGCCGCAGTAGCAGGTTCCTGGGGCTAATCTCGACGAGCCAGACTCGCACAGAGACGCATTCGTTCATGATCCAAATCGTGTCAGTCAAGGATAGACAGAGGAGGCAGGAAAACTCTTCAGAGATGGATCAACACATATGATGGAGGACGGAGAAAGCCCCAAAAGGTTGTTCCGCTACCACTGGCGTGACTGGTGGCGCGGCAAGGGCTGACAGGCTTCCTCATAGTTGCTACTAGTGAAGGCCAAACATCGTTGTTTTATACGTCGAAACGTGTCTCGCTACATATTCAATAGTCTATACTTCTATCCCTGACTCCATTTTTGACCCAACCTGTAAGTACTAGAACATTGGCCATACACATACTTCAAAACACGGTACACTGACATGCTTATTTTATCAACCCTTCTACATTCACCCTTACTCCCCGCACCACTTCCGCGCGCTCTGGAACAGCCTGAACCACGGCCCCGTGCCATGCCACGCCTCCGCGAACTCGGGCGGATACCAGCTATTGCTCTCGAGTGCGACGACACGCTCGGGGTGCGGCATCAACGCGAGCACGCGACCGTCGGGGGTCTGCACGCCCGTGATGCCCGCCGGGCTCCCATTCGGGTTGAGCGGGTACACCTCGGTCGGGGTTCCCGCCGCGTCGACGAAGCGCACCCCGACGAGGCCCTGCGCCTCCAGCGCCGCCTGCCGGCCCTCCCCAAACGCCGCGCGGCCCTCCCCGTGCGCGACGGCAACGGGGAGCCTCGAGCCCGCCATGTCGCGCAGGAAGACGGAGCGGGCGGTCGCGGGCCCGGGGACGACCTCGACGACGGACACGCGCGCCTCGAAGCGCTCGCTCTTGTTCGGCTTGAAGTCGGGCCAGGCGTCCGCCCCGGGCACGATCTCGCGCAGGCTCGAGAGGAACTGGCAGCCGTTGCAGACGCCGAGCGCGAAGGTGTCCTCGCGGGCGAGGAAGGACGCGAACTCGGCGCGCGCGGTGGCGTTGAGGAGCACGGAGTTCGCCCAGCCCTTGCCGGCCCCAAGGACGTCGCCGTAGGAGAAGCCGCCGCACGCGGCGAGCCCGCGGAAGGACGCGAGGGAGACGGCGCCGGAGAGGATGTCGGACATGTGCACGTCGATGGCGTCGAAGCCGGCTGCGGTGAACGCCCACGCCATCTCGAGCTGGCCGTTGACGCCTTGTTCGCGGAGGATGGCGACCTTGGGGCGGCGGAAGAGCGAGCGTGAGGGCGTATATGCGAACGTGAGATCGTAGAAGAGCCCAGTATGACTGGAGGACTTGATGAGGCCAAACTCTTCCTTGGCGCATTGGGGGTTATCACGCAAAGACTGCATCCGGTAGGACGTCTCAGCCCATGCTTCCTGCAGCTGTGCGCGGGAGCCCGAGAAGACGGTCTGGGAGGCGGAGACGAAGGTGATGGTCTCGTTGGAGGTGACAGAGCCAAGGCGATGGATGGACGTGCTTGGCAGCCCATGCTGCGTGAAGAACTCGGTGACCTGTGCGACGTCGCTCTCGCGCACTTGGACAGCCGCGCCGAGCTCTTCGTTGAACAGCGCAGAGACGTGGTCCCCGCCGGAAGAAACGGAGTCCAAGTTGATCTGAAGGCCAGTCCTTCCCGCGAACGCCATCTCCACAAGAGTCGTGAACAAACCGCCGTCCGATCGGTCATGGTACGCGAGAACGAGGCCCGGGTGCTCGCTGTGAATCGCCTGGCTCGCCTCGAAGAACGCCTTCACGTCCTGCGGGTCGACGACATCCGGCGCCTCCGAGCCGACCTGCTTGAACACCTGCGCGATCGCCGAGCCACCCAAGCGCTGCCTGCCCCGCGCGAGGTCGAAGAAGAGCACCGCGGTCGCCCCGACGTCCGTGCGGAGCTGCGGCGTCCACGTCTTGCCCACATCCTCCACCGCCGCGAACGCCGTGACGATGAGAGACAGCGGCGCGGACACCTCGCGCCGGTCTCCCGTGCGCGCGTCCTGCCACTTCATCGACATCGACATGGAGTCCTTCCCGACGGGGATCCCGACGCCAAGCGCGGGGCACAGCTCGAGGCCCATCGCGCGGACGGCGTCGTACAGCGCCGCACCCTCGCCCGCCTTCGACGCCGCGCACATCCAGTTCGCGCTGAGCTTGACGCGCCCGAGCGCGCCGACGTGCGCCGCCGCGAGGTTCGTCAACGCCTCCGCGACGGCCATGCGCGCGGACGCCGCCGCGCTGAGGATCGCGAGCGGCGTGCGCTCGCCCATCGCCATCGCCTCCCCTGTGCGGACGTCGAAGCCGAACGAGGAGCGCGTGACGGCGACGTCGGCGACGGGCACCTGCCAGGGGCCCACCATCTGGTCGCGCGTTACGAGGCCCGTGATCGAGCGGTCGCCGATGGTGATCAGGAAGGACTTGGAGCCGACGGAGGGAAGGCGGAGGACGCGGTCGACGGCCTGTGCGAGCCTCTCGGATCCTTGAGCTTTTGGGAGGTACTCGGCGAGATCAGGCGAGAAGGGAATGGCAGGAGGCGCGACATGCTTATCGGTGCGATGCATGCGAGGAGGCTTGCCGAAGAGCGTAGACATCTTGAGGCGGATGACGTCCTGCTTGAACAGCCGGTCGGTGACGACGAGCTCGCCCGAGTCGGTCGCGGTCCCGACGACGGAGAACGGACACCGCTCGCGCTCCGCGAGGCCACGGAACTGCGCCTCCTGCTCCGGGGAGACGGCGAGGACGTACCGCTCCTGGCTCTCGTTGCACCAGATCTCCATCGGGGACATGCTCGAGTCCGCCACAAGGACATCGCGGATCTCGAAGGTCGCCCCAAGGTCAGAGTCATGCACGAGCTCGGGGAGCGCGTTCGAGAGACCGCCAGCGCCGACGTCGTGGATGGACTGGATGGGGTTCGTGTCACCGAGGGCGACGCACGCGTCGATGACCTGCTGGCACCGCCGCTGCATCTCCGCGTTGTCGCGCTGCACGCTCGCGAAGTCCAGGTCCGCCGAGCCAGCCCCAGAAACCTGGCTGCTCGCCGCGCCCCCGCCCAAGCCGATGAGTAGCCCAGGGCCCCCAAGGACGACGATCTTCGCCCCTCCGGAGATCTTCGACTTGCGCGCGAACGCCGGGCGGACGTTCCCGAGGCCCCCCGCGAGCATGATGGGCTTGTGGTACCCGCGGACCTCGCGCGCGCCGTCGGGCAGCGCGACGGTCTCCGCGAACGTGCGGAAGTACCCCGCGAGCGCGGGGCGCCCGAACTCGTTGTTGAACGCGCTCGCGCCGAGCGGGCCCTCGAGCATGATGTCGAGCGCGGACGCGATGTGCGCGGGCCGCCCGAAGTCCGTCTCCCACGGCTGCTCGTACCCCGGGATGAGCAGGTTGGAGACGGTGAAGCCTGCGAGGCCCGCCTTCGGCTTCGAGCCGCGCCCGACGGCGCCCTCGTCGCGGATCTCGCCCCCGGAGCCTGTCGCGGCCCCGGGGTAGGGCGACACGGCCGTCGGGTGGTTGTGCGTCTCGACCTTGATGAGGACGGGCATGTCTTCGTCCTCGCTGCGGTAGAGCGACTTGGCGTCTGGGTTGGCGTTGCTGGTTGCAGAAGGCGACACGGCAAACCGGGGAGCGCGGTGGCCCTCGAAGACCGCGGCGTTGTCAGAGTAGGCGGAGATCGTCCCCGTGCCGTTCAACTTCTCGGTGTTACGGATCATCTGGAAGAGGGAGGTGTCTCGGGCCTCGTCGTCGATCGTCCAGGATGCGTTGAAGATTTTGTGGCGGCAGTGCTCCGAGTTGACCTGGGCGAACATGAAGAGCTCGGCATCGGTCGGGTTGCGGTTAATGGGTGACGCGCCAGTGACATAGGCATCGACGAGGTAGTCAATCTCGCCTGGAGAGAGGGCTAGTCCGAGCTCCTTGTTGGCAGTCGCGAGCTTCTCCCTCGCGTTCTCGCGCGTAGACTCGGAGACGAGATCGATGGTGCGCAAAGCAGCGGCGCCCTTGTGAGAGAAGATGGCGTCTTCGTCCGGAAGGGAGAACTGGACGACCTGGGTCATGCGGTCGTGGATCAGAGGGGATATGGTCTGCAGTAACTCGGGCGTGAGGCTGGATCCGTCAGACGTCGTGAAGACGAACGCGATGCCGCGCTCCAGCCGTTCTACATAGTCACCGAGTTTGCAGATGACAGCGATGTCGGTGGCCTTGCTTGACCAGGGAGAAACGGAGCCTGGGCGGGGAACCACGTATGCGACATTTTCGTGGGCCTGCAGTGCATGGTCGGTATTGGGCAGCTGAATATTGTCTCCGTAGTCCAGGAGACGCTCCAGAGTGCGGCGGTGGGAAGAATCGGGCTTGGATAGCTCCTCTCCCGCAGTTGTGGAACGGGGTGCAACGAGGTGAATGTAGACGGCATCGATGGAGGTGATCTGAGGACACGACTTCTGCACATTCTTCAAGACGACCTCGCGCTTCGATTGGGAGAGGGCCGAGCTCCCTGTTAGGACGAGCATTGCGTCTGCTTATATTGTCAGATAACGTGTATAGTCAGTTATGGCGATCCAGCGGGGATTAGAGGAAGGTGTTAAGGAGCTATTTGTCGCGATAAATCTATTGAGTTTATGTCTGGCCAGCAAGTACAAGAGACCTTCGACTGCGTGTGGTATACTGGCTCGGTGAGGTTGGAATCTGGGGCGGCTTGCAGAGAAGCTTAAAGACGCGCAGAGTACCACAAGCCCTCGGGTTACAGTCGCGGAGGGAGGCCGTTGCAGTGCACGAAGTACAACTCACTTTAAAAATACGAGCACGTCGATGAGGGTATTCTGAAGCGATGCCATATCGTGCTCGAACCTCGGGAGGACGCACTGTCAGCACGATCGCATCCTCAGGATCGGAAGCCATGCCCAGATGCATAAATGGATTCCCTGCCTGGCAAACCACGGCCATGGCTATGGGTGCCAAAAGGTGATTCTCGCAAGTCCATTTTCGCAAAGCGATTCTCAGTCAGTACCACTCAGGGTCTCTTGCTTCGCCTTCCTCCAGTAGCTCCCAGCCGTCTCCATACTAAGAGCTAGCTCGCTCACCTCTATATCCGTTCGGTTAGGCCTCAACAACGCCGAACAGGGATCTAAAGGAGTTTGTGAGCGATGTTGTGTTTAAACCTGTGAAATATTACATACCTGAACGGGGAGCACAGGAACAGGAATTTGTGGTAAGTGATCGACATCGAGCAAGAAACTTACTTGCAAGCATTTTCGGGCTGGGGACTTGATCTTATCTTATCTAGGGTCCTTCCCGCCAAAAGCGCCCAATAGCAGCGGTGAGGGATTGGAGTTGGGATTCGTGCGTCTCAACCATCTGTCCCCTGCACCCTCGCTGCATCCCCGCTGCATCCCGCCTAAGCCCAGCCTCCACTAGGTGCATTCCAACGACATACTTGTTCCAGGCTGCGGTTTCACCGCGAGACCACTTCGGAGACTGCGACATGGAGAACCCGCATGCAGAACGCCAGAATGTCCTCATACAACGCATCATTAAGAACGCGGTACGCCCCGTTTACTCTGTACTTGTAACCCGTCTGACCCCTGCCCGATACCTAGGACAAATGCACGGAGGCGATAATTGAACTTAACCGTTGTCTTGAGGCGCGTCCTTCGCTTCGATGCCCACCGCCACACGTACTTCCGATCTAACATGTATTCGCTCGCCTACTCACCATCCACAGGAGATAATCCAGGCCGACGCGCACGTCAAAACCGCCGCTGATCTCGTCTCCAAGTATCGCAAGAACGTTCAATATAACCTCGACGCCACTCGCACCGCAGCCGCTCGGTCGGAATGACTTCTCGGTCATTCCGCTTGCTCAACTCGAAATTTGCTGCACAAGCTTCTCACAACTAGGAACGATGCGAGGCGCTGCACAGAACAGTGGAAACTGTGAGCTTTCTGTCTCGGTGCTGCCGTTCCCAGGATCGCCTATGAAGTCTTCTCTCGGGGGGGCACGCGCAGTATCTCTACCCATCGGGAACGAAGCAAGGCGCTTCGAAGCCATTTGCAAAGCCTCTGAGATTTAAGGGGGGGTCGAGGATAGGACAGGTGCTCGTACGTGCTTCAAAGCTCGATGCCGCTCGATACTTTCATGAACGGCTTGCCTCTGATGTCACTACCTTCGAGCTCAATCTAAATTCATGGCCGGGGCAGAAACTTATACATCAAACACGTCTAGGCCAATACCTCCAGAAATCGTGCCTCTCATCGACACGGCGCCACGATTGTTGCCGATGCATTGGAGTCGCAGGTCTGCAAGGTATTCTTGTATGTGTCTGGTCCACAGCCTGTGTCCCGCTTCGAGGTCCGCTATGGAACTCCATTCCTCAACCATGCGCATACAAGAGAACGTCGTGATCATGGCACCCCGCATATATGCGCGCGAAACGGTGAGATATTTCGCAACACCATGCATTTCAATGCTACGCTCGGTGATTGCGGCACCGGTCTCGAACGTTGTCCGAGGGCGGAGCTGCTGGTCACAACCAGACTACCAACGTGTCTGCCCCACCATATAATATGCAGGGAGCGAAGCCTTTTGTCATGTTACGTCTACGCGCTCAAGTCTCACAAGAGTTACTCCTTTTGCGTGCACGCGGGACTTTTAAAAGCCTTGCTAGTAAATCTATATTTTTCGATGTGGCCATGGCCAAACTCAGATTTCCGGTCATATAGGTTCAGCGGCCCTTGTATCCACAACGCGGTCGTCAGTTTGCACCCTGACCTCCCTATGGTGGTCAGATGTTATATATTCCGCCGTAACTCGGTGTTGCATTCGCGGGCCCTCAGAAGCCTCGAAACGAGCCAGAGGAAAAGCTCGAGGCTGTTAGAATGTTCGACATTTTCCATGTACAGCAGACTCGACATTACCGCAGATCATACACCCAGCAGTTATGATGTTGCCTCCGAAAGCGCACAACAATGATGAAGCTTAAGATTGAAGTTACCATACATCCTCCAGTCCTACGTGGTAAGGGCACAAGCTGCCTAGGGTGTGACTGGGCCCGACCACGGACGTGTGTGGTGCCGGTGTAAGTATCCATTGCAATCGACTACTACTTAGTACTACTTGTACAGCGACGCGGAAACATCACATCACATAACAGAGTCCATAAAGCGAACGTACAACGTGCAGGCAGGGCAGGAAAGCAAAAGGCGATCAGTAAGTAAAGAAGCATCCGGATAAGTTAGGGAGTAAAAGGCGCGTCCCACATCCCACACTGTCCCCCAAGTACTACATAGGTAGGTAAGTAGGTCCTAAGTGCTGTTGAGGCTGCTACAAAGTCCTGAAAGCTTTACACGTCCGCATGATATCCAATCGTGTGCGGCGCGGCACAGGGCGGCGGGAGGAAATTCGTTTCGTAAATTGGGCATCCCAGGGTCATGATGGCCTGTGCGTGGTACAGCATACTTACAGCAGGACGTCCCGATTCTGATCCCGAACCCAATCCAATCCAACCTAATCCAATCCGATCCAATCCAGCCTCCAAAGTATCCTGAACTCACCCTGAAATGGATATACGTGAGCGGGGAGAATCCGCCGCATAGCAAAGTAGGATCCGCGACTGCAGCCGCCGCCGCCTGACACTCAGACATGACGACGACCCGTCTGGCGGCATCATGCGTGCGAGTCAAGGCGCAACGCGGCGAGGAGGGAAGTCCGGTCCGGGGATGACGTACTGGAGCGGCGTTCGACGTTCGACGCGATAATGGACAACATATCGAGACATGGTCACCGCGTGCGCGGTCTACCCCGGTAGGAGCGCACGGTCGGAGGCAGGGTAGAGGGACTGAGGGGGCGCAGGCAAGCGTGGCGCTGTGAAGTCGGACTCGCGCCGCAGCTCGTGCGGATACGCGCCGGAGACGGTCGAGGACGTGTTCGCGCGGCGGGGGGACTGGGACTGGACCCAGCTTCCCCCGCTCACCCCCGACAGCGGCGGACCCGAGTACACCGAAGAAGACTGCGATAACGGATAGCAGGAAGACGAGGACGTGGGTCAGCATCGATGGACTTGGTGATTAGGGTGCCTAAAGTTAGAGCGCGGGGGCAGGAATGGACGGAGTGCGGGATGGAAGAAGAGCAGGATGCCCGAAGGCAGGGAAGGAGGCGAGGCGGGGGGGGGGAAGATACTGACGAAGGTTAGAGAAGCGCAAGTGCTCACCTGGCGGGCTACCGTGGGTGTCGGCAGGCTTGTGGGAGGGGCCGTCGACATGTCGTCAAGTGCGAAGTCTTGGCCGTCGCGCGAGATAACGAGGACCTCGCTCGGGAATTCGGCCGGGTACCGCGGGACCTGCAAGTTCATGGGCAAGTCGGCCCGATCCACGATGACTGGTGTCCCCCCTGGGGTATCTTCTTCCTCTTCGCGTACGGTGCTTACACGATGTGGCTGGAAAGAAGGTTGTGGGTCGGAGCTGGACTTGGAGTGCGGTGTGGTCTCATCACGCGCGTGATCGTCGAACTTCTTTACGACAGGTGAATCCGCCGCCGAACCGTCGATGCGAAACGTATGGTCCGGCGATATCGCAGACACGTACTTCGCCTTGTAGGTTGCGCTCTTCCTGATCCCGTCCTTGAACTTGATGAAACGTTCGAGGAACGTTGGCACTCGGTGCACGGTCGGGAACTCGATGTGAGACAGGAGCGTCGAGTTCGACGCCTCGCGGTTATGGGACGGCCGCACTGCGCCCAGTTCGTGCATTTGCGAGCGAGCAGGGGGCGAGTACGGGTCGCGGTAGGCCGAGCGCCAGCTGTACTGTTCTTCGTCGTCGATCTCCCAGCTCGCCTCCTTCTTGGACGTCTTGAGGCGTGTCGAGTGCGCCCTGAGCCAAAGGTCATTGAGCCACTGTCGCGGAGAGGAGAGCCATCCATCCGAGAGCGGCCTCATGCGCGCATTCCTCTGGCGCCGCCATTTTCGTCTCCGGTACCACCAGAACAGCAGGCCAGCGAGGACGGCCACGCCCACTGCGGCCGCGATTGGCACGGCGATCTGCGCAGGCCTGGACAAGCCCTTTTGAGGCGCTTGACGAGGTTATTCCTGTCGTGAGACGGATGTTACGTAGGAGTCGTCGCGTGGGGTGCTTACTGGTTTGCAGGACCGCGTTGAGGTTGAAGTCGCCATTGGAGGTGAGGTTCTGGCTCGCCCAGTTGGGGATCACGCCGTTATCGAACTGCACTTGTGGAGGAAAAGAGGCCTGGCGGGATTTGCATCCATTATTGTCTGCCCAGTCTGCCCAGGTAGGCTGCGTGCTCCCGTTGCACGCCGCGCAGGCAGCCCAGACATTGTAGTACACCGTATTGCTGGTGGATCGTTAGCACAATATCCTGCGCTTTTACCAGAAGAAAAACTGGATATTCCGCCCGGTGGACTGTAGAGACAGGTAAAATCATGATGAACGGCTTCACCAGCGATTTTACGATGATCTTCGCAGGAGCATCGGGCCAGGTATACGCTCTCAACACTCACCAGTTACAATGTTGCGTGACGGCATCGTCTAAAGCATGTATTCATTCCAGCATAATGTTAATGATGGCGATGAAAACTTACTGCGATTCTCGCAAGCTGTCTGGATCTGAGTCACGACAGTACATGGTGTCTGACCGAGGTGGTTGTTGAGCTGAAAAATGGGGGCTTTTCAGTTCAACGACCAGAAGCGACCGGGATAAGTTCAGATAAATAAAAAAGGACCCATGAAAACGGCACAATAGCCAATGGGTAATGCCCTTGTGAGATGCTCAATGGATCGTCTCCTGTCACAGACGGGGCCACAGAGCTGTCCCAGTCTGTGACATCGAGTTTGAGAAGCGTTGCGACTACTACCTGCGACTAGGAGGTCAATGGAAACCACGCGTCCGATGCAAACCAGCATATTCAGCATGCAGGAAGAGGAACTGTAGAGAATAGGATGCAAATAAGTTCGTGACCCTTCTTCGCCGCAGCAACTGTAAGACCCCTTCTAAAACGGTTACTAGTCCTTCACAGCAAGCTCTGCTTGACGACAGGCTTATAATAGAAGGCTGCGGCAAAGGATGTTGAGGATATTCCGACTGTTTTCATCCTCTGATATGTGCCGCGGGACAGCATAAAAACCGTCATTGCCTGCCGTGGAAAGCAAAGGAAGGGCGAATGCTTTTACGCCCTTCGCAGCAGCAGCCCCATCGTCCCGTGGAGTTGAAGGTGAACGAGAGACGGCGCACGCGAGTTCGTGATCGTGAGACACATCGCGCATGGCGGTCGCATGTACGAGGATCGGCCGTGGCAGGCACCGCTGGACCAAGGGCCTCGAGCCCAGTGCCTCGACGATCGACGGCGGCACTATGCGCTCTCTCTCGGTCCTGACCCAAACCGCAACCGAAAGACAGGTTCAAGACCGCGATCGACGAGCGACACGCGACCCAGCACCAGCCAACACCTCCCTCATTCACACAACGCGTCATATGTATGCAGTGAGGCTCACCTTGTCGCCTAGCCCATCACGGTCACACTGTGCCTGCTGCATCCATGGAGTCCGGGGTACGCGAGGACACGAGTCAGCCATTGTCTTCGCACGGAGATGGGAGAAGCGCACAGATTCGGCGACCACGAGCCCGACCAGGAGGAGCTCGAGGGGGAGGAGGGCGAGCGGGAGCATTGCACCACGTAGCTCCCCTGAGCCTGAAGCCTGAGATGGCGCCAGCAGCGAGCTCGGGGGCGAATATGCAAGGCCAGGACGGGGTCGTCAAGCGAGAGAGAGGGATAAGAGGAGCGCAGCGCGGAGGAGGAGGGCGAGAAAGAAGGTTCAGGCTGCGCCTGAGTCCCGACCGTGCGCCAGAGACGCGGCCTTTACGAATGCGAATCCGAGCAGAAATTGGACGGCGTCGAGCGCTCCTCTCCCGCTGCCCATGTGGACCGGCCGCTACTTGGCCGCTACACACCCAGCCACGCACAGACCGCCCCTCGGACGTCCCGGGTAAATGGGTAAATGGATGCGAATGGGCGGGGTGATAGGCAGGCGCGGCGGTGCGTGCGAGCGCAGCGGCGATGGGCTGCAGTGGGTTGCCCGGCAGCGGGCTTGCGATAATGAGTGCGCTGTGCGCGCTGCGACCCGGAGTGCGCACCGACTCCTCTCGAGGTGGCAGATTGCCGCCGCCGTCGCCTCTCTCTTCGCAAAACTCAGGTCTACACCTTGACCGCGTCCTTCCGCGGACCGTTGCTTGACCACCTCCGTTCAGGCCTCGTTAATCACAAGCAAGTTCGTAGTCAACGCCGCGGTCTCAGACGGCCTGCTGTATCGCACGCGCATGCTGTGTCGCGACCTTGGCTGTGATCCTCCTGACAACTGCGCTATGACAAATTCCAACATAGCCGACCTCGCTGATTCTCGCTGATTGGGCGGGAGGAAATAAACATCAGGCGCATCAGTGCTCGTCAGGGCCGTGGTCGCTGTCTGCCGAGCTTCCCCATTGAAAACTTTCTAAACCATAGCCCGGACGAAGGCGACGCGAGGCTGAGGTACTTGTGTAGCAAGAATGAGATCGCATCTTGTAGCAGGTGTGGCCGACCGATCCTTCGATCACCATCATCAGATTCGTGTGTGTACTACGCACGACACTTTTTCATTGCGCCGCTGACGACAACTTAGTGCGCACACGGCGACCGGCTTGTGATTGAGTACTTGTCGAAGCTGTGCTGTTCAACTATACAGCCCACGCACTCAGACCAACGGTCAAGAATGCCCTCAAACTTACCAAAGGCGCGAACAAGGCCATACCTTGTGATCGTCTCACCGTGACCGGCCTTCAACTTGTCTCCCGAGTTCGCTCTAGAGACAGGATGATCGATCGACTCTCCGGACGAGAGCGAGCAGTAAGCGGTAAGCACCCCGTTAAATGCAAAAAGACCGTCTCCGTTCGACATGGCATCGCATGACAGTCTCTTTTCATGTGCTGACAACTTGAGTTTTGTTCGCGAGGCTGCGTCCCTCCCGCCGGCGCATGCTTGGACCTACGTACTGTGTCCAGAAACACAGAGTCTCGGTTTACTGCTCCATCAAATTAACGTCAGTCTTCCACCATGCCACTGAGCAAGCTCAACGAACGAGGCGAATACATACATCGCGGCCGTGAACACGGCCAAGGACCGCGTCTTCCCTCGACGTGTTCTCGGCGCCCTCATGGCCCGCTTCACTCTGCAGTCAGCTTCGCCCATGTTAGCAGACAGTCTGGCGTCACCAACTTCCCGGACGACCCGTCTTTTCATGCACAAACAAAACACAAAGTATGCCAGCTCCACAGAAGACGGCGTCCTGGGGAAGATATCCTCGCATAACCGCTACCAAGCCCAGCTTGCTCCTGTTGGTAAGTCTCTATTCCCCCTTCGGACTGCCCTAGTCGTCGGCACGACGATTTGGCCGTGACCAGAGTCGCCTTGTAGTTTCTCACCCTTCCCCCTCTTCTCTGTCCTTTTTCTCCCTTTGTGCTACCTTTTTCTATTATTTTCGTATCACATTCTCGCGCATATAGTCTGCGATACTTCTCCCGCAGGCTAAGCGACAGCTGAGCACCGCTGGGCGTCACCACTCGCTCGCACATAAGTAATACTCTGTCTGTTGTTTCGGTGTTTTTGTGCGGTTAGAAAGCTTGGTCGTTCTGCCCGATAAATCCATAGTCGCGAAAACTTTTATCGTGAATTTCAGGCTGCCAATCAACCAGAGGAGTGGACAATTGAGGTTCGTCTTTCCCACAAACACTTATTATTTACATCTGCATCCTTTGATCCAATAACTTCAGAAAACTTATCCAGCCAACGACGTGGTATCCAGGCAAACGCACCCACACGAATATGGTAGGTGCGCACTGCCGGCCAAGGCCACATCCTCTTTGAGCGCGGTTGCCGAGCCGGCTGACTCCGGCTTTGTGGTCGTGGACATCAGCCTCTCCCAAAGCGGCGTGCCACCCTTTGTCCAACCAAAGACGTCCGTGCAGTTGAATATCGACGGCAAAGCGTTCATACATCCAGCATATATAAACCCAGGATGAAGACCTGTAGTTCTTTGGGACACTTGACTTTTTTTCACTGCCACTCGTTCTGCTGGTCATACACACTCCCTCAACCACACATCCCTCCGAGCCGACATGCAGCGCTACAGCAACCCGGAAGTTTTCCTCTGTCCATACTACAACGTCCCAGGCATCTCGAATCCGAAAATGTCCATGGCGAAGGAGGGCGTCGACAAGGCACTGCCGTCTTCTCCGGCTTCCGCGATTCCGCAGGGCCTAATTCGCCTAACCACCCGGGCCCCTGCCCGGTCCTCCGTACGTCCCCGCCCTACAGTCGTGTCGCGTGCGATCCCGAGCTCGTCCTGACCACGTTCCACAGGCTTCCACGCCGAGCTCGTCGCCGTCGTATTCCCGGGACAACTCGCTCTCGCCGGAACCGTCCTCCTCACCGGCACCGGACGCGCCCAGGTCGGATTCTGAGCGGAAAGCGGACGATTACGAGCGCATATTTGACGAGATGATCGACGCGGAGTGATTCTTTTAGAACGGTTGGGCTGGGTGACTAGCGCCCCCGCTAGCGGTTCTATTTCTTTGAGCAGGTGAGCATTCCGTCTTCCGACTCCCAACGCTGGGTCCCGACCGTGCAGGGGGATGCCTCGCCTGGTGCCACACCGTTCTCCGAGCTTCCACTGACGCCACTCCTTCCTTAGCGCACTCCCAGGTGGATGCGGCGCAATCTACGGGTGGAGTGGGGACCAATGGCCATGGTCGCGGACCCAACGACCCCATGGATGATACCATCCATGATCCAGCGGGGACGACATCGGACAAAGAGCTCGAGATCGCGACCGAGGTTGTTATCGTCGTCTGGATCAGCCGCAGCAGTTTGTGGAATCTCGGAACCGACGCACTGTATTATAAGCATGTCCGTACATCTGCCCCACCTGTGTAATCTGTAATCCGTATGGTGCTTGGAGCCCCGTCGTCTCGAACTGAGCGGAAGGAAAGCAGCAGGAAAACTTGAAAGCGTTTAGTATAGCTGTTTCACGTTTACCCGGTGGTCCCGGCTTCGGAATCGTCAATCTCGGGGAAGGCCGCGATGTTGCTTCAGTGTCACGGGGACGGGGACTCGCTTCCTCCGCGCTCAATCCGGGCCCGGATTCCGGTTTCCCACTCACGTCGTCCTGTCTCCTCCCGTCGTCTCGCATTTCCGAACGCGGACGGTGGCCACTCGGAACTCTCTAGCGCTGCGCCCCACGCCGCCCAGAACGCGACGACAAACCTTAGTCAACGTTCCGGAGCATGAAGGAGTCCCGCTCGCTGTGGATAGCCTCGCTATCGCAATTACAATCAGCCCGGAGGACGGGATCTCTTGCCAAGATCGCCCATACAGAGGCTCGATGATGATTCCGCAGACTTCGCTCGGTACAGCGCCCTGCCCCGCATCTCTCCGCATCCACATTTGGGGCCCTGCGAGGTACCTGGTCACCACATACGCTTTATAGCCTCGGCTGCCGCCTTCTCGTCCCCTCTCGACCCTTCCCCCGAGCCCCGTCCTCCGTCCCTTCACATACCCCGCGGGGCCCCGCATACCACACACCCACCTTCCCCTGCCTGTGCCCAGCCCCGCCCAATACCTCCCAATACCCGCCTCCTACCCGCGATGACAGTGAGCCCGGTGACGAGGTTCGAGACGCACCCGCACGAGTCGCGCACGTTCGCGCGCCAGGGCGAGCTCCCGCGACTCCCGATCCCCCCGCTCGAGGAGACGTGCCGCCGCTACCTCCGCGCGCTCGAGGGCCTCCAGGACCCGCGGGAGCACGAGGAGACCAAGCGCGCCGTCGACGACTTCCTACATGGCGACGGGCCCCGCATGCAGGAGCGCCTGAAGGAGTACGCGAAGGACAAGGCGAGGTGCGTGTATGCTTCTCGATTCGATTCGGAGAGAGAATGCGTCGGTTGTTCCTCGTCGATTGCTGCTCGGGTCGGAGCCACCGTGGGTTTCTCGCCTCTCTGGAGGGACGGTGCCGTCGGATACGACGCCTCAGTCGCGCGGCAGGACTCGTAGAGTCGAGTTGTCGGGAAGAGAGTCGCGTATATGCGCGACGGTCAAGCTGGATGTCATTGCCAATACCGTTGGCGATGCTCACTCGGTCCCGAAGAAAGACGAGTGCTGCCGCGCGACCCCTCCACATTTCCCAACATCATACATCAGCCCGGCGAGCACTCCTAAGAGACATCGAGCTTCCCTGACATCCTGGGTAGTCGTCTCAGGTTGTTCCGAGCCAAGGCAAGCTTTCGGGCAGCTCCTGCCTTATCGCTGTTTGCAAATGTTTGCAAATGGATAATGGAAGTGGTTGTGCGGGGCCATAGAAGGCAGTTCTGTGTCCCCCACACCTTGTTGGACGACCTTTGCCTGTAGAAGGATGGACGCAATTCATTCGCGCCCACTGCGCCAAGAGTCTATCGTTTTGCAAACGACTGTAGAGCATGGGGCTTCTGACCGCTCTAAGGCCACTTCTCCAGGCATTCAGGGTCGTTCGTGAGTGCTCAATCGTATGGAGTGTCGTTCAGAGGGCGCGCTGGTGGAGAGTGCCTTGTCAGGCCTCGTCCTGCTCGGTGAGGGATGCGCTGTGCCCATTTGCACTCCAGTTTTCTCGTGTGTAGCCTTCAGCGGGCCCCGCAGCCGACGATTCCTATGCGAGCGGTAAGCGGCAATCGACTAGGAACCATCGAGTGTTGTTCTCTCTTGACTCGGCCCCGCACTTCTTCCGCTGATTCCGACCACGTTTACCATGACGTTTGCTAAACGGGGTTCGTGCGACGCGATCGACAGCTACATCGAAGAATTCTGGTACGTCTCGTGCGCACTTGCGAGTCCGGGACGAAGTCTGACGGATAGCCACCTTTTCCCCCTCCCCTTCCCCTCCCCCCCTTCTCCTCGCTCGCAGGTACGAGTCGTATCTATCGCACTCCGACCCCGTCGTCCTTGCCTTGAACCCATTTTTCGTGCTCGAGTGCGTGTTCCTGGAACCTCTTGGAATGTGCTCCCCGGAAGCTGATTTCCGAGCGTTCACGCGCACTCGCATTTGCATTTGCCTCTCGCCACAGGAACGATCCCACCGTCGATCGCGGACAGCAGCTGCCCCGCGCAGCGTCGCTCATCGTGTCGTCGCTAGACTTCATCCATGATTTGCGTGCGGGGATGCTCGAGCCCGACCTCATGCGCGGGATACCGCTCGACATGGACCAGTATACCCGCCTATTTGGCACGGCCCGGATACCCACGGAGGTGCGTGCTCCACAAGTTACGCTTCTTGCATATGTTCTGACCGACCCGTCCCGGTGCACAGAGAGGCTGCAAGATGGAGCCGCACGGGGATTCACGGCACGTAGTCGTCCTCCGACGCGGACAGTTCTGTGAGTCGGTGCACCGTCTCCGTAGTCTCGAAACCACTCGTCATAGCTCTGCCCGGAACAAAGTTTCCGGTGGAGAGCGAAAACTCCAAGCAGAGCCACACCCACACGCCCTCCGCTAGGAAGGATGTCGCTCAAAGCGGCAGCTTCGGTGGATATATGCGCAGTATCCCGCTCTCACCAGGGCTTGACCTTGTGGTTTCGAGACTACCGTGTCCGGTGACGTCGTTTGTTATCAATAACTGACTCCGATTGTCCAGATTGGTTTGACGTGCTCGATTCCGAAAACCGCCCGCTGCTGACGGAGCGCGAGATACTGCGCAATCTCCAAGCCATCGTTTCTGATGCTGACCAGATGCCCATTCACGAGGTGTGTCCCTGTTCCGAAATCTATGTCTCCGACGGCGCTCCTGCGTGTTCCAGAGTCTTCCCTGCTCTGAACGCAATGTTTCCGACGGCGCGCCTACGAGCCTTGGGCATGATCCGAAATTGACTGATCCTTGGCTGCAGGTCGCGCGGAACTCGATCGGAGTGCTGTCGACGGAAAACCGCAGGATCTGGTCGAGCCTCCGGAGAGCGCTGATTTCGAACAAGAACAACGAGTCGTGCTTGGAGGTCGTGGACAACGCCCTGTTCGTCGTGTGCTTGGACGATACCGCGCCGGAGAACCTCGCGGACCTGTGTGCGAACTTCCTATGCGGCACGTATGACTTGAAGAACGGCGTCCAGGTCGGGACATGTACGAACCGCTGGTACGACAAACTGCAGATCATCGTGTGTGCGGACGGTGCTGCTGGTATCAACTTCGAGCACACCGGCGTCGATGGCCACACCGTCTTGAGGTGAGTGTGCGCCTGCTCGATGGTTTAGCCACATGACTCACGTGGTCTATTCGCAGGTTCGCCGCGGACATCTTCACGGAGGGCCTCATGCTCCTCGCGCGCTCCATCAACCCGTCCGCCCCGACCCTCTTCCACGCGCCGCTCTCCCCATACGCGAAGTCATACAAGCCTCCGCGCGGCCAGACGTCTACCGCGCCGGTTTACCACATCGACACTACGCCGAAGAAGCTCGAGTGGACGCTCTATCCCGAACTGCGGGCGGGGATCCGGTTTGCGGAGACGCGGCTGAGCGACCTGATCTGCCAGAACGACTGCCAGGCGCTGGAGTTCAAGCCGTATGGCAAGAACTTCATCACTTCGCACGGCTTCTCCCCCGACGCGTTCGTGCAGATGGCATTCCAGGCGGCGTACTATGGCCTCTACGGGCGCATCGAGTGCACGTACGAGCCAGCCATGACCAAGGCGTTCCTCCACGGACGCACGGAGGCCATTCGGACCGTACAGCCGCACACGGTCGAGTTCTTGAAGAGCTTCTTCAGTGAGGCGCCGAACACGCAGAAGGTCGCGCTGCTTAGGAAGGCGTGCCAGGGCCATGCGAACTTGACGAAGGAGTGCAGTCAGGGTCTGGGGCAGGACAGGTGCGTCGGCAGCTTGCGCCTAGTGCAGTCCATCGCTGACTGCTCCTGGCCGCGGCTGTTTTAGGCACCTCTATGCGCTGTATTGCCTGCTGCAGCGGGAGCGCGAGCTCGCGCCGGTCCTCGACGAGGATGAGCGTCCGACATCGCCCGCGAGCGTCGTCTCGAGCGCGAGCAGCACGGGACGGGACAAGCCCCCACTTCCTGCGATCTTCACGGACAACGGGTGGCATATACTCAACCGCTCGATCCTCTCGACGTCGAACTGCGGGAACCCTGCGCTGCGCCTCTTTGGTTTCGGGCCTGTCGCCGCCGAGGGATACGGCATCGGATACATCATCAAGGACGACGGTATCTCGATGTATGCTTGGGTTCTTCGCTCTCGCCTGAACGACGTTGCTGATGCAGTCCTCTCTTGATGACCAGATGCGCGTCATCGAAGCACCTCCAGACCCGCCGCTTCCTCGACACACTCCAGAGCTACCTCCTCGACATCCAGCGGATCCTTATCCAGCTCCACCTCTCCGCCAACCAGCGCCCGCAGCCGTTCGTCGACCACCAGGGCGTCTTGCGCGATTCGAAGACTGGCCGGCCGATCAACGGTCACCGGCACGGGAACTCGATCGACATGGGGACCCTCGACGAGGACAACATGATGAGTGCGTGTTCCTTTTGTTGTGATCGGAGTCGAGGCTGACGGGTGTGCGTGTCTGGCGTAGTGGGCTACTCGTTCTTCGACAGCGGAGACATCGAGATGCTCGGACGGAAGAAGAACCGGCCGTCGTACTACAATACGGGGAAGATCATTCCTCTCGCGGAGTATTAGCATTGGCATTGGGCGACGTGATGTTTGTTTGTTGACCGTGGACTGAGTCGGACGTGCGGACGAGTACTGATCCAGGAACGGTTGGATGCGGGATACTGACTGATACTGACTACATAATACGACGTGTGTACGAGAAGCCCGGCGCGCAGGAGTTAGAACGACAATTAATGTATGTGTACCGCTTTCTATGTATGTGTACTGTATCTAGGTTTATACTCGAGGCCTTGAGGACCATACTTCAACTTGTGCAGAATCGCGAGTAATCGAATTCTATGTACCCATAACGAACCGGAAGGACACGTCGCCTGATCCCCAGACGCCTTCCTGGGAGGAAGACTGCACTGCCTCGACTTGCTGCTGTGGTTACATCTCCCGGGCCTCTCTTTCCCACCAGAACCTGGGCATCAACGGTGTTCAGAACTTACGCGTCTGGCATAAGGACAGGGAAGACCGCACCAATTATCCACGGCATACCGGGGCACTCTCATCTTCCATGCCAGCTCGGTGCGAACCTCCTTGCTGGGATAGGGATTCTCCTCGAACGCTTTGAGAAGGATGGCGAGCCACTTCTTGTCCAGCTCGTGCGCTTTCTGGCGGTCGTATTTACCTGGGATGGCAAACAGGTCGCCGGCGGCGGCGGGTTGCAGCGGTGCAGCGGAACCACATTTGTACGCACGCTGTGGAGGTATCGATCCGGAGCGTATGCAAGCCGACGTTAGTGCAAAATCGTGCACAGGTATGACGGCGCGCGTACCCAATGCCGCTCGCGCTCTCGAGGCGCATTGAAGGACGCCCCGCACACGCACGTAGAGGGATTTGAATTTGGCCAAGGCTGACGGGTTGACTCGGAGGGGGAGTAGGCGACCCATTGCAACTGCGCGCCGCTTTGCTTGGTCTTCTTGAGGCTCGACCTGGAGGTTGTCGTATTATTTAGAGGGCGTGAACTGTGTGGAACGGTTGCTGATGATGGCACGCCAAGCTGACGATTCCTTTCAGGAACAGGTGGGGGGTATGGATCAGAGGACTCGGACGAGGGATGACTCGAAGGTGGTCTGGGAGGTTGGAGTGGGGCGAGCTTTCCCTGAGCCTGAGGAGGGTACACGGGCGGATGTCCACCATGCCAAGCAGCGAGGGATGAATATTCACTGATGTGGTCAGGGTGCAGAGAAGCATTGAGGTTGCCATAGGGCTGATGTGGGCTTGGATAGCTGTAGGGTGCTGTGGTGGAAGCCATAGCTTGAAGTTTGTGGTGGTTGGACACGGCTGCTGGGAGGAGCACTGAAGAGGAGGACGCATATACTCCCCATATAATATTCTATCCATACGACGCATTGGCATAGAGGAGGGGAAAGCGGGCATATGCTCCCGATTTAGAGGGCAAAGCGTTGACCTTTGACTTGACTCGGAGGAGCTTCCACACCACCATGCGGCCAAACGCTTTGGCCGGGACTGCGCCGAAGTGAAGCTTTCCATGAAGGGACTAAATAAAAAAGTTCGTGTCAGCGCAGAGCACTTCAGATGGGGGACGAGCAGAAGAGTCGTCCCGAGTCTGTGTCCGTGCGGCTCACCAATTGTACGCCCTTTAACTTTGCTCAGTATTGGCATCAACCAGTCGGCCTGCCACTTAACAGCGCGAGATGGCAATTCGAAAGGGTCCCGATTTTGAACAGGATTCTGTTATGCGTCAGCATGACAATAAAACGCACCAAGCTCTGAAAACATGTTGAGGTCAGGTCCAGATCGGCAAACGCTTGCTTGCCCTCGTCGCCGTTGCTGCATGTCGAGAGTACGAAGAACAAGCAAGGAAAGTACCATCCAGGGATAAAAGAATATGAATATTCATGTGACTTTTTAACAAAATGTAGTTCCAGGGCTTTTGTGGTTCTGTGCAAGTAAGTAGAGTCTGGGATCATGACATCATGTTTCGCTGCAAGGTCATTAGCGCCTATTATCATCTCGCTTAATTCCTCCCCCCTCCTCCTCCTCCCTCCCTCCCTTCTCCCTCCCTCCTCTTCGGCTCAATTTACACTGTCTATCTGCTGGCCAAAATATTCCCACCAATCCCCTCAGCCGCTTCATAAATCTTGGGCTTCAGTCATTAATGCATCTTCGTCAGCGCTGCACGTATATGAAGAACTGCTCGTTGTGACCCCCTCCCATCGTGAGCATATATCCGGAGATGTAAAGTACGTCAATTCACATTTTTTTCTTGGTTCAGGACCCTCAGCGTTTAGCGTAGCCGCAAGAAATGGTCGCGCAAGTGGACAAACGCCTCATATGGCATCCTCGCGGACAGAACAAGTTTATTGTCGGTGGGAGTACCCAAATCACACTATACGAATGGATCCCCCAATCCTCGGAAATCAAGCAAGTTGCATCCCAGCTAGAATTGAGTCAGATGAAGGTGAGTATACACCTGTTCAGATCTGAAGTGGTTACTACATATCCGTCCTGCAATCTGGGCAGTGCTTTGCTTGGTCTCCAGATCCAGTCCTGGACGACCTTTTAGCAGTAGGATTCAGCAACGGTCGCGTAGACCTCATGCGCTTCGAAGCATCGAAACATGCTCGCAACAGTGCGGCTGTATCGCTCCCCGCCCGGAATACGCGTGCGTGCAACGCCCTTGCCTTCTCTCCTTCAAACGCAAACTCTCTCGCTGTCGGGCTGGACAAGGTCCGGAACGACCCAAGTCTTGTAATCTGGGATATCCACGCTGCTCTACCTGCACTCTCGTTCAGGACGTCACCTCTCGCTGAATGCGACGGGGACAGTTCGACCATTCTTTCTCGAGGCGAGGGTATTACCGCTACTAGCTCTGATCCCAAAATCGTACAACACTACGCATCTGCCGAGGTTGTGTCTACTCTCGCTTGGCTACCAAAGAATCCTCAGTTGCTGCTAGCTGGTATTTCTCATCGCTGGCTCCAGCTCTTCGACATTCGCTCAACTGCATCCCCGGCGAAGGCGGCCAGCAAGGTTCACGGCATCGCGACGGACCCGTTCGACGCGCACCGCGTCGCGTGCTTCAGCGAGGGGATCGTCTCCATCTGGGATATCCGGCGGTTCACGCAGCCTGTCCTGACGTTCACATCGAAAGACGCCTCTGCGGATGGTGCCGACAGCGTCGTCGTCGCGCACTATAACGCGCGTGGAAAGGGTGCTCCAAGCACGTCGGCGCCTGTAATGCCTATTGCACACGTCGAATTCTCGTCAACGCGCAGGGGCACACTGGCAACGCTGGAGCGCGACGCTAGCCATGTCCGTTTTTGGGATATACATCAAGCGCAGTTTGTGGACCCGAGTCAAGGGCGGACTCGCTCGCGAGACTCGTCGCAATCGGGGGAAAAGGCGGTCAAGACATCGTGGGTGAAACCGTGGGCTGGTGCGGGCTCGGCAGCGATGCGTCCTTCCTCACCGCCTGCGGCAGTGGGCGAGCCCTCCCCATATCATCTCGTCCTTGCGGATACGCGAAGAAGTGAGTTTGACGATATTCCACGTAGAGTTCTGGAGCGCTCATGGGCATGCAGCAAAGACGTTTTCTCGCCCATTCACCTCTTTCGCCCTTGTCCCTACCACTGACCCGCATCCGCTCACCTCCAACGTCATGCTCGTGAACAAGGACGGAGACCTCGAGCTCTACGCCGTGCACGATACTCCTGTCCACCCTCCGTGGAGCTCCCGGGGTGACCTCGCACTCGGCGTTGGCTGCTCGTACACCATCATCCCTGGTATCACCGATCTCACGCCTCCCAGCGAGCCATGGGAGCTGGTCGGTCCTCGCGCATCCCACCATAGTTCGCGAGCATACTCTCTGGAGCGTCCTGGGGGGTCCCTGGGGCCTCGCTTCCAGTCTGATGAGTCTACGCATTCCTTGCCCTCTCAGCGGCATGTCTCCCCACCGACGTTCGGCAGAGGCGACGAGGATGGATTTCCTGCACTTGGTGCAACGCGAGGGAGAGCGCCCTCTCCCGGCAGGAAGAACTCTCGCCAGCTTGCTGCAGACAGTCGAGTGGTCGGGAAGGAGCTTCCGTTCGAGCACACTGCTGTTCTGCGGGGCCAGGTGCCGAAGCGCTCGAGGCGCGGTGGGGACAGTACTGGTAATGGGGACCGCGGGAGGAGTGCGCCGCCGACCACACCGAAGACTACGCCGAGGACTGTAACGGTGGCGTTGGATGGGGATGGGAGGATGAAGTACGCGAGGACTCCTGCGGTCAAGGCGTTGCAGAACGTGGTTGAGTCCGACGTCTCAATGTTGATGCGGAGCCGTGCGGCTGTGGCCTATGGCTTGACAGATGTGAGCAACATTCTTGCTTGCAGTGGAGGAGTTTGCTGACGTGCATTCGTCTTGTAGCCTATGAACAACGCTGTCATCGCACAGACAATGACCCCCGACAACTTCATCGTGTCTGAGCTTTGGTTATGGGTGCTACGTGAGTTGGTTCTGCTCCTATAAGTCCTAGTTTTTATGTGGCTTATTCGGCGATTAGATTCGCAACGTCTCATATTATCCCCCTCGTCCATCATCGAGGGGTACAATTTCTCGTATCAAGGTTTGGCCGGGATCTGGGAAGGCTTCAAGCCCATCCGTCCGTCTCCTCCCTCCGGACAGCCCACGCCCCGCATGGCTCCACGCAACACGCTCTTCGACTCGACCACTGCTTCGCCACTCCTGGCCCCGCTGAATCTAGATACACCTCCTCGGCCTGCTTCCAAGCACGGTCGCAGGCGCAACCAGCCACCGGCGTCTTCGCTGCCGGAAGACTTCCTGAACGCAATTGACGAACTCAACAGGAGGAGCGGGGGTTCGGAAGCGTGGAAGCCATCCGTTGTGACTGGGCGGCTTTCGCAACGGCGATTTGCTCTCCAATTGTGTGGGTGGCCTCTGGCACAGGAGGATATCGCTCGCGCGGTCAGAAGGTGGGAGAAGGAAGGCAAGCACTCGCAAGCGGCGTGTTGGCTCGTGTTTACCGAGCAGTACAAGCAAGCCATCGACATGCTTATGCGGAGCAAAGGTAGGGGTTTGACATCTGGTTGAGTGCATGGCTTGTGCTGACGTTGACTCCCGTAGACGAGTCTCTTCACATGATGTCAGGCATGCTCGCTGCGCTGACTTCAAATGCATCTTCTCGGAACCCCGAGCTGGCCCAGCATTGCGAGCGGCTCATCATGCGGCTGCACGACCCATACCTCCGCGCGCTCCTCACGCGTCTGACGGTCCGCGAGTGGGCCGAGGTCCTCGAAGAAGACTCGCTGCCCCTCCGCGAACGCCTCGCCATTGCGTTTCAGTTCCTGGAGGACAAGGAAGTCTCCTCGTATCTCCGTCGCGTCGCCGACCGCGCGATCCAGGAGGGCGACATCCACGGCCTCTTCGTCACCGGCCTGACCGCGGCAGGGATGGAGCTGCTGCAGGCGTACATCGACAGCACAGGGGACGTGCAGACGGGGGCCCTCGTCGCGGCGCTGTCGCCGGTGCTCGCGCGGGAGTCGCGCGCGATGCGGTGGATGGACGCGTACCGCGACATGCTCGACGGGTGGCGGCTGTTCCACCACCGCTGCCATCTCGACACGGAGCGCGGGAAGCTCCTGAAGGAGGCCATTGAGGGCGGAGAGATTCGGCCGTTCGAGTGGGCGCCGAAGCAGGTGCTCTTAAGGTGCAACTACTGCAGCAAGCCGATCGAGGCGCCGTACCCCACCGAGGGGAACTTGCGGGTGAGTCACAGTCGCAGGCATGGCCTTGGTTTGCTTGTGTCCTTTGGAGAGCGGTAAGCTGATGGAGGGGATTGTACTTGCAGCCGACTTTATGCCCGAACTGCAGCAGGCCACTGCCGCGCTGTTCTGTGTGTCTCATGACGCTGAACCTTGCGCCGGAGAGTGGCCGCGGGGCGAACGCGCTGTCTGCAATCCCGTGCGGTGCGTGTCTAGGTTTTTTTTTCGGAACCGCATCTTTCTGAGTTGGATAAAAACGTTGCAGAGACGCTGCACGAAGCGTTGGTCTTCTGTCAGACGTGCCGACATGGCGGGCACGCGTCACATATTCTCGAGTGGTTCTATGGCGAGGGCGGGGCTGCGACTCGTGCGCATGGTACATGTCCGATTGCGGGGTGTGATTGTCGCTGCGGAGACGAGATGTAGGTTTGATATTGAACTTCGAATTTCTCGGTGGGTTCCAATGTACCCTCTGGATTTAATAGCTCTTTTTGAAGCTTAGGACGGCTCGGGTAAATACAGGTTAGAGCATGTAGCTCGTCGCTGGAATGACCGCTCAAACACTTTTTCTGAAACTTTATAATTGAGATGCTGAGATAATGGGAGAGTTGGGAAGGCGGAGTAATTAGGTAGGAGGGTGAGCCCGCCCCAGTCGGGGAGAACTTTGTTGCCGAAGTTTATGAAAGTACGACCTGTGGTTCAAGAGACCCTCCACCTGGTCCAGAACAATATTAATGCCGATATAATACTCCTGCACTGCACGCGTATCTTTAGGCTCCAGCCCTTGTAGCCACCCCGTCACGGCTAACAAAAAGACTCTCGCCGATACGCATGCGCACGTCATCATACAAACCTCTAATTAACGAGAATGGATATCATTATCAGGGGTATCGCAACTGTTACTTCTGAACAGAAGCCTGTGAATCCAAAACTACAAAAGGAGGAACCCATCTGCTCGTGGCCTGACCACGTTGGAAAACAGTATCTACGCTTTCCTTGGGAGGCAAACTGTCAAAGATCTCTACGCCAAGAGCATAAGTCCTGTAAAAATGGGGTGCATGTCCAAAGGAAGACACGCTGAGGTTGAGCTGGACAACCAGCCTCTGTCCGTTCGCAAACGGCGCGTGGAACTGCTTCGACGCGAGACCAGACGCGAAGCACCAGGAGGATACGTGGTCTGGGTGGTGCCGGTTATGCAGCTTGTCCACTGCGGATGAACCCTGAGGCTTCTCTGACAGCGTAGTGGACAGGGCCTTGGAGGAGTTGGGGTATGCTAGGTGCGTCGAAACCGCTACTCGCAGCCAGCGAGTGCTTACCCCTTCCTCGCAGCCGCACGGACTAAACTCGATCCGGATCGCACGATCGCCCTTGCTGACGACGAAACCACGCCTTCGAGGGCAGTCTAAGTCGATGTCCCTGTCATGCAAGATTGGCGAGACGGAGAAGCCCTCCTTCGCCAGAAGGGACTCGCACCACCCAGTTAAGAGGACGTCGAAGGGACCGTCGCATTGGGTGAGGGCCATGTAGACCTCGCTATAAGCCGGGAAAGCCTGGGCACGGGCTCGGGACGGGCGGTGGGGTATGTAGAGTTCCTGCAGCCGGATGCTCTCTCGATGGGCGTTCAGGAACTCCTGGGACAAACGGGTCGTTCGGAAGTAGAGCTCCCCGAGGAGGAACCCGCCGCCCGCGCTGAGGTCGCTCCCGTCGATATCTTCGTCGCCGATGGTCATGGTGGGCGGGAGGTGCGCGCCGACGAAGAACTCGTTGGACGTGTGCTCCTGGTTGCGCACGATCAACGCGATCATGCGCCCCTGGTTGTCCTGACAGGATAGAATGGCCAGGTGGATGGGGATATCCGAGTGGCGGGACTTCACTGACAGCACCGGGACCGTCATCCGAATACCGTGAGACGTCATCGTGTAGTCGGACAAAGGGCAATTGAGCCCGAGCTGTTCGAGGAAGGAGTGTCGGGCGAGCACAGAGGTCTTCGCGGACGACGAGAAATCTCGGGGTGAGAGCGCGAAGAGGTTCCGGATGTACGTGCCGTCCCAGATGGACCGGTTCGGTTCCTCCCAGAAGTGGGTGCCGTCTGACGGGGTGTCGTCCGTAAGCTCGATATTATCCCGCAAAGCGAGACCCCAGACGAAGAGGCTCTGGTCAGACGTCTGCTTCAGGACTTCTTCTTGCAAACGAATGAATGCGAAGCGTCCCTCCCCGTATATGGCGGGCAGGTGGACGCCAAGAATGCCCATTAAGTAATAGGCTTCATCCTCCTCCCTGGTGGTTTGCCGCTGCGCCGCCCAGGATATGCGCCTCGCGACGCTGATGGAGTCCAATGACGCCTCGTGGGTCAGGATCGCATGGTCTATCCCCGTCACTTGCTCAATGACTGTAGCGAGCATCGCCTTCGTACCGAGCACGCGCTAGCCCTTCGAAAGAAACACCAGGACACGGGGAGCGATCAGTTCCTGGAGAGTCCAGCCCCGGGAAAACCACCGACTACGACGAAACTGGGAGTCCAGCGCCCGTGGCTCGTCGTCGTCGGCAACATCGTGGAGGTAGGCGTAGCAGACCTTGGCGTGCTGGTACCAGTTGAACATCGAGTTGATAGCCTCGGACAGCTCCGAGCTGCTGGACTTGTCGATGCAGCACGAATCCACCCAGACGCTGTCAAAGCCGTGCTCGCGCGCGACCATGCAGCACTGCCGGATCTTCCCGGACAGCTTCAGAGGAATGGCGTCTCTTTTGCGTTTCGCGGGCCACGGCTTGAAGCGGGAGCGCAGTTTGAGTATCTTCGTAACGTCCTCGAAGGACTGCTCCGGGGCGCCCTCTCCCTCTTTGATCCAGACATGGGATAAGATGGCGTAGGAGACGTAACGTGGCTCGTCGACCCATCGGAACTCGGCAGTTCTCGTGTCTAGAAGACGCATTCACAATCGCGCATCTGAGGGCAGTCCAGTCAGACTCAAAATGAAATGTGATGTAATACAGGCTGCGACATACAGTACGCGAGGTGTGTATGTTGAAAGTCTCCGGCGCTGACTCGCTCCTGTGACGGTTGATCAAGGCAACCTGCACTGCAATGATATTCCCGCCGTGGGACGCAATGCTGATGACAATTTCAAACCAAGACGTCGTCGCTGGCAAACTGGCTATCCATTATCATATGGGAAAGTCTGAAGCCGACAAGGGGACATACTTTGTCTGGTGGAGAGGCGGGCTCTGAAGGAGTAAGTACGAGAACAGCAGGTGGTGGGGAGAAGGTGAGGGCTTCTCGCAGTCTGACGCTGCCAGGCTCCAGCGTCGTCAGCTGTATGCGGCGCCTTACAGCGCCTTACTGGCTTCTTGATGGACCGCAACTGATTCACGCTTGTCAATCACGCTGACACACTAGCGAGACAGCGGGGGAGGTCCAATTCCCCAAGTCGTTCCCCAAGTCGCGAACATGGAATACGTTTGAATTGCCAGTAGCACTGGTTCTGAATGGAAAACGTCAAGCATTACTTATATAGCTCTGCATCCTCGCACCTGCTACTCCTCACATGTCCTGAGGCCCGCGCAAGCCCGCGAATCCCAGCTCAAGCTACGCGAGGCCGAAGAACTCGAGGTACTGCTGCTCGAAGAGCGGCACGGTGTGCCCGACGCCCTGCGCGAGGATCGCCTGGAAGTTCGGGCCAAACGTCGCGTTCGAGTAGCCAGCGGGAAGGAACGGCTCGGACACGTTCGACAGCGGCGTGCTCGGGTACCCAAATACTGTCGTCCACTGCTTGATCTCCTCGAAGAAGTTCTGCGGGAACAGCGTCGTGTCGCTGTACCGTGGACGCGATGAGCTCCGAAATATCCTTCAAGAAGCACAAGCACTCACGCAGTCCCATGCCAGACCTGCATCCGCGGCCGCGCGCCACTGAAGCCCGGGAACGCGTCGAACACCCGCTGCGCCCACTGCTGCCCAGTCAACACCAGCTCGCCCAGCGCGCACTGCTCGTTCCACGAGTCGTCCGGCTGCCCGGGGAGCGCGAAGCAGCCGAACGCGACGCCCGAGTCGACGACCCCCGCGCGGAAGACGTCCGGGTATGCGCCCGCGAGGACGCTCGTCATCATCGCGCCCGAGGACGTGCCCGCGGCGAAGACGCGCGCGGGGTCGACGCCCCAGTGCGCGAGCGCGAAGCGCGCGGCGGACGCGATGCCGAGCGAGTCGCCGCCGCCGTCGTGCGTGAGCGTCGCGGTCGAGGAGACGTCCCAGCAGGTGCCGGGGTGGGGCTGCGCGGGGATACGCCGTGTCAGCAGGGATGCGCTCGCATGCTAGGAATCAAAGGAGGGGGGGAGGGGGTGCTCACGGAGGACGGGAAGAGGACGACGAAGCCGTGCGTTTCGGCGAGGGAGGCGAACTGGGAGCCTTCGAAGTATATTTGTGCCGTACCAGTGCAAACTGCGGAGCGCAATGGGTTAGAGTGGAGGAGAAATAGAAGGAGGCGAAGGACGTACAGTGGCTCGCAACGATCAGGGCTGGCTTGGCCGCCACCTTTGCGGGCTTGTAGACGAACATAAGGACATTGTTCGGGTTCGTCCCGAAGTCGGTGATCTGGGTGAGCGTTGAGGCAGGGATGGCGGCGAGGCTGGTGGGGGCAGAGATCGCCGCGGACGACGCCGCGGTACCAGCCCAGATGAGCTGGAGGAGAGGGAGGGCGATGACGCCTACTGCGTACTTGAACGACACCATCTTGTGGCGAATGTGTGGGTGGTCTCGAAACCGTTTTTCTGCGCGCAGCCCCGCCCTGATATAGTTTCTCGATTCAATGGACGAGGCTTGAATACGCCGAATGTGACGACAAAGGCTCCTCGCATGGGCAAGAAAGGGTGGAAACGGACGACTGGTCGTTCCGCACTGTGGAATCAAGGAACGCCGAGCCTTCTGCTCGGAGGTCTAAGTTTGGCCGTGAACAAGTCGTGAATTGAATTATAGACTCACTGCCACGCGCTGCACTCTTCGATCTCGGGGACCACGGATATAGGATATAGGTTCTTTCTGGCTTCGTCCGGGAGATTGTATGCGCCAGTCCTGAGTCGTGGTCGAGTCGTCGACGCAGACCGACATCTGCGAACCTGCGTAGCGCTTGCTGCCTGGAAACTAATACACAGAGGTGTCCTAGACGATCCGCCGAACGGTTGCGCAAAGGGACTAAATGCGTCGAAAGTGGAACTGGGTTGTGCACGCCGGGAGATGGGGGTATTAACGGAGCCAAGCTCTTCGCCATGTGATCCAAGCTCGGGACCTCTGCACGTCACCGGACAAGGCCTTCGTGAGCGTCGAGGGCCTCCGCAGACGATTTTGAGTTGGCGGCCCCAGGTCCTAGCGGCCAAGAACGCGGGGTGAGGCGATCGGTCCGTCGGGGTTTTTCTCCTCTTGCGAAATGCTGTCCCTGTTGAATCCAAGCGGCCTTGAGAACCGCGGCCGGGGGTTCCGTCTTGATGCCGAAGGAGTAAGTCGTTGCCGACAAACGAGAGCACATAATATGATACACGGGATGAACTTACGTACGTCCACACAAAGATATTATATATTATCAAGCTCGACTAACTCCGCGAGCACGATGGCCTCAGTTGGCGCAACTGGGAATTCTAAAACCGAGACAGTCACCACATAAAGTTGACGATCAATGCTCGTAGGACAGATATGCATTCATTTTCGAAGTATCTCACCTAAATTCGCGCATATATGCAGGAGTAGCAAGGCCTAAGAGTCGCATGTCTCGGATACGCGAGCAGTCTAGTGCCTTGGCGGGTAGAATTTCCGCAGTTGTTTTCACTCCCGACGTTGGTGACCATTGACAGCTTGTGGGTCCCTATGTACGAAGCTTTGGTTGGGGCGATTATTGCCCGCGGTCCTAACCCCAAGGCGAAGATCAGGCATCGGAGGTACATATATGCACATTTCTTGGCCTCAACAGCTCGATGTTATTGGCATCAAAAGTAAAGTCGTTCATGGTATGTAGCACTATCGCCATGCAAGATCATCAGCCTGAGATGGCATCGACGTTTGGAGCACATACCGGAGCCCCTTCCCAACTGAAGTCCTCAAAGGCTTCGTTCGTGGCCAGATGCGACCCAAGAACAGTAGCACGAGAGGAAAAGCCCTCGACTCCTTATAACCCGGCCCGCCTAGCTTCCAGTTGACAGATATTCGTACAGCCAATTGGGATTGAATTAACTGAGAGTGATCCAAGGATTATTCCGACTGAGGAGCTGCAGTGCGAGTGGCGTCGAGGTTGTACTGGACGTTCTTGCGGTATTTGGTGACGAGGTCGGCGGCAGTCTTCACATGCGCGTCGGCTTGGATGATCTCCTGGAGAGAAGCAAGAGGCCGCTGGCCATGTGAGTCGGCGGCCTAGTGCATGAACGACAAAAGACGTACCTCGAGGCAACGGTTGAGCTCAATGATCGCCTCAGTGCATTTGTCCTGGGGGTGGACAGGGATATCGATCAGTTTTCAGAAGGGCTGCAATCACTGTTCGGAGAATGGATCGTACTGCGTTCTTAATGATACGCTGTATGAGGACGTTCTGGCGTTCTGCATGCGGGTTCTCCATGTTGTACGTACGCAGTGAATTCGCCGCGTCGAGCGAGTCGGTCGTCGGAGGGGAGCCGTCGGGGCTCGTCGGGGGCGGGGATCAAGCGGGGACGTACGCGAGATTGATGAGACGTGCGAGGACGTTGCGGGTGACGTGCCAAGCCAAACAATGGGCGCTTATCCGAGGAGCCTTGTCTAGAACGTGTCTCAATATGGAACTATGATCGGCCGCAGCCAGGCGCTCTCGGGTCAATACCGGGTATTGCTCATCCGAACCCCATTCGCCTCGACCGACCGACCTGCTAATATGCACAGTGGTTCACCGCACAACTGCGGCTACACACGCATATAATTTCCTAGCGAACGCAAGCTCGGGGACAGATAGAGGCGGTCGTCAGCGACAACGAGGGCACATCGTTTGTGGAGCAGTTGACGTCACTCGCAGATGGGGGTGCGCACCAGTCTGGACGACAACAGCCACTGTATGCGAAACCAGAGTCTGTTCGCTACCGTCCCCTGAACCTGACCTGTCCCTCAAAATGTCCACGTCCTTCGCTTCAGGCGTCACCCTCTGCTTCTCCTCTTTCCCTCACTGACGGCCACCATGGTCGCCTTCTTCAAGACCGACGCGGTGCCCTACCGTCCTCTCGTCTCCGCCCCACGCTCGCTCTCCTCCAAATTCTTTGCTCTCCTTGGCCTCTTCTCCGTCGTCTGTCTCGCAACCTATCTCCTGCCCTCATCCTACAAGCCCAACCTCCCCTCGCTCCGCCTATCACCCGGCCGCCAGCGGTCAACATGCACACCAGAGTCATGGGCTGCAGGCCAGTGGGTGTCCAAGCCCCCACCAACAGCGCGGACAAACCTCACAAAACCGGAGGAGGCGTACGAGTTCCTCGGGCTGGAGGGCTGCGCGAGCTCGCGCGAACACTGGTGGCACCTCGCCGCGGACAAGCCGGCGCTGTTCGACCGCTTCCCCGGCGTAGCGTCATGGAAGTGGACGCCATCGTCCGACTGCGCAGTGCGCGACTCCGACCCGTCAGTGATCGTGAAGGACCTCGTCGAGCAGGGTGGCTGGCTTCTCATCGGCGGTGCGTGCAATTCATCCCTTTCCTATTCCTTCTGCGCATCAGGTGCCGCCGCAGCTGTCAAGGTGATGGCCCGTCGGTGCGGTGTGCATGAGTCAGGCGGTCCGCCTTGACAAGCTTGACAGTTTGACCATGCAAGAAAAGCAAATGAACAGTGGAACAGGTGACTGCGGGCGTGCTGTATGTCTCTTCCGTGTGTCATCCGCAGTCACCTTCCACGGAGTTACTCAATAACTCCGGTTCGGTTGCCGCACACCGCTCGCGCAGCGAGACATGACTTCACACCATGCCACCCGCAGTCGTACGCTGGGCTGGGTGGGCGTATCGAGTGTTGGGAAACGCTGTGGAAACATGGGTGGAAACTTCAAATTTCGGTTTCTCATGATTTCTGGGGTGTTAAGGAGTCCAAGGAACGTCACGTTGCCTCAGTGTTTCCCAAGCACGTCCGGACAATGGGATCAGGTCAATCGTGTTCATGGAAGAGAAATCCTTTGGAATATTTGTGAGGCGTGGGGTTTCTGGCCTGATTCCTTGGGATACCTCCTTTCTGAGCACATCTCGGGCCGTTCCTTGTCTCTGGAACCTCGTGAAACCACAGAGGAGCCTCTGGCAGTCTCCTCGCCTACGAAACATCTCACTCCCGAGAAGCTTGACAAGCCCATCTCGTTTCGTCACCGTTGCCTAGATCTCGAACGTGCCTGTCGTGTAGCCCTCTTTCCTGCTTCGTGATTGCGCAAGCATGGAGTGGGAATACGCGCAAAAATAGAACTGATATCTCCGTCTGTTCATCTAGATTCCGTAACGGAGAACCACTTCTTCTCGTTGTCGTGCCTGCTATACCCGCACGTCCGTGCCACACCCGACTACAACGAGAACCCGTATTACGGTCGAGACCACCCGCAAAACCTATACCTCAAAAAGACGTCGCCCCTTGTGTCCAAGATCAGGTTCCCGCCTGGGTTCGACATCGACAAGACGCCGCTCGTCACGTTCCGCAGGATAGACCTTCTCATGGAACAGGCGCAGCTCGACCATCTTTACCACGCGCTCCACCCCGACTCCAAGTACGTCAGCGCGAATGAGAGCCTCTTCAGCGACG
The DNA here is from genome assembly GCA_002900995.3 of Ganoderma boninense. Taxonomy (NCBI): domain Eukaryota; kingdom Fungi; phylum Basidiomycota; class Agaricomycetes; order Polyporales; family Polyporaceae; genus Ganoderma; species Ganoderma boninense. Next base: position 401,610 of record CM035313.1, on the reverse strand, counting down.
AGGCGACGTGGAACCTCGCACCCGCCGAGTATGTCAAGCTATTCACTACGTCATTACCTGAGCGCAACTACGCCACCATGATCGTGAGCACTGGAGGCCACTGGACGACGACGCTCTTCGCCGGCCTGAAAGATACAGACATGTTCAAGGACGGCATCCAGAACGTCCTCGACTTCTTCAGCGAGGCCATGGAGGCGTGGGCGCGGCAAGTACAAGCGCTCCTGGATGAGGCTGCGCACGAGGAAGGCAAGAGGTGGCGCATGCAGCTCGGCAGTCTCACCGCGCCCCGGAGGGCAGCCCGCCAAGTAGTCGTACGCGCGTACCTCCCAGGACATGAAGACTGCCACGACTACAGGGCGCCGATCGAAGAGTATCGGAAGGGTCGCTGGGGATGGTACAACTGGAACCAGATCGGGGACTACAACGACGAGTTCAAGGTGCGTCGTCATTGCAGTTTACTATGACGATATCAAGAGCTGATGGTGCATTCGCGTGCGCGTGCGTTATCCACGTAGGCGGTCCTCGAGTCGCGGAAATACCCCGATATCCACTTCCTCCCGATCGACAGGCCTGCTCTGCTACGCCCTGACGCGCACGCTACTGGCGACTGCTTGCACATCATGTCTGGGGCCGGTGTTCTCGAGGGCTGGACGCATTATATCTGGCACTACGTCACTCGCGAGCTTCCGGGGCGTCTTCGGTAACCGGCGAGCATCGCACGCGCACGACGCGCTTCCACATGACAACGTCACGATACCCCGAATAACTGCGACGTCATGAACCTCCCAGTTCGACATGCGCTCGCGTCGTTGACTTGTTGCATTTCCAGGCCTCTGACGGTTTATGTACGTCCAGGACTGATGTTCGACAGTAGGTCACACCATATCAAGCCTGTCCTTCAATGTACACTACGCATACAGCCTCACAGAACGCCATATCCTAGCGCTTCAGCATGCAATCGTTCCTTTCGTCGCATCGCTACTAGTACCTGCACTGTTCTCGCTCCCTCGATCACCATTCGCCTCGGGACCATCGAGCATCCGCTGACGTCCGCAACGGCCTCCCACCTCTCCCACCCTATCCTTATACCTCAGTGCTTGCGGACGCTGGCCCGCATACCATAGAAACCACGCTCACCGCTCGTTCCGCTCAAAGACACGTAGAGACAAGAGACACCTCTCATCCGGTTCGGTAATGTTTTTCTGGATACCGTACTTTTTTCTTCTGGTTTGTGGCTTCGGACTCGCTATTCAACGTCGCGTACCGAACGTCGTGCTGGAGCAGACTAACTCTGAATGTGTACTACTATCTAGAAGAATTCGATATTGGCAAGCATGTCCTTGAATGCAGGATGTCGGACGGGTTGGCGCACACGGGATGCCTACGATTACAGTATTTACCTCTCAAGGCTCTCAGCGCTCAATCTCAACGTGAGTGCTCCGACCCAGCACGAATTCGAGCTTACAACCTGCTCTTGCCACATACTTACATTGCCAGGTGGAACTTGGCCCTGTACTTGCCACCCGCGGGCCTCGGACTTTGTGCCTCACAAGAGCCGGCAGTAGCCGCACCAACCAGGACAGGTTACTCTGAATACGGATGATAAACGCTCATAGTGGAGTTTGTATTTGTTTGTGTGCTCACTGCTGGCCTTGGACCAGGGGTACTAGTACTTATCATCCTCGTAACCAGTCCATCCCACTCATCATCATCCACTATGCCCTAGAGTCTACATCCCTGTGCTTCATAATGCAGAAGCATCATATTACTTTTACTGACAGTACTCGTGTATGCAGGTAAGTAATAGTTAACAGTGCACTTTGCTCGAGGAGCGTCCATCGGCGATAACCTCGACCCTGCCAGTAGTCGCGATCAGTCAACACCGCTCTGTATTCCGAATCATATAAAAGGAGGAGATCTTGGTCCATGTCATTCGCAGCAGGGCTGACGGTGAGTCCGGCTGCCGAACCCCCGGATTGCCCTGTCAGCGGAGCGTCAAATGTGGTCCACACTACCAGGAGGCGATGTTGATAGCTGTTCTGCCACAGACCACACGTATCATGCCATGACCTCAAGAATTGTCCCAGCGGTGCCTTGTGGAGACGAAGAGCAACCAGAACGACCATTATCGGAGGTCAGATCGCGTGTCCTAGAGTCTGCTGGTGGGCATGGGTGGGTATATGCGGGTCGGTTCCGATGCTGGGGCCAAGGGGCGACATTGACAGGTTTCCTGTGTGGACTGGTACTCTTCTTCGTCGGGATTCATGCGTGTCCGAGTCTCACGGAGCAAACGTTGACGTTCCTATACAGCTCACGGCGCCTGTGCAAGGTCGTTGATTAATGCCGTCGAACACCGTATATAAGGGGGGATAGGCCTCTCCATGAGAACACCCTCAATGCCCCTGGCAGTCACCCGGTCAGTTTCCCATCCTCCTTTGAGTAGCATACTCCCTAGTATGATGCTTAATTGACCTTTGTATGACAGTCGAAGGCTAGTCGCTGCTATATTCGGATTGGCGTGCGGGCCACTATCAAGTCGGATTATCCCGGCGATTGCGTGAGTGTCATGTCATTTGCCCTGCGGTACCTGTGGAGGGTTTGTTTGACGCCATGTCAGCTCGTCATGCGCCTTCTGAATACGACAACGGGAAGGTTTCATTGGTTCGAGGATCCTCGTCAAGTCCGCTACGCCATCTTGTCGCACGTCTGGTCCAAAGACCCACGAAAGCCAGAGCAGTCCTACCAGGATGTTCTCCTCTACATCGACGCGGCCGAGACTGGGAAGTCCATCCTGGAAGACCCTCGCCTCTCTGACAAGATCAGATCCTTCTGCAGAGTCGCGCGGGAGCACGGATTCGACTTTGGTTGGGTCGACTCGTGTTGCATCGACAGAACCAGCTCCTCCGAGCTCTCCGAAGCGCTCACCTCAATGTACGACTGGTATCGTTGCGCCGACTTGTGCCTTGCGTTCCTGCACGATGTCCACGTGAAGAACGACACCGACTCTTCGAGAAGGGACGTACAATTCCGCAGTAGTCTCTGGTTCCTCCGTGGCTGGACGTTGCAGGAGCTTCTCGCCCCCTCCCTCCTCTTGTTTCTCTCGAGTACTTGGGACGTGATCGGGTCGAAACAGATCTCTGCCGCCCTCGTAGCGAGTGTAACAAACATCGACCAGGACGTTTTGACGTTCAAGCGGTCGCTTCACGATGTCAGCGTGGCCTGCAAGATGTCCTGGGCAGCGTCGAGGCGGACGACACGAGAGGAGGACGAGGCATACTGTCTGATGGGGATCTTCGGGGTGAGCATCCCGATCATGTACGGAGAAGGCCGCTATGCGTTTGTCCGCCTACAGGAGGAAATCATCAGGACGATCCCCGACCAGTCCATCTTCGCTTGGGGGCGCATCCTACAAGCCCGAGTTCCTCTCCAGTTCTTCCATCCGAACGACTCTGCGGTTGCTTCCGCGCCCAACCTGCCGCTTGTGGGGCGCCCATCCTCAAACGAATACCTACTAGCGTCGTCTCCCAGAGACTTCGAGGCTTCCTCGTCCATCATCCACCTTTCACGAGACCAGTTCGCCGAGACGCTGGGAATCCCTCCAGAATCCACATATCAAGTGTTCACGGTCACTGCACACGGAATCCACTTACAGCTCCCCCTCGTTGTCGTCATCTCCAGGGACCTTCATGAGATTTCCCCCACATACCTCGCACTGCTCGCTTGTGAAACGCAGCACGACGGACACTTGCTGGCTCTTCTGTTGCGTTCGCAAGACGAGAATGTAGGACCTGGATTTCTTGTTGGTGCAGGCGCAGGACATCTGGCGCAGGCTGCAGCCGGCGTCCTGGGTGCCTCGGACCTCAAGGACTGGTACTATCGCGCGGTCTACCTTTCTATACCAGACATCGACCGCATTCGCCGCCGCCGCCTGTTTCGAATGGCAGACCTTTACATCCCCCATCGTCCCTCGCCGGATGCAAGTGAGACGAAGCGCGATCAGCGTATCTTCCGCAGCATCCAAGAGTCGCAATATCCGTTCGACGTCGTCTTGTCTGGTTGGTCGCGTTCGCTTCTCGCCCTAGATGGATCTCGAGTCCTTGAACCTGAAAAGGACGGAAACTCGATCGTGCTCCGCGATCGATACCTAAACGTGCACCTCACTCCCGGCATCGTGATATCCTACAAGGCCATTCACATCAACATCCAGATCGGGCAGTGTAAATGCAGCCTCGACCGTCGCTTTCAGCTTGTGCAGGGTGTCCTCGTGTGGTCTCCGCATGCGGAGTCCAGTCTGGAGAAGCGGTTCAAGGACGTCCCCCATCTCGCCGACCACCCAGTTCACATCCATTCGTGGGCGTTCCGCGACGGCGTCGCCTCAACGAGCGTAGACCTCCGACCGTTCTCATCTCCGCGAGAGCGAATCACCGTCCGCGTAACTCTCTACCATCCCTCAGACCAGTCGAGCACGCAGGCCTATAGGCTAGGCGTTGAAGTCACATCCTCCCAGGTCGACGTCCAATCTTCCTCCGTCGCATCCCGGCTGCGAAACTATAGGGCTATGGTGTATGATCCGGCTCTGAATTATTCAAGCGCGTCCCACGAGCGCGGCGACCTCCAGGCTACGTCTCGCATGCTTTCCGACATCCTCCCAGTACGCGGTCGACCACGGTCGCGGTCCTTCTCGGCTCCGTATCCTGTCGAGCCTTACGACTTCTCGCAGGAGGAGGATGAGAAGCCCCCAATGTCGGAGTCGCCCGACGACTTAGTCAGGGCTGTTCAGCTGCCCGAGTCCCCTCCCGTCACGGAGACACATTCGGGGTCCAGTGACCACCCGGCCAACGACTGGCACAGATATTCCGCTGGATCGCTTCCCGGGCCTCGTCACTACGGCCCCAAGGGACCTCCCGATCCAGACCCCCGACGCTCGTTCACGTGGAACACTTTCCCCCAGTTGCCGGACGAAGGGGGTCAGGCTTGGTTGCCGCGCTCGAGACGACGACGTTCCTTCGAGGATAGCCGTGTTCATGTTCAGGCTTCTGACCCCGGACCAAGCGGACCGATCACCCACGCAAGGGACGACTCAGACGTCGTCAGCGTCAGCGGCCGAATCGCTTCCACGCAACAGCGTCCTTGGTCGCCTTCAACTGTGATGTCGGGCGATGGTACTAGGCCGTACCCGACGGACTTGCGCGACACGCCGACACGCCTGCGCTCATCCGACTGGGCAAGCGGAACCCTCGACGAAAAGGGCGCTGATGGTAGTCGCGGCCCACGCTCACGTATTCCAGCTGTGGTCAGGGCCGACTCCCCAGTTACCCTTGCGCAAGGCGACTCGTCTTTGGAGGTTTCGAACATTCCTGGCAGGCGCTATCATGGTGCCCGCACCCAGCCATTCCAGGGTGCTGTTGGCAATGGCGCGGAGAAAATGGTGGCGTTCGACCCCCAAATCGACTCAGAGCCTGGAGAGCCACCGCGGGGAAGACAGGTCCATCCACTGCGTCCCAACGCCGCGCGGGAGGCCCGAGCGCGCTCTGTCCCGCGACCGAGCTCTCCCGAACCTCCGGGCATGGGCCGGGGCTGGCTGCCGCCTTGGAATGTTAATGGCGGAGAGTACTCTCCCGCGTGGCCGGACGCGCTGAACTCGAATGTCCCGCCTCCGGCGCAGACGTCATTAGGGGAAGGACGGACGCAGATATACCAGCCACTTCCGCTGGCTTCGGCCGCGGGCGACGCGCGACCATCGAGGCGGGACACGCCGTTGTCAACGTCCTCCCTTTCGGAACACGGGCACGGTGGTGACGTCCAAGTTCAGAGTCGGGTCGGAGTTGCGCAGCAGTTGGTTGCAGGAAGAGATGGGCGCGGAGATGGTGTGCGGGCTGTCCTGGACGGCGGGTCGACGGTGCCCTCGAGTTCTCAATTTCCCTTGAGGGACGTGGGTGCAGATAGCCCAGGGGTGGCACCTCCGCGATCGGTCGCGCCTACTCTCCCAGAACCTGTCGCCATGCCAGCCGCTGGGCAGCCTGCTGAGGGTAGACCGGGTGCTGGGGGAACGCTGAAGGAGAAGCGTCGGATGAGTGGTTTTGTCCGCAGGTTACCGTTCTTCAAGAGATTTGCGTCTGATACTTCATGAGTAAAACTTCGTATCTTGATTGCCATTAGCGATTAAAACACCTAGTTAGAGCCGTGCTACCTAATATATTAATCCCTCTCTACTTGGAAGTTCGTTTGTGCATTCCTGGAGATCAAGTACATTTTAATAATGTATAACAAAACACCTTGTCGTGACTCCTTGTCCTTCTTTGATAACGCTCCTAGTACGAGCACGTCGCAAGCAACTTGAAGAGGAGGACAATCCGGTTCCGAGAATATCGGAGGAAAACATTCAAGCCAGTCACAATGTCACGTGATCGACGCGGTACTGCGGGACCGTCGCGAGACGCGCCCCCGTACCCAGCGCGCCGCTCCTTGCAACTTGCACTTGCCTAACCTTGCACTCATCACCGACCGACGGCTTCTCATCCCCGAGCTCGACGACGAGCTCGTCCTCGACGATGCCCGAAGACTTCTTCAACGGCGTGTTCTACTATATATCCGAGACCCTGCCCCTCGACAAACGCGACGAGCTCAACGACGTCCTCGAACCCCGCGGCGGCGAACCCGTCCCTCTCACCGATCCCCGCCTGACCCACTTTATCACTGCCTCCCTGCCACTCGAAGAGTTCCTTGAATCCCCGCCAGACGACTCCCAAGCCCATATTGTCACCCCGTTCTGGGTCGAACGCTCAGCCATCCTGGAATCCCCGCAGGACGCCGAGTACTACTCCGCCGACCCCGCATTCCTCTTCTCCGGCATCGTCGCCGCCGCGACGGACCTCTCCAAGTCCGACTGCGAGCTCATCTCAGCCGCCGTCACCGCCCTCGGCGGCCAGTGGCGGACGGCTCTCACACGCGATGTCACCCACCTCTTCGCGCTCGCCCCGGGGAGCGCCAAGTACGAGACCGCGATGCACTACCGCGAGAAGTCGGGCATTCGCATCCTCGTACCCCACTGGTTCGACGACACGGTGCGTCTGGGCATTCGTGATCTCCCGACGCGTAACTACGAGTGGCCCGAACCACGCGTCTTCCAGCCCCGGCCGGAGGGGAGGACGACGCAGGAGGACGAGGAGTACGAGCCACCCCCAGACCGACTGGTACTGTACGACACCGCGTCGTGGTCGAACGACGAACAAAGGAAGGTGCAGGCTGCGTCTCGGAACGTGTGGAAGGGCAAGAAGCTGCTCCTCGGCTTGTCGCTTGATCTGTCAGACCATCAGAGGAGGGCCCTGGCAGCGGACATCAGACGGCAGGGCGGGGAGGTGGTCGAACTATCTCCATCGAAGTCGAAGGCGCAGGATCGGGCCCGGGAGGAGCTCACGAAGCTGGACGAGGCAGATATCTTTGTTACGCGATTTCGGACTGGGTCCGCATATGTCAAGGTGAGTTGTCGAACGAATGCTTGCCGACCTTGAAGCCATATTTGTAGGGTGTGTCTCAGCTCGGATTCTGTTTTTGAATGAAGTGGAAATCCCGAGCAGAGACACACCCTATAACGTACGATGACTTATGCAGAGACGCATGAGGGGCTCGATTGTTATTTCTCATGAGACGCCACTTTTTGCTCTCGGCGGGTCCTTTCAGGTCAGCACCAAATAAGTTGGGAGGAGGTTTACGTCGGATGATTGCACCTGCTCTCGTGTGGATATATGCGCGGGATGCTTCTTTTGCCAGGCCGCACCGTTAGTAGATACGAGGAGGAGGTCGCACACTCTTGGCTTATATGCATCAGATTGCAGCCAATGTATGGGCTACAGGACATACACGCCGAGTGAAGAGCGTGACGCGTATCCCAGCCGTTGGTATGCTGCCAGTGTCCGCCTGCATAGCAAGTTCTGAACGGGACGCCATTCAAAATTCTTTGGGGTGAAACAGCTAGGATAGGATTTGACACGTCTTGATTCACGAGGCCTCGACAATGCGCCATTCGTATCTACGAAAGTCACCACTTTTTGGACCAGCCTCTTTCCTCGATGGATTTAGCCATGTGCCTAGGCGTTTGTGTTGTTGTGTGTTCGGTCACTGACGCTTCCCATCGAAGGCATATCGAGAGAAGAAGACGATTGGCACGCTGGCATGGCTGTGGTACGTGCGCGCGACAGGCACACTCACCCGACCTGCAGACCAACTCTTGCACTACCCCATCCCGGACAAACCTGCCGACGGATTTGACAGAGAGGTGCGAGCTTGTACAGTATTATTCCTAATGTTCCCTATACTGAGTCTAAAAGATAGGTTGTGACTGTTACGAACTACACGGGCAAAGACCGCGAATATCTCAAGAAGCTCATTACGCTCATGGGCGGCGAATTCACCGCGTCCATGTCTGCAGAGACCAACACCATCGTCGTCGCCGCGTAGTACGTCCACGTCTTCACGCCGGTCATTGTTTGTGCCTTATCACGGTGTGCTAATATCAAACGTAGTCTACAGGGAACGAAAACGGACAAAGCGACCTCCTGGTCAATCCCGATCGTGAATCACACCTGGGTGGAGGACTGCTTCGTCCAATGGCGGCGCCTCACCCCTGCACGCGATAAGTACATCGTCTTCCCGCCCGGCGTCGACTTCAGCGCGGTTCTCGCGGAACGCGGGATTGGCCGCATCACGTGGGAGCCCAGCGAGCTGGAGGAGATGCAGCGCACCGCGGAAGACGACGGCGATGTTGAGATGCACGACGAGGGCGAGGAGGCACCGAGAACGCCGAAGCGGACGACACGAAAGAAGAGCAAGAGCGCCAGCGAGAGTCCAGCGAAGGCGCGCAAGAGACGCAGGATCGAAGAAGATGAGGAAGAAGAGGAGGAGGCGGAAGAAGAAGAGGCGCCAGCTCCACTCGCAACCGCACAAAGCGCGGGTGAGGTCGAGAAGGCTGTTGCGATGGATGAAGAGGAGGGCGAGGGCGAGATCAGTTTGGGTGCGGAGATGGACGTCGATGCAGACTTCTCGAAGGTCTTGAAAGGGAAGGTTAACGGCAAGCATAAGGCGCGCGACGAGGAGATGGACGTTGATACCGACGAGGAGGAGGGAGCAGGGCCAAGCAAGACCCCAGCGAAGAAGGGTCGACCGCCGAAGCGCGCTCCGCGTGAGGAAGATGCGCCCGTGGACGTTCCCCCAAAGAGACGTCTCGTGCGGAGGTATACCCCACGTAAGACGGACGACGAGGCCGAGGAAGAGGATGACGCCCAGCCCGCACCCGACGCGGTGACAACGCCTTCGCCCGTGAAGCGCCCTGCGAGGACGTATGGGAGCGCGAAGTCGAAGCGAACCCCTCGTGGAGGCAAGGACGAGGAGACTGAGCTGTCTCCCCCCACCAAGAGGCCCCCAAGCACGCGCCGCAAGGCCGCGCCAGTTGAAGAGGACGTTGAGATGGCAGAGGAGTCGAGCGAGGAGGAAGCGCCTCCACCCAAGGCTAAGACGAAGGCGATGGAGTCCAAGAAGGCAGTCAGCACTCGTGGCGCGAAGGCGAAGGAGAAGGAGAAGGAGAAACCGGTAGCGCAACCAGTGAAGCGTAAAATCATCGAGTTGCCCAGCAGCGACTCGGACTCGGACTCGATCGACGAAGAAGAGCGGTCGATCCTCACTGATCTCCTCCCCAACCGCAAGACGAAGACTCGCGCCAGCGCGGCATCACCCACAAAGGCCCCCACGGGCCGCACTCCCCAGCAGCTCGATTCGGTCGTTGTGCACAGAGTCACGGACGCGTACGGCTCGCCAACGACAAAGGCGAACGGGAAGACGAAGACGAGTCCGCTGAAGGTCGGGCCTCCGAAGAAGACCACGAAGAGCGCTGCTACCCCAGCCCCACCCCCAGTGGAGGAGGAAGATGAATCCGAACCTGAACCCGAACCCAAGCCAGCGCCCACGCGCGGTGCGAAGGCGAAGAAGCCCACACGGGCCGCATCGCCTGCTGAGTCCGGCCGCTCCACCCCACCCCCGCCCGCTGCGAAGACAAGGACGGCGCGCAAGACGTCGGGGGCGGCAGCCGAGAACGCGGAAGCGGGCCCGAGCCGCGCATCCATGTCGACAGCGGGTACGGGAAGTCCATCGAAGCTGCTGCGCACGCCGTCAAAACGGTCGGCGGCGACGAAGGCCACGAAGCGGCTGCACGACGTGATCATGCCCGATGTCGTGTCGTTCCAGAAGGAGATGAAGAAGGGGACAGTCCGCATGTCGCACGAGCATGAGCAGGAGGCAACCTCTGTCGCGAAAGGGAAGACCCCGGCGAAGACGCCTGCGAAAGGGAAGAAGAGGGCATCGATCGGGTCGGAGGGTTTACCGGGAGAGGAGGAGGAAGATGAGGAGCCCATGCCGGAGAGAAAGAAGCGAAAGCCGAACGAAGCGGAGGCTGCACCGGATGCAAAGGGAAAGAGGAAAGCTGGCGGGAGGAAGTCGGCTGCCACTGAGTCGGAGGAACCTGAGGGTCAGGAGCGGCCAGCGGCGGCGAAGAAGGCGGCGGTGGCAGCTCCGACGAGTAATGGCGTGGCCCAGGGGAAGAACGTGCGGGTCATGACGACTCAGCTGACGCTCGCGGAGGACGTCGTCCGGGTAAGGAATTCTCTTACTGAACGTCGAATTGGAGCTCACGGGACCTTGTGCTGAACAGGGACTGACGAAGCTTGGCGTTAAGATTGTCACAAAACCGTCTGAGTGTACACATTTGCTCGTCAGGAGCGTCGTGCGCACCGAGAAGTTCCTCTGCGCAATGGCTGTTGCGCCTTACGTACTGAGCGAGAAGTGGGCAATCATGTCTGCGGCCAACAAGAAGCTACTTCGTGAGTTCCTTGTTTCTCTAAAACGCATGGACCAACATGATTAAACGAATGACGCAGCCGAAGCGGACTACGCCATTGAAGACGAGTCGACCGAAAACAAGTACAATTTCGTCTTGGATGACGCTTTGAAACGCGCGAAGAAGAATGCAGGCAAGCTCTTTAGCGGCATGACGTTCTACGTGACGTCGAAAGTGCCCGTGGAGACCAAGCTGTTGAAGAACGTCGTCACTGCGAATGGGGGACAGGTCTGTTTGCGTCTTCACTCTCCCGTTTTCTGGGCCCTAACAAATTCTGCGAAGGTGTCCACACAATCGCCGACGGTTCGTATACTTGCGGGACACACCAATCGTTTCGTCATCTCTTGTCCGGAAGATGTTTCAATTTGGAGACCGCTCGCACAACACAACAAGATATATACCCAGGAGCTGCTTCTGACCAGCGCACTCAGACAGACAATCGACTGGGAGGAGACTTCATACCAAGTCCAGGGCTCCTTTTAGTTGGCTTGTCTCTGTTCATTGTATCATTGTTGTACTGACACTTATCTACTTGCTGAATACCCTTATATTTCCCTGTTCGTCGCTGTTTGATGCCATTGCACGGGATGAACGACCTGCAATATTTGAACGTAGAAGTACAATCAGCAGGAGCATCTAATGATGTCATCGTTGATTTGCCTGCAAGGGGAGCTCGAGGGTAACGAGTCGGGGGTCAAAGGTACGTGGATCGAATCCATCCGTTCTGCTATGCCTTCTACGAAAAGTGACCTTGGTCCGGAGACAGAAAGGATGAGCAAGTCAAGCAAATTGACCCACCATCCTCTGCCCTAGAAACGGCGAACTAGGGCGAAGGGATTGAGAGAAGATTTGGTCATGATGTCGCGGTGAGGTTGGCCGCTGCACTAGCTCTCTACTAGAGGACTTTGTACTAACATTTCCACCTGCTCCAAGATTACGTCCCAAAAAGGGCTGTATCTCGAACTCGGTGACAGCTTACTAGCATGCATCCGCATCAAGCAGAACCATCGTTTGCAATCTTCTTAGCTTTTGGTGGGTAACCAACTCCCGAATTCCATTCTGCGCTGAGGGACCGAATCAATTTACAGATATAGCAACCTCCAATGTGCTAGAAATTCTACTGCACCGATGGGTATGGTATGTTCTCGATATGATGCTGTGCGGTCGAAGGTTTCGTCGGAATCTGTACACGTGTCCTTGGATGCGCAGATCGTGAGAACAGCCGTGCAGGGCTCTCATCAACGAGTTGAAATGAAGGCTGTTACTCAAAGTCAGTAATACGCACGTCTGACTTCCGAGTCAGGTCTAGATTCTTAAGACAGCCGTGTATGTATGGTTTCCCTCATCTAAAACGACGGTCATTCCTCATTCACTCTTCAACCTACTGAGCGGGGCATCGCTCTTGCTCCTCGTAATCAATTACACCGCCTTGTGCCTCGTGCGGAGAAGCATGTCAATGTGGTTCCAGCGTCTCGCCGGAGCCCACACCTCGGGACCCTGGTTGGTACTTAGTCGCGGGGTAGGGTACGGAGAGCGCATTTCCTTCTGACCCCCGCCCTCATCATCGAAACCTCTGCCCCTCGGACGGGTGAGTATTGGACTCCTCTACCGCCATTTTGTGAAGCTGAACACCATCATCTCATCTATAGCTAAATCTACAGACCACAGCTTAAGGAGCTGTGTCTAGGGTCCCAGCTGTCGAGTGTGAGAGTGCCAGATCTAGGTACGTCCTATGCAAGTCAACTCTGACAAAGGATTCTTGTCTTACAGCCGTTTAGCTCCGTATGCGCTTGCTGAACACCAAGACCGGAGAGTTTGCATCGTTTGGAGATCCACGGCAAGTTCGCTACGCGATTCTGTCTCATGTCTGGTCGGTGGACGGGTCCGAGCAGACCTACGAAAAGACATGTCAAATCCTCGCGGACACCCCGGTCGGTACGATCCCACTCTCGCGGTACTCCGACAAGATCAAGCGTTTTTGCGAGGTCGCTCGGCAAGATGGTTTTGAGTGGGGCTGGGTCGATTCCTCTTGCATCGACAAAACCAGCTCCTCCGAGCTGTCCGAAGCCATCAACTCCATGTACGATTGGTATCGATACTCTGGTACCTGCTATTGCTTCCTTCACGACCTTCACGACATCGACACCTCAGATCCTACCTTCTGCGAGGAATTCGGCAACAGCAAATGGTTCACCCGCGGATGGACACTCCAGGAACTTCTCGCGCCCTCCGTCCTTTTGTTCCTCTCCAGCACCTGGCGCGTCATCGGCTCGAAGTACACGCTCGCCTCGATCGTGGAGATGGTGACGCACATCGACTACTCCATCCTAACGTTCGAACAGCCATTGGAGGCGGTTAGCGTCGCGCACAAAATGTCATGGGCCGCGTCAAGGACGACAACAAGGGAGGAGGACGAGGCCTACTCGTTGATGGGGATCTTCGGTGTGACCATTGCCATATCATATGGGGAGGGTCGCTATGCGTTCATCCGCCTTCAGGAGGAGATCGTCAAGCACTACCCCGATCAGACGATCTTCGCTTGGGGACGTATTCTCGACCATCCCAAGTTAACGTTTGCCCCGCCTGAGCACGTTGATGTGATTCCCAGCAATCTCTCAGTTTCCCCGTCCTTGAACGAATACCTCCTCGCTTCCGGACCCCGCCACTTCGAAGGATCGTCGACATTTCGACGGCTTTCTCGAGGCGCTTTCGCGGAGCTGCTTGATTTGCCTCTCGGGGACACATATCAAGTGTTTACACCGACTTCTTACGGCATGCACGCAACCCTACCTCTCCTGACGGTCTACCGTGATGATCCCCTTCTCAATCTCCCTACCCATCTTGCGCTACTGGCCTGTGAAGACCAAGAACGTGGCTTGCTTGCTCTCCTATTACGCCCACAGGACCAGCTACAGAGCCACGGTCGCGACTTTGTCGTCGGGGCGGTGGTGGGGGATACCAACACACTTGTCAGGTCTGATACCCTCCTTCAGTCCCACTACTATCGCTTTACCTTCATCGCCTACGAGGATGTCATGTCGTTACGGCAAAACATTAAAATGATCGACCTCTACATCCCTCACCGTCCTACCATTACCTCACAAAAACTAGAGTTGGAGGAGACTACGCATGCTGCGCTCCGCGACTCACGGGAGTTTTTCGAAGTTCGCCTCTCCGGATGGTCTCGGACGCTACTGGCACAATCAGGGTACACGCTCACTCCGACGACGGATGCCAACATTGCGCGCCATGATGGTCGCCTGGTATCCACCCCTTCTTCCGTACCGGGCGCCGCGTCTGCTGTCGTGATATCTAACAATGACGAGCACATAACCATTCGCATCGGACGCTGCAACTGCGCGCTCGCCGATAGATATCATCTACTGGCTGTCATGGTGTCGGTGCGAGGCCGATACAGTCCACTCGGAGAGAGACAATTCCAGAGCCAGCACTACGAGAAGGACCACCCGGCGCACATCCAGTCCTGGAACTTCAGGGGTGGCTTTGCTTCAACAGAAGTCCATCTCGAGTCGTCCTCGAGGCCCACGCTCACTCTCCGCCTCACATTCAGCCACGACACCCAAAACCCTAACGGTGTTCCACGCACAAAAGTGTATAGGCTCGGCGTTGAGATCTTCGCCCAACCCCCATCCGAGTCGCCTCTCTCCACATCGCCACCCCCTTGGAGTCCCGCAGAACCTCTCCCCCCAAGACCGGTTCAGAAACCGACGCTCAGCTACTCTCAGGTGGCAGCCTCTCCCCCGATCCCGGTTGCAACTCTCGCACAACCAACGCCCCGAGCTGCCTTACCAAATTCTGCATGGCCACCTCGCGTGCCAGCCCCGTCGTCGCAAAACTCAGCGATCAGGAGCTGGACACGTAACCCGGCGGCGGCGCAGCAACCCTCAGCTATTCCTCAGCGCACGGGGACACCGCGGCGTCGCGAGACGTCGCAATTGCAGGCTGGACAGATCGCCCAGTCGCGGTCAGCCCAGGAGATCCGCAACGGCGATGGTTCCAACAGCACCAGGCGACCCTCCCTCTTCGTATCCCCACCCCAGATGCAGGCCACTCGGAGCGTCCCTTCTGCATATTCGTATGGCAACGGCGGTCCGCGTCGTTCTTCCGGCTCGAGTCAACACAGCAACCCGCGCTCCGACGGTGCTGGTCCCCTCGGCCGCCAGCGCGAAGGCTCGCTCACAGGCTCGGGCTCCGTAACCCCGAGCCGCCAGCCGATAGCGCTGAGCCGAATCTCCCTGAACGGAAGCGCGTTGTCCTTGAATATCTCCCGCGCATCGAGTAGGCGGACGTCCGCGGGAGTGCCGTCGCCGCTCAGCGAGGTTGGAGAGCGAGTTTTGCCGGAGGGTGGTTCGGCGTCGCTTGCAGGGCACCCTAGCCGCGACAGGTCTTCGTTGACTGGGCAGCGTCAGTCTACCGTCCCTAGTACCGGTTCGAACGGCCACGGCCAGCTGCGCCCTGCGCGACATGCCACGCAACCTGCGACCTTGAGCGGCGGTGCGCAAGTATGGGTTCGAGGACACAGGAGTCACGGTAGTGGTAGCACTGCTTGGGAAGTTGTGAATGAGGACACTTAATAATTTACCTACTCATTTATGCAATGCAGTTAGACGAAATTGTATCAGTGACTTGGCGGTATTGGCTAACGACTGTAATGTGCTGGTCCAGAATACGATATTTCGACTGGTGTTGTAGTTGTAGTGGCCGACAGGAGGGCAAACGGTATGCCGCGACACGTACCACACGGCAGTGGTTAAATGAAGTTGTATACTCGCATATTATTCTTGCTTGAGAGATGGGCCTTGTCCTTCACAATCGAACTCCTCGTGATAAACCACCTCCAACTTCACCACGTTCACCATCATCTCCGCCCAGCCCAACTCGCTCAACAGCACGGGGCCCGTGTCGTACACTCCATGCACGTCGTGAAACGTGGCGAGGATTACCGCCTCTTTCGCGTATCGGGAGCTGTCGAAGTGGAAGGTCTTGTAGACGTCATATTTGCGATGAGGCTTCCACATGAACTTCTGGTATATCCATTCTAGGACTCCCTGGACCACTCAATGTTAGAGCAGGTAGAGATTTCAAGTCTGGCCTCATCGCCTCAGCCCAGCTTGCGTGAACATATACTCACTACCTTTCCTATGCCCATAATGGCTTGTCTCCCGCAGGCGAATTTCATCTCGCCGTAATGGATCATGATGTGAGGGACCGGCCAGGTGATGCATACTGTCCACCACGATGAAGCATAGGCAACGCAATCAGATGGCCCAATGACCGTGAAAACAGGGAGCAAACACGCACCGTCAACGACATTGGGCTCTGGCTTAGGATCGGACCCAAACACCAGTGAAGGAGAGGTGTTAGGAGCAGGAAACCCTGGATCCTTCTTCTCGGGTACCGATCCAAGTTCGTCGTCCGGCATGCTCAAGGGAGACTCGAGGGCGCAAGGAAAAGGTGGGAATATTACCTTTATATATGTGAGTCAGATAGTCTGGCGCGCGACACTGTCGGAGCCGGCAACTTACGCATATACCTTCAGCGCTGCCCAAAGGTTCAAAGCGCAGCATTACTTCCTGGGCAGAACAAACCGCAGACAAGCTTTCGTGATTTTCATGGGCGTCGCGCGGCCTTGTGAGAGCGATGATTTCGTGCCACCCTGCAGGTTCCCCGTGCCACCTTCCCTACCTCAAACTCGCTTGTAAATCCACGACAGGAACATGAGGAGCAGCACAACTCTGGCAGGGGATATTGCTCACCTGTCCTAGATCGCGCTCGCTGCAGCTCGTTCGCGTTCGAGCTAGGAATGTGCCTTCAATATCGTAACCAAACAGAATACAGATCGAGACTTTGATGGCGGCGTCGACATACTCGTACAGGTCTCCAGTCAGCCATAGTCGAGCGGTAAACAAAAGTGAACGTCTGGGTCGTAGATTGATATCACGAACTCACATACCTTCAAACCAAATCTTCCCTGGTCTAAACCGCTTTGGGTAGCTTCTCGGGCTCATCCTCGAACTCCACCGTAATGCTGACCGAATTTTGGACCATTCCTGCCCATCCGACATGCCCGAGACGGACAAGGCCGACGTCATCCTTCCCGTGGACCGTGTAGAAGACGCCGTGAAAAGTCGCGGTCCTCGTAAATGTAGAGTCGACAAAATCGGAGTTTAGGATCTCTTCAGTGCGTTGGAACTTCCGTTTCCGTAAGGAGACGGAATAAAGCTCCATTTCGAATCCCTGCATCAATGAACAGGATATGTCGGCAGGTTGCGTCAAGCGCGGTACTGTGGGTCGAGGGCCTCATCTATGTGACATACCACAAAGCCAAGCTCAGTTATCGCTGCCCTCCCATCTGCTACCTTTATCTTGCGGAAGAACACTATGATTTGAGGGACCGGCCAGCCTATTATTCCTGGACGCATATATGAGGAGAATGTGCTGAATTTATCATTGAGACGACTCACCAACTCCTGGGCCTGAAGGGGCTCCTGATGGGGGAAATCACACATTGCTGTGTGCGAGTAATGCCGTGTATATGAGCCGAGGGGATGAAGGAGGGGGTATTTGGGGTGTCTTGCCTTCAACCGGCTTCTCAGGTTGAGCTGGAGTATCTGATATCTAGAGGCGGTCGAGGCGGTCTCTCAATAGGTGTTCGTTGTTGAAATAATTACTCATTGTGTCGTAGCTGAACCGAACCTGTTTTGCGACTGATCTTCTAATGTACCAGCGTTGAGATAGTATGAAAGTGAAAGTGGGATTGACGATGGCTCGATGAGCAGATGAGACTCAGAGTGGTTCAACTTCAACGTAGCCTGGGTCCGCTCATTTTAGGCGGCGTTTAAAGTAATTATAACATCTCATCAACATGTTTAATTAATACTTGCACTCCGACTTTACTCCGCTTAAATAAAATGCCCTGCGTCCATGCCCATCCAACCCTCTACTGCGGCCCCGTTCTTCCCATTTTCTCCTCCTCTTCCACTCCCTCGTCCTGCAATATCTCATCATTCGTCCTGCAACCATCACAACTGATCGAGCCCATAGTCTTCTTCCAAAATATCTGTTCAATCGACTTGGCTGTACAAGAAGCTCAGGGACCACCTTGCGTGCAAGTCATCGGATGGCACATCATCGTATCGAGGCAAACAACCGGCATTGGGCTATGCCAGGTACATATCCCTCGATCCCCACATGTATGCTACCAGCGCGACCCTCATCTAAGTTTGCTTCTCCACGCTGCGGTGCTAGATGCGGATGCAATAAGTGTACAATCATGTGGAAATGTGCTCCCGGCTCTCGTCCTCCCGCTCTCATCTCCTGCTGTGGCCCACTCCTTCTCATCTTTCCGTCTCAAATTTACCCCTACCCTCAAACTATCGTATGCAATCCCCACGACTCCCTTGGGAAGTCATTGAACGGGTCATCGACCTGTCGAATGGCCGCCCAAACACGCTCTGCAGTCTCGCCCTTACATGTCGCCAACTTCGTACTCGGAGCCACCTCACGATGTTTGGACGCATGCAGCTCGAGAGCAGGGACCACGTCTTCGCATTTATCGATTTCCTCCTAGCGAATCCAGAGCTGAAGCCTCTGGTACACACCATCGTCGCCACGCCTGCTGGTTTTGTGCCCTCACTCCTGTACGTCCTCCCGAATCTTTCTTCCATCGAGTGCGTGGATGAGTCGCAACTTGGAGAGCCGGAGGATGAGGACAGGGAGGATGAAGACGAGGGCGACGACAAGGCCAAGGGTAATGCAATGCCTAACACTCCCGACTATCTGCACCTCCCAATCAGCGTTCGCGTCCATCGCAGTCTCGCCATGCACCACACCAGCCTTGCATGTTTCAGGCGACTCGGGGCTCACATCCATACCCTATACCTCCGCTCTATCTCCTTCCCGACGTCCCTGGCGTTCGCTCAAATGCTCCTAGCATTTGCACATATCACACGCCTCGTGTGCGAGAAGGTTGAAATCGAGACAGCGGGCCATGAAGCGCCTCTTGAAGTGGCTATGCGCCGGCTCTCTGAGCGAATGCGACTGAAGGCACTCACGGTGAGTGCCGCCTGTTTTACGTCTGTGACATTGTCTACAACTATGGTTGTACGCGCTCTTCCAGAATTTCCGGGGGCATCTAGTGGAGAGGGTGTGACCTCGCCGTTTCACGGCGGTTCCGTGGTGGTGACCGAGGTTGCGTGCCTCGCCATTTTTTTTTTTCACATTTTTCGATAGATGGCTTTGCGGACTGGAAGAGCGGTCCAACGTAGTCCACCATGGCTATAGCTATAGCCGCAGTCACAGCTAGCAGCGTGCAATCCCCCGTTCTCGAGATTGTTAGGTTGGGTTGTTGATTGGCTGCCTTTTTCTACAGATTGATTCGCCGAGTCTGGCTTGGGACGACGAGCGCCATACTGCCTCTCCCGGCGGGCTGCTCTTCGATGGCCGTTTGGCGCCATTGCATGTCGAAAACCTCGTCATTGAAGGTATGGCTCGTAGTTATCAGAATCTACTTGGCCGCCCCTCATCTCTTCATTGCAGTCTCGCAGTTAGACCTTGAGTTCCCCCATCGAGAAGACTGGTGCAGGCTGCAACGCCTAGTGCTGCAGTTTTCAGCCGACGCTACTGCCGCAGGCATTGTGGCGTTTTTGGAGAGGTTCCCGAACACCCCAAGGCTCAGGGACATTGTGATCGAGTGGTGGCGATGGTCTCGAAGGCAACTGGTTGAGGACCTATCCCACAATGTCGACGCCCATTACCCCGAATATCAGGTGTTCCAGAAGCTGGAGCATACGCTGCTTAGGTTCCCCTGCTCCAAGATCCTGGTCGTTGTTGCGGAGCCTACAGATGCTAGGGTACTCTCTTTCTGGGCGCGCGAGCTCGAAAAGCACATGCCTTTGCTGCTCACCCGCGGTGGCGCAGTAACAGTCGCGTGCAGGGACGGTGGGTCCCGGTATCTCGCTCATGCGACGGGTAGCCGCTAAGCTAACCGTTCCTTTAGGACCTGTCGCTTCTGCGTCTCCACACCATGATGCCGTCCAGGCTCTCGTCGTCTCGCCAGACAGCAAGTGGGTTGCGACCGCATCTCTGGACTCCACCATCGTCCTCTGGGATGCCGCTCGCGGAGCGCTAGTCGAGCGTTGGGTACCACATAGCTACACGCCCGCCGTCTCCGTTACATTCTCTCCTGATAGCCGATACCTCGTTTCCGGCGGCGACGATAGGAAAGCGGTGATATGGGACTTTGGCCATGGCCGGAGCACATGCAAGATGGCTACGCTCGAGGGCCATAGCGCGCCGGTCGTCATATGTTCGT
Source organism: Ganoderma boninense (assembly GCA_002900995.3). NCBI lineage: Eukaryota > Fungi > Basidiomycota > Agaricomycetes > Polyporales > Polyporaceae > Ganoderma > Ganoderma boninense. Next base: position 381,391 of record CM035313.1, on the reverse strand, counting down.
GGTCCCCTGACGGCGACACGATCGCCACCGGATCAGAAGATGGAACGGCGCGGCTCTGGGATGCACGCACTACGACATACCGTCAGCGCGCACTCATCCAACTCCAGGACGCCGTGGTCACCCTCGCATTCTCTGCTGATGGATCGTGGCTCGCTTGCGGATCCCGTCGTGGGGAGTGCTGTATCGTCAATGTCGCACTGGGCACGGTGCACAGATCCCTCTGGAATTCTCCTTCTGGCAGCTCCGCCGGCAGCGATGTCAGGTACTCAGACCCTTCTGGCAGCTCCGCCCGCAGCTATGACAGGCACTCGGACTGGCAAGCAACAGGCACCATTTCTGCCTTTGACCCTACGCACGGAAGCGCACACCTCGCCACCGCGCCGTGTGGGACCTGCGCCGGGATCAATGTCGTGGACGTCGAGACGGGGAGCGTGCGCGCACACATGGAAGGCAAGATGGGCGAGCTCATGAGCATGCAGGACGTCGCGTTCTCACCAGACGGGACGCTCGTGCTTGGAGTATCAGGGAGCCCGCCCAGGCCTCTGAGGAACGCAGTGTGCATCTGGAGGGCGGACACGGGCGCCGACCGCTTCAAGCTCACGGGGCACACGGAGAACGTCCGGAGAGCACGCTTCTCTCCGTGCGGGCGGTACATCGCGTCGGCGGCGGCGGATCGGACGGTGCGGGTGTGGAGAACGGGGGGCAGGTGGCCGTGCGTGGCGACGCTGTCCGAGCACGGCGAGGCGGTCGAGCATGTTGCGTTCTCTCCGGATGGAAGGACCCTATCTTCGGGCGCGATGGACGGGACGGTCGTTATTCGACAGATGCGCGATATCGTTTCGGCGGAAGAACAAGAGCAGGACTTGGAGCAGCTCCTCTCCGGCCTCCACCCCAACTCCAGCGTTGATCCCACTCTTCACCCATGGCTCTATCTGTGATAGTCCTGCAGGACGGTCTGCAGACAATGGGGGGTGGTACGTCGCGTTCGCGGCGATGGACCGGACGGTGTGGGTGTGGAGGATTGATATACGTGACGGGCCCTCCGAGTGCGTGGCGACGTTGTCCGGGCATGGCGCGGCGGTCAAGCACCTTGCGTTCTCTCGGGATGGAAGGACAGTAGTTTCTGGCGCGAGGGACGGGACGGTCGTCATCCGACGGGTGCGCGATATCGTTCCTGCGGACTCGGAAGGACGGGAGTTTTATCAGGACGTCGCTGGGCGTCGTAATTTTTTCGTCACCCTCCCCGATAATTGCGCTGGAATGCCTTCGGCGATCGGCGAGATGGACTCGGAGAAGCTCACCAAAAACCTTGGCGCTGCGCAAGTCAATGTCGGATGCGGTTCCCTCGGACGGCCACCTAACTTCTTCCCTTCGACGCGCGTATCGAGTACCCTCGCTCACGTTCGCGGTGATAGCGCGCCTTCCCGTTCTCGGCGTGGAGCTGTCGAATCCTCCTCACAAGGACAAACACTGTGCGCTGCTGTGATCTCGGTCTTGAAGCATTCAACAGGTCTATAGCAAGCCTTCGTGCGTGGAGCCCAATCGTGACTGATGGAGGATGACAGGGCTGAAGCACCTTGTTATTTATTGAACGTCGGAGATTCTTCCAGGAGACCAGGAGAAAACCGTTTGCACCACACATTATGCTCCCTTTCATCCGTCCTACTCGCGTGTTCGTCCACTTTCTGTGGTAAATATTCCAGAATTATCTGTAGTTTTAGTCATCGTGTTCTTCCCGGAAATGCGAGACGGATCACCGCCACTCCGAGCCACAAGAGGCGAGCCTGACCCAACTTCTGTCCTCCGTAGTTCCGCGCATAGGTGAGTATGACCCTTCTTCGCCGATCTGCTGTACTCATGGGATGGATGGTGACAGAATGTGTCTGGGAGCATCCCGCGCAATGTGCGCACTCAATAGTTGGCGCTGGTTAATTCGGGCCTCATGTCATAATAGTCGATGCAGCTCTCCACGACGAAGCCGTTCTGTGGCGTGCTCTTCACGCAAACCTGTGAGCCTTCGTTCACGCACAACTATGCCCCGCACACTGAATATATTCGTAGAATTATATAACGATCTCTCAAGTCTTATTGAAAAGTAAAGATCGAAGGAATACTTACATGCATGAGGTCACCTTGTTTGGGTACGAGACCACGATAGATCCGGTAGCCGAATCTCGGAACTACATGTCACAGCTTCTACAGGAAACACGAGAAGCCTCACCTCACAACCCCGCCATCTATTTTTATTTGGAAGCATGCGCCATCTCGAAGGCGACGAAGCCACTCAAACCACTCTTTGCCACATCGTGGTCGGGGGCGTACAACCGTGACTGATCACCCCTGCCCACTCACCGAAGCTGATGAAGCAACCGGTCGGAGTCTCGCCCCTACTCCAAAATACATGAATGCAGTTTCAACGTTCACTGGGTTTGCGAATTTGGTGGCGGTCATCTTGCATCCCGTCGTGCCTCGGGAGACCGGTCAGGTGCTTCTCCTCTCCGTCTCTCTGAACTTCTGTCTGCTCAATTCCTCACTCGTAGATGGCTCTTTCCCCGGTCATAGAGCTCGACAACAACGGCATACCACTGCCCTTGAGTACTCGGGTCGCATCGTACAACTGGACAAGCTGTTGGCACAATGGCCGGAAGCAGGTATCTACTTGTAGTTTAGGTACCTTGTCCAGCGACAGGGCCTCTCGCTGTCAATACGGTGTCTGCGCAGAACCCCTCTGTCGCCGTCTATCGCCTCCTTGACACACACGATGGGAATGAGGAGGGAAGGACTCAATATACATAAGTCATCCGGGGACGAACCGTGGAGACAGCTCGCTCTCCTTCGGCGACCTCACCTCAGCCATGTCCTCGTCCTCCACTGACAAGGAGAAGCTCTCCACTGAGATCGTCACAGTGGAAGATGTCGCGCCCTCGCCCACGCCAGCAGTGGATCACAAGAAGGTGCTCCGGAAACTGGACTGGCACCTGATCCCGACAGTGTTCCTGATGTATCTGTTCGGTTTCCTGTGAGTCCCAGGGATGCCGCTGTGTTGTCTTCCTTCATGCAGTCTCTAACCTTTCTCTTCGCCAGCGACCGTGCAAACGTCAGTGCGTCGGACATTGCTCCACCGTCGCACATTTTCTCGTGTTGATTGCATGCGGTCGTTGCAGCCAACGCGGAGGTCGCCGGGATGGGAACTGACCTACACTTCACCGGCATTCAGTTCAACCTCTGCATTGCGCTCACACTCGTAAGTCTCGACCTTCGAATATCCTAGCCACAGCCAATCTCACCCGAACCGCTTTGCACAGATCCCGTACTGTCTTCTTCATTCGCCCTCGTGAGTGCCTCGGACAGTTAACCACCCGTTCTTGCCGCGTTGGGGCAGTCTCATCCGCGGTCGGTTGTGTAGGAACATCGTGCTGAAGAAGATTGGCCCCACGCGCTGGCGTAATACCGTTCTAATCCCTCTTGCAAGGCGCGGACACTGACTAACGTTGGCGCAGTCCCTCTCATTATGTTCGTGTGGGGGTCCATCGTCGTCTCTATGGCCTTCACCAAGAATTTTGGAGGATTAATGACGTGAGTTCATTGCAACGTTCATTCTGGTCCTAGATCCTTACACTCTCTGCGCCTTCTTTCGCCTTGAAGCGCACGGGGATTCCTTGGGGCAGCGGAGGCGAGTTACGATGTCATGCTTTCGGTCCTTGTCTCCCGCTCACTATCGTCATGTGCAGTCCGGTCTGCTGCCCGGATTGACGTACTACCTCTGCGCGTGGTACCCAAAGTTCGCTCAGGCGAAGAGAATTGGGCTCATGTACTCCGGGGTGTCGATCGCTGGCGGCTTCGGCGGGCTTCTGGCCTACGTCATTCAAGATAAGATGCATGGGTACGGCTGTCCGCATTGAACGACATTAGGTGGTAAATTGACTTCATACTAGGCTCGGCGGCCTAGCTGGGTGGTCTTGGATTGTAAGTCCTCGGTATCTCTCACGTCGCGTTGTGCTGACTTCTATGAATCAGTTCCTCTGCGAGGGATTGGGTATGTGCCAGAATACCACAAAACTGTTGCGGACACTGTTGACGAATCTTCTAGTGACGGTTCTCATCGCAATCATCCTCTTCTTCTGCATGTACGACGTGAGTTGTTCCCGTGAACAACCTTTGACTCTTCTCAAACCTCCCTGACGTTTGACTTTTGCAGTACCCCGAGAACGCCACGTTCCTCACAGACGCCGAGAGGACTTGGCTTCTCGAGACACTCAAGCTAGACAGCGCGGCAGGGTCGAAGAAGTTCAAACGCAAATTTATAGTCCAGGCGATACGTGACCCCAAGTCGTATCTTTTCGCGTCGTTATTCTTCTTGTGAGTCCCATGAAACCCCATCGGCTCTCTCCGCCACTGACCCGGATATCGTTTCCCCAGGAGCGCGATCCCGGGGGTTTCTTTCTCCACCTTCCTGCCGACGATCATCAACGGGATGGGCTTCTCTTCCACGACCGCCCAGATCCTTACCGTTCCACCCAACATGGCAGGATTCATCTGCACGCTCTGCATATCCTACCTATCTGACAAGAAGCACTTCCGGGGCCCGTTCATCCTCGCCTGGTGTCCCGTCGCGATCCTCGGGTACGCCCTGCTCATCGCCACGAAGACGTCGGCGGCCCAATACGTCGGGAGCGTCCTTGTTATGGCCGGTGTCTTGCCGTGCGTCGCGACGCAACTGTCGTGGACGGGAGGGAACTTCGCTGGGGAGCTGAAGAGGGCTGTCGTCATTGGCCTAGTCCTTGGGTTCGGGAACTTCGGAGGGTACGTGTCTGGTTTGCGGACCGTTGAGCCTTTGCAGATAGCTGACATGCCGGAATCGGATGCGCCCCTTGTCTTGCTCCACTGGTCAGGATTATTGCGGCGTTCATCTATAGACAACAGGACAGACCTCGGTACACCCTCGGACATACAATCTGCATCTCAAGCCTGTCTCTGTTGTACGTCCTGGGACGTTGACAACGCCACGAGCAAATGCTAACGTTAAACTCCAACTTGGACATCGGCACAGCTATGTGATGTGCGCTGTCGCAATAGTCACACTCCACAGGCTGAACAAAAGGAAGATCGCCCAATGCGAGCGTGACGGGCTCACGGTGGCCGACGAGGATGCGTTCGCAGAGTTGGGCGACCGCTCGCCGTTGTATCGGTGAGTCGGCCTTGGGGGTTCGAGGACTGGGTCGTCGGCTCATCCAGTCCATCTTGTCAGATACACCATATGAAGACATTGCTCCTCTATATGCTCTCGAGGAAGGTGGACTCTTCCTTAATAGAGCTGGATAGTTGGAGCTGCATTGAGCGGAGGGGGACGTAGTAGAGCGATGCAGAATGACGACGACACAGCCGTTCGTCAAGTCAGGTAGTACAGTGGCGTATAAGGGTCTGTACGACGCTGATCGCATGTTCAACCATGTGCCGATCGCATGCTCAACCATGTTGGTTATACGCACTTTCTATCACCCTATAAATCCGAGCCCGAGATATCATGAGGTATCCTTCTGTCTACGACAAAAGGCTGACCGTTGGCTTGCACTCCGAGTTGGCACGCCGGTGACCCATACATCCGCGTTCGGACACAAGTTGTTGTGGCACCCATCTTGGATCCCCCGTTGGGCCGTTTCCTCCAGAACGGCGGCGGAATTCCGGCAGGCATGTCTGATGGCGCCGCCGACTCGGATCGCACTGTCTGACCAACAAGGTATTGCCACTAGATACGCCAGGCCAGACACAGGAACGAGGCCCTCCAAGGCAAGTGACGGCGACAACAGAGGCTGGCCAGATTTCGAGAAAATACTGAAGGTCTTAAACGTGAGCCAGCGGCAGCTTCAGTCATGCCAAGAGGAGCCAGAGGAGGAGGAGGTGAGCCTCAGGGCCATAAACACTCGCTCGCGCTGACGCGGGCGCCGATACATCAAGTCTTTGTCCAGGTAAAGCATGACGTGGGTGCACTGGACAGCGCAGAGGCGGCCGATGTGGAAGCCGCCATCAGGCGAAATATGGGAAAACCTGCCATTTCTCCTACGGGACGTCATGCATGTGGGTGGAGGAGGCCATCGAAGGGTCGCGTCGCGGTCTAATGATGCTACTGCTGTTCCGCGCATGCCGGCTCGTCAGCGCGTCAGCGGCCATGAGCGTGCAGAAGGGCTTGGCGCGGTAGTGCCGTCGGAATGCTTCAACTCCTCGTCCGGGGACGTGTTTGGAGACTGGGGCCTTGTATGGCAGTGAGGTGTATCACAAGATACTCGCCGCACTCGCGGCGCGGGGATACCTCCCGAGCACTACCGTGACAGAGGCTCCGCGATGCGGGTGCGGTTGCACATGCGCGGGTTGGTCGCCTGCCCGACGCGTCAGTTGCAGTTGCAGTTGTTCCAGCATCAAAAGGGAACCTACAACTTCCTCTCCCAACTTCCACTATCAGCATGCACGGGCGCATGGGTAGGGCGATGGAGAGACAAAACCCGGGAGAAGGGTGGCGATGGGCAGAGGGCTCGTACGGATGAGATGTACGGAGGGGGATATGGAAAAGGGACATGTTTGAAAAGCTCCCGCAGGTACCCTCAGACGAAAGTACTCGTCGTACTGAGCTTGACGGCGATCCTGACGACATCCGGAGCTGGTAACAGAAACAGCATGCAGGTTTCGAAACATTTCTATGCGTCGAGAAGGATATCTCAGCTACGTTATAAGAGCAGAGTGATAAAATCGACCTGTGAAATCCACTAGATGTCAATATGAGCGATTTTGAAGGGCAAGATGAACAGACATACCTGAGCCTGCCGTGGTCTACAGTACTAGGCTGTGCCGCACACGAGCACGCGAGATTTAGAAGACAACAGCGAAAGCAGGTTCCGCATGTCACGTTGAAGAGACGTGCATCCCAGAGGTATGGAGTCAGAGGACGAAGAAGCAGGCGATGTAACCCGATGAAGCGGCGGGAGGAAAAGGTGACGAGGCTGGTTCAGTGTTGTTCAGCACGGCATTCTGCGGGCCGGACGGACTCCGGACTGTGCCGGGGCCGGACTCAAGTACTCACGGTGACGCCGGACTGGGTTGCACGTCGATACTACTTTCTCTGCACTGCATCTCACCCCGGTCCTTCGTCCTCCATCGCTAGCAACTGTTACCATTGGATTCCCAAACACTACGTTTGATGGTATCGACATGGCCTCCTAAATCGCAGTCTTCGAGTTTCTCTTCGGACAGGTCATCGTCACTGTATGCTAAGGTTGGAGAACGCTGAATGTGAGCTGGACATCGGGCAGTGTCGGGTACGTACTCCCACAGATATGCCAGCGACGTTATCCTCATCCAAGTGCTTGCTTCTCTCCACTGTGACCGGAAGAAGGTGCCAGGGGCGCATATAGCCTGAGCACAGCTGGCCAGAACGGCTTCAAGCTTCAGCCCCTGTCCTCCCTCATCCGAACTCTCATCACCCATTCCTCACCCTCTCTCATCTTGACCACCATCTTTCCCTCCCTCCCTCCGTCCATCAAGTGCATTCAGGCCCGCAACTCCCCTGGGAAGTCCTCGGATCGATTATCGGCGTCTCTACCGACCGTCCGAGCCGCTTTGGAGCCCTCGCCCTGCTCCTCGTGAGTCCCCTGAACCTCTCTTCGTTCCAGTGTGTCGACAAGTTGCAATTTGAAGAGCCGGAAAATGAGGATATGGATATGGATAATTGCGACCGCGAGGGTGATGAATCACGAAACATTCCTGACTATATGCATACTTTTCAGACTGGTGCTCAGGCCCCGGGTACAACGCACCCTCGTTGTTCACCACGCCAGTCTCGGATGCTTCGGGTAACTCGAAGCCCACGTCCACTCTCTCCGTCTCAGATCTGTGTCCTTCCCCACGCTCCTGTCCTTCGCCCAGGGCGTCGCCGAGCATCGTACTTCCATCATTCACCCCACTTCGCACTGATTCTATCCCTCCATCGCCAATAATCGCGAACGACTAAAAAAGCCCCACTTCCTGGGACGTGCATTTCTCTCCTCGGGCTCAACTGTTCCTTTCGCCTCCCTTCGACCCCCTCATTCACCTTCCCGGCGATCGCGAGCTCTCCCTATCTCAGTGTGCGGCTTTCGAGTCTCCCCCTCGAAGGCACTGGCAACGACCACGCACATGGTTATCCGGTCTTAAAATGCTCATCGATGTAAAGCCTGCCTGTGTACATAGGCATCAGAGACTCATCCAAGGTGAAAGCACCCTTCAAACATCCCAGCCACATGTCACTCCCATCCATCCGTACCATCAGCATCTTATTTGGCTCTCTGTGGTAAATATCTCAGAATTATCCGTAGTTTTAGTCATCCTATGACGTCCTGAAATGTCAGACGGAGCACCACGACTCAAAACTGCTGAAGGCGAGCTGGCCGCCACCGACCTCACTTCCGTCCTCCATAGATCCGCGCTCAGGTGGAGTGTGACCCTTCTTTGTCGGTCTGCCGTACTCATGAGATAGGTGGTGACCCCCGCGCAATGTGCGCATTCAATAGTCGGCCCGGGCGGTATGTGTTGAGGCAACCAACTCTCAACGAAGAAGCCGTCCCGCGACAAATCAATGAATCGTCGCTCTCGCACAACTCCACACAATGAATATATGCATAAAATTGTAAGTCGTATTCTCCCGGCTTGTATTAGGCTATTAGCAGCAATGGTATATGCATGGCTCAAATGCGAGAGGTCGCTTTGTTGAAACACAGGACCGTAATCCCGGTTGCCAAATGTCGGAACTGTAAGTCGTCGAATACGTACAGCTTCTACGAGAAACATGAGAAGACTCGACTTACAGTCCCGCGATTTATTTTTATTCAGAGGCATGCACTGGCTCCTCATCTCGAATCCGACGAAGCCACCCAAACCACTCTTGGCCACACCATGGTCGGGGCGGACAACCGTGACCGGTCATCCTTGCCCAGTCATCGCAGCCGGTGAAGCAAACCGTAGGAGCCTTTCCCCCGCTCCAAAATACTTCAATGCATTTTGCCTCATTGTCGTCGTGTTTTTCAAGGTTCAGTGGATTCGCGAATTTGGTGGCGGTCATCTTCCACCCTGTCGTGCCTGGGATGGTCGGTCAGATGCTTCTCCCCTTCGTCTCTCTGACCTTTATTCAGCTCACTTCCTCACTTAAAGATACCTTTCTTCCCGTATATAGAGCTCAGTGACAACAACAGACATACGAGCACTAGGGCCGCAGCTTGTCACTCCATTATCAGCACACGATGGGAGGCAGGCGCTGTCGTTCTAGTACCTTCGTTCAGCCATAGGGTCTCTCGCTGTCTATACGGTGTCTGGGCGGCACCCTCTCTTTCGCCGTCTATCTTCTTTGGACACACACTACGGAAGTGAGGAGAGGGTGCAACATACATAAACCACTCGGGGACGGACCGCGAAGCCCGCTCCGTCACCCTCGGCCAATTTCACCCCAGCCATGTCCTCTTCCCCCTCGACTGACAAGGAAAAGCTCTCCACTGAGATAGTAACAGTGGATCATGTTCCGCTTTCGTCCTCACTGGCAGTGGACCACCAGAAGGTGCTCCGGAAACTGGACTTGCGCCTGATGCCGTCGGCGTGCCTGCTGTTTCTGTTTTACGCCCTGTGAGTCGCCGGAATTCCAGTGATTTTTCTATCTGCAATGAATTTCTGACCTCGTTCGTCAGTGGCATCTCGAACATCAGTGCGTCAGACATTGATCCGTCCTCGCTCACTCCCTGGTGTTGATTGCATGCGGTCGGCCATTGCAGCCAATGCGGAGGTCGCTGGGATGGGGAGAGACCTGCACTTTACGGGCGTGCAGTTCAACCTCTGCGTTGCGCTCACACTCGTCAGTCTCGTCCTTTTCACAAGAAAGGAGTGCCAATCTCACCTGGCCCCCGTTACGCAGATTCCGTCCTGTCTTCTTCCTTCGCCTTCGTGAGTGTGCTTTCATCAGTCAACCACCCATCACGCTTGCCGTCCAGGCGTAGTCTCATCTGTGGTCGGTGGCGTAGGAACATCCTGTTGAAGAAGATTGGCCCCGCGCGCTGGCGTAAGAGCATTGGAACTCCTCTCGCAAGGCGCACCGACGCTGACCCACGCTGGTGCAGTCCCTCTCATCATGTTTGTGTGGGGGTCCATCGTCGTCTCGATGGCCTTCGCCAAGAACTTTGCAGGCTTGATGATGTGAGTCCGCCGGATCGCTCATTCTATTCTGAAGTGCTTACGGTCATTCGCATCCTCCCATTTTCCGCTTGAAGCGCACGTGGTCTTCTTGGGGCGACTACGGCAAGTTACGATACCATGTCTCTGGTCCATGTCTCCCGCTCACTGGCTTCGCGTGTAGGCCGGTGTGCTGCCCGGGGTGACGTACTATCTGTGCGCGTGGTACCCGAAGTTCGCTCAGGGCAAGAGAATTGGTCTCATGTTTTCCGGCGTGTCTCTTGCTGGCGGCTTCGGCGGCCTTTTGGCCTACGTCATTCAAGACAAGATGAATGGGTATTTTTCTACCAACTGAACGAAGCTGGGTTGACTCGGAGAGCTGACTTAATATTGATATTGATATCAGGCTCGGTGGGCTAGCTGGGTGGTGTTGGATCGTAAGTCGCCCATGTCTCCCGTCTTACTCTGCGCTGATCGTCCGCGAATCAGTTCCTGTGCGAGGGACTAAGTACGTGCTTCAAAGCTCTTGGAAGTGCTGCGTACACTATTGACGTATGGCTTAGTCACGGTCCTCATCGCGATCATACTCTTCTTCTACATGTACGACGTGAGTCGTTCCAGCATCCAAGTCTTCTCAAACCTCCCTGACGTTCGCTGTTTGCAGTACCCCGAGAACGCGGCCTTCCTCACCGCCGCAGAGAGGGCTTGGCTTCTCGAGACCCTCAAGCTAGATAGTGCTGGAGGTTCCAAGAAGTTCAAACGCAAATTTATAGTCCAGGCGATATGTGACCCCAAAATGTACCTTTTCGCATCGTTATATTTCCTGTGAGTCCCCTGGTCGCCCTCTTCCCCTGCTGCCGCTGATCCCGATTCCGCAGGAGCTCGATCCCGGTGGTGTCGTTCTCCACCTTCCTGCCGACGATCATCAACGGGATGGGCTTCTCCTCCACCAACTCCCAGATACTCACCGCCCCGCCTCTCGTGGCAGCCTGTATCGTCACGGTCTGTGTATCCTATCTCTCAGACAAGAAGAACTTGCGGGGGCCGTTCATCCTCGCTTGCTGTCCAATCGCGATCCTGGGGTATGCCCTGCTCATCGCGACGAAGGGGTTAGCTGCTCAATACGTCGGGAGCGTCCTCGTCCTTGCCGGCCTAGTACCGGCCGTTGCGATGCAGCTGTCATGGACGGGAGGGAACTTTGCTGGGGAATTGAAGAGGGCCGTAGTCATTGGCCTAGTCCTTGGATTCGGGGGCTTCGGAGGGCAAGTGTTTCGCGGGCCCTTCACAGACTCGGATGGCTGACGACTCGCACGCGCTGCCTTCTTCCCGCACAGGATCATCGCGTCGTTCATCTACAGACAGCAGGACAGCCCTCGGTACACCCTCGGTCATACGATCTGCATCTCAAGCGTCTGCATGTTGTACGTCCTGCCGCATCCGTCTTCGATGTCACGAGCAAGTGGTGACTTCGGCTTTGATGCAGCTCCGTGATGTGCGCTGTGGCGATACTCACGCTGAAGACGCTCAACAAAAGGAAGATAGCTCAATGCGAGCGCGATGGACTCACGTTGGCCGACGAGGATGCGTTTGCAGAGTTGGGCGACCGTTCGCCGTTGTATCGGTGAGTCAATCTCGTGGGTTTGAGAGCTGGGTCGTCGGCTCATCCTCTCCACCCTTCCCAGATATATGATATGAAGACCCTTTCCCCCTCTATATGCATTCACTGCTGTCGTCTAGTTTGTGGTCGATTTAGCTGGACATTCTCAGTTGAACAGAACGGAGCGAAAGAAATAAGTACAGTGATGCAGAATGAAGACACAGTTCGTGTGTCAGGTTTGGTGCAGTGGCGTATGTACGACTTCGATCGCATGTTCAATGTTAGTTTTACAAGGCTTCTGTGATTGCGAGAACTTTCGCCGACAAATGTCGGGTTCAAGACCAATCCGGGAATCGGATTCGAAGAGGAAGAGGAAGAGACCGTGGTAGCAGCCTGAGTCCGCTAGCGGGCGACATCAGTACAGGCATTGAGTTGAGCTCTCTGAGGCTTAAGGCCAAGGCCTGACAAACGGCCTGCGGAAGTACAGGGAGGAGCTGGAAAGGGTTAACGTTGGTGACTCCGTCCCGATGATGTCAGCGTCTTGACTACGATATGGGCCCTACATAGGGCTCCTTACAATGCCGCTTCGGCAGGGGCAACAGCTGATTCTGACAAAGTGAATGTGGGGAGGGTGGTCCAGGAAAGAGAACAACATCCTGCCCCCTCAGGCTAAGTATTGGCATGCGATCTTTGTGAGACCATGATATGACCGTGCGTGTCCGAGCGCTCAAACTCGTCCGGTACTTCCGGGCCGAGCCGACCCGTGGGATTGCGGGCCGGGGTGAATAGCCTCTCCCTGTATCGTGAGTGCCCTGCCAGGGCCACTCCTCCTGCCTCGCAACTTCATCGGATGATGCGCGCGCCCCGCTTCACCGCAATTCCCGCACTCGAAGTTTCCCGAGGGTGCAAGTCGCCGCATAACGTCGAAGGGTGCCGAATGTAATAAGCTGGATCATTGTCAGGTATGTATTCCACACATGTATGCTGTCGACCTTGTTCATTACAAGTCCTCGTGCTTCTTCCCTGTTGGTTTAGGAGATGTCCGACGTGCATAGAATCCGTCCGTGGTCGTAGCCAGAGCATGGCCGAGCTGAACAGGATTTGACCTCCTCAAGCTCTCTCCAGCATCGTCACCACGCTCTCGATCTTTCCGTCTGTGTGCCCAAATATTAATATTCCCTCGTCGAGTCCTCGAATCGGTCCTCGGCCTCTCCACTGGTCGTCATCCGAGCACGCTCTGCAGTCTGCCGTTCACGCGTCGCTACCTCCATCGCCCCAGCCATCTGGCGATGCCCGGACAGATACAGCTCAAGAGCAGCGATCATTCCCTCTTGTCCTTCATGCTCATCCAAGTCTACCCAGAGCTGAAGCCCTTCGTATCACCGGTCGCTTTTGTGCCCTCCATCTGTACGTGATTCCGAGTCTTTTTCCGACCGAGCGCGTCGATCAGTCGCAACTGCAAGACGCGGAAGATTAAGAAGACGAAAGCGAGCATGAAGACAAGCGCGAGGGCCCCTCCTGCCCAACTATATGCGCCCCCAGACCAGTGTCGGGGTCCGGACACAACGCAGTCTCATCGTTCACCCCACCATTATTGCTTGTTTCACGCAACTCGGAGCCAGCATCCGCACTTTGCGCCTCAGCTCTGTTTCCTCTCCGACCCGCCAGCACGCGTCCATCTCAAGGGCACGGTGGTTTCCCTCGCGTTCTCTTACGACGGATCTTGGCTCGCATGCGGCTCCAGTCGCGGCGAATGTTTCGGGGTGAACGTTGCGTCAGGTTTCCAAATCTCCCTCCGTGGACACCGACAACGCCAATGATGGCGACGATCCCCACTCGGGAGGCACGCAAACCCCATCCCAGACACGCGACGTCATTGCTGCCTTAGACCTCACCGGCGGAAGCCCTCGCTGGCGAGCGACAACACCGTGCGGATCGTCGGCCGGATCGACGTCGTAGACATCGAGACGGCGAGCGGGCTCGCGTACATGAGCGGCAAGATGGTCAAGCTCATGCACGTGCGCGACGTCTCCTCTAGTCGCCCGGCGGCAAACTCGTCCTCGGAGCGTCGATATCATAAAAGATCGACTGTCATCTTTGCGTCCCGATAAAGGTCAGCCACAGAAACTAGAGCGTCGACAGCGAGTTCGAGGAACACAGTGTATGTCTGGGATGCTGGGACTGGCGTCGAATGCTTGAAGCTCATGTATCGCGAGCACAGCGTGGTTCGCATAGCAGGCCTAGGGTTCTCCCTGTGTGGGCGGCGGATCGCACTGTAGAGGTGTGGAGAACCAATATTGGCGACGGGTCGTATAAGTGCGTGGCGACGTTGGCTGGGCAAAGTGCAGTGGTCGAGCACGTCGCGTCTTCTCTGGATGGGGACGCTGGCTTCTGGGCGACGGACGGGTCAGCCGTCATCCGACAGATGCGAGACATCGTTCCGCTGGACTAGCAAGAACAGGACTTCAATCAGAGTGTCGCGGAACACCGCACTTTCGCCACTCACCCCATCTCGCACTGCCTCTCTTTCTCCCTCACGGACAGTCATGCAGGACCGTCCCCGGCCCTTGACAGGATGGACTCAGAAAAACGCCATTGCGGGGAGCTCCTCCAGGTGCCTTCCAAGTCAGTGCGTTTTCCTCGGACGGTGACTTTCTTCCTCTTCCTCGGGACGCGCATCTCTCCCCTAGGAGTCCACTACGCTCCTCGCCAACTCTCCGTATCTCATCGCACAGCTCTCGCGTCCCCCTCATGAGGGCACCAGCAACGACCACGGGCTGCTGTTACCCCAGTCTTAAAGCGCTCAGTGGTGTAAAGCGATTCTGCGTACATGGGCCGCAAATAGCAGCGGATGGTGATTTAATTGGAGATCATAGCCTCGTTCCGGAGACCCCGGGGAGCATCCAGACCACACATTCGACTCCTATCCATCCATATCACCTGCATGTTCGTCGACTTTCTATAGTCAACATCTCAGCCTTATTCTGGAGCTTTAGTCATCCTCTTCCTTCCTGAAATGCGAGACGGAGTACCACGCCTCAAAGCCAGAAGAGGCGAGTCCGTCGCCACCGACCTGGCTTCCGACCTCCGTAGATCCGCGCTCAGGTGAGTGTGATCGATCTGCGTTCTCATGGGACGGGTGGTGACAGAATATGTCAAGGAACAACCCGCACAATGTGCGCACTCAATAGTCGGCCCGGGCGTAATGTTACCATTGTTCAGGCAACCGACCGTGAACGAACTTGAAGAAGCCGCTCGCGGCAAACCAGTGAGTCTTCGATCACGCACCACTATGTTCCACATACTGAACACATCCGTGGGATTGTATAGCGCATTCTCCGGCATTGCGTTGATAAAAAGGAACGAGGTATTGCTTAAATGCGCGAGGTCGCTTTGTTTGGATACAAGACCACCGTAGGTCCGGTAGCCGAATGTGGAACTGTAAGTCGTCGAATTTGTACAGCTTCTACGAGAAACATGAGAAGCCTCGACTGACAGCCCCGCCCTTTATTTTTGTTCAGAGGCGTGCACTGGCTCCATCTCGAAGGCGGCGAAGCCACCCAAACCACTCTCGGACACGCCGTGGTCGGGGGCATGCAACCACGACAGGTCATGTTTGGCCAGCCACCGCAGTTGATGAAGCACGCCCGTCGGAGTCTTGCCCCCGCTCCAAAATACTTCAATGCATTGGGCCTCGCTGTCATCGTGTTTTTCAACGTTCAGTGGGTTCGAGAATTTGGTGGCGGTCAT
This sequence comes from Ganoderma boninense, assembly GCA_002900995.3. Taxonomy (NCBI): domain Eukaryota; kingdom Fungi; phylum Basidiomycota; class Agaricomycetes; order Polyporales; family Polyporaceae; genus Ganoderma; species Ganoderma boninense. Next base: position 365,865 of record CM035313.1, on the reverse strand, counting down.
CTTCTACACCGTCGTGCCTCGAATGACCGGTCAGATGCCTCTCCCTTCCGTCTCTCTGACCCTTCGTCCCCTCGATATCTAACTCGTAGATGGCTCCTTTCCCGGAGATTGAGCTCAACGACAACGGCACAACACTGCCCATGACCGCGCAGCACTCGGGCCGCGGCGTTTAACTGGATTGTTAGCACAACAGTCAGAGGCGGGCATTGTCATTCAGGCATGTTCGTGGATGTTTGTTCAGCCTTAAGATATCTCGCTGTCTATACGGTCTGCGCGGCACCCTCTCTGTCGCCGTCTATCGCCCACTGGGTACACGCCACGGAAATGAGGAGAAAGGGAGTCGACATATAAGCCACTCGGCGACGAACTGTGAAGACCGCTCGTTTCTCCTCGACGATCTCACCTCAACCATGTCCTCATCCTCATCCTCGACTGACAAGGAGAAGCTCTCCGCTGAGGTGGTGACAGTCGAATATGTTGCGCCCACGCCATCGGTGGACCACAAGAAGGTGCTTCGGAAGCTAGACTTGCGCCTGATGCCGACGGTGTGCACGTTGTATCTGTTCTGCGCCCTGTAAGTCCCAGCAACGACGCTGTCTTTTCTCCATCCATGCGACTGCTGACCTCGTCCTTCGTCAGTGGCCTCTCAAATATCAGTGCGTCGGACAACTTCCCGTGCTCGCACAATCCCTCGCGTTAATTTCATGCCTCCATTGCAGCCAACGCGGAGGTCGCTGGTATGGGGGCTGACCTGCACTTCACCGGTGTCCAGTTCAACCTCTGCATTGCCCTCACGCTCGTTAGTCGTCCCATCGAACATTTGAGGAAGACCGTTCTTGACTCTCGTTCGCAGATTCCGTACTGTCTTCTTCATTCGCCTTCGTAAGTGCCTCGAACTGTTAACCACCCATTCTTGCCGCTTGGGCGCAGTCTCATCCGCTCTTGGTTACGCAGGAACATCTTGTTGAAGAAGATTGGTCCCGCGCGCTGGCGTAAGAGCGTCCTAATTCCTCTAGATCTTTCAAGGCGCGCGAGCTGACCTGAACGCTGGTGCAGTCCCTCTCATCATGTTTTTGTGGGGATCCATCGTCGTCTCGATGGCCTTTGCCAAGAACTTTGTAGGATTGATGACGTGAGTCCGTCTGAACTCTCTCTCTCTCTGGTCCTCAATACTTACTGTGTCCGTGGTCTTCTTTTCCCCCTGAAGTGCACGTGGATTCCTTGGGGCGGCTACAGTGAGTTACAGGGTCATGTCTCTGGTCATGACGCTCGTTACACGCTCACTGTCGTCGCGTATAGTCCGGTCTACTGCCTGGGGTGACGTACTATCTGTGCGCGTGGTACCCGAAGTTCGCTCAGGCCAAGCGAATTGGGCTCATGTATTCCGGAGTGTCCCTTGCTGGCGGCTTCGGTGGCATCCTCGCATACATCATTCAAGACAAGATGGATGGGTATGACTCTCCCGAGTGAACTGTGTTAGGTTGAGAACTGACTCCATATCGATGTCAGGCTCGGTGGCCTAGCGGGGTGGTCTTGGATTGTGAGTGCTCATGTCTCACGTCCTACGCTTCGCTCACTATCCACAACCAGTTCCTGTGCGAGGGATCAAGTACGTACGAAGCCCGTGAAAGAGTTGCGGACAATACTGATGAGTCTCTTAGTGACGGTCCTTGTGGCGATCATCCTCTTCTTCTCCATGTATAACGTGAGTAGTTCCGACAGCTGAGGCTCATCAAACCTCTGTGACGTTCGTTTTTCCTTCAGTACCCCGAGACTGCCGCCTTCCTCACCGACGCCGAGAGGGCTTGGCTTCTCGAGACCCTCAAGTTGGATAGCGCAGCAGGTTCCAAGCAGTTCAAGCGCGAATTTATCATCCAGGCGATACGGGACCCCAAGACGTACCTTTTCGCGTCGTTATTCTTCTTGTGAGTCCCCTATGCCGCCCTCGGCTCTCTCCGCCACTGACACGCTTGTCGTTTTCCCAGGAGCGCGATCCCGGGAGCATCCTTCTCCACCTTCCTGCCGACGATCATCAACGGGATGGGTTTCTCCTCCACCAACTCCCAGATCCTTACCTTCCCACCCCATGTCGCAGGCTGCATCTGCACGCTCTGCATATCCTACCTGTCGGACAAGAAGCACTTCCGAGGGCCGCTCATCCTCGCTTGCTGTCCCGTCGCGATCCTCGGGTACGCGCTGCTCATCGCCACGAGGACGTTGGCCGCTCAGTACATCGGGAGCGTCCTTGTCCTGGCCGGTCTCTTGCCGTGCGTTGCGATGCAGCTTTCGTGGACGGGAGGGAACTTTGCGGGGGAGCTGAAGAGGGCCGTCGTCATCGGCCTAGTCCTTGGGTTCGGGAACTTCGGAGGGCAAGTGTCTCGAGTCCGCGGGCCTTTGCCAGTGGAAGATGGCTGATGACCCCTGGGACGCGATATGTTCTGCACAGGATCATCGCGGCCTTCATATACAGACTGCAAGACAGCCCTCGATATACCCTCGGCCACGTCGTCTGCATCTCAAGCCTTTCCCTGTTGTACGTGCTGGCCCCTGCGTTGTCACCGTCGCAGACGAGCGCTGACTCCTCCGCTCGGCCTTGATGCAGCTACGTGATGTGCGCCGTCGCGATAATCACACTCAAGACGCTCAACAAGAGGAAGATCGCTCAGTGCGAACGCGACGGACTCACGCTGGCCGACGAGGATGCGTTTGCGGAGCTGGGCGACCGCTCGCCGTTGTATCGGTGAGTCGTCGGCCTCGTGGGTTCGAGCAACCGGGTCGCCCGCTCATCTTGTCCACCCTCCCAGATATATCATATGAAGGCCTTTCTTTTTCTCCTCTATATGCATTCACCACGTTCGTCGATTTTCTTTCATTTTGAGTAGATATCATCAGTTGAACAGAGCGAAGCGAAGGAAACGAGTCAGGTGCCAGGGAGTCAGGTATTAGTATAGTGGTCACTGGTGTATGTAGGACATCGCATGTCCCACTATGCTGACCAGTTATATCTAGTGCGACGTTGTGCGCCGCTTTCATCCCGTGATATGTGGAGAGCATGCTTCAATAGGCCCAATGCAGGCCCAATGTGTTGAGGCTCACAACGACGCGGTGAGTGCGCCGGGCCGCTGCGCAAAACTTTCCAACTTGTAATTGTGTACAGGAGAAAGGAGGTCTCGCCGAGGGGGAGACACTCTAACTTGTCCAGAACGCTCCGGAGCACGCTGATAACTGGGCGGCCATGGCGCAACGGAGGCAGAGGCAGAGGTGCATGTCACTAGAGCCACAATCCCGGGCCCCATTGGAGCTCCCGAAACAACACCGACTCGGATGGGACACGGCCCGGCTGCCCGCGCCTGAAATATTTCTGTCACTGCCACGCAATTCTCGCTTTCCTCGGGCTCCTCTCTCCCTCACATCTTAACGACCTTGCCCGAAGTCTCTCCAGCGGCATCCAGACACGCGAGGTACATCGTGGTGGAAGTAATTGGCTTTGTTGATGCCCTTCTAGGCGAAATCTGCTCCAGAATCATTCCCAAGTCCACGTTTATCTCGAGTCCTCAACGAACTTGAAGTCCAACCGATGTCTCGCTTACCTTCGTTGGATGAAGCGGCCAAGTATCTCCCACAAAACGATCAAAATGCAATGAGCTTGTACGGGAATCTTGTGCTGCCAGCGGAAGAGGCAGCAATGGCGGCTGACCACAAGACCAAGACCATCTACTCTCGCGTAGTCGGCTACCTCCTCCTCCGCCCGCCTTCGGAGACAGCTCGAGGAGTCGTCACGCTCGAGCTCGTGTCCTGCAACAGCGATAGCGAGCCATTTATGACTGTATACGGACTAGGTGCGATGTACTTGAAGCACTTGATTCAAATCTGTATGTCTCAGTCTCGCCACCGAGTGCTTTTACTCCGCCATGCGAGGGGCTCACACCATTCAGTCAAGAGAACGAGAGCTAGAACTCCAACACCGTCAGAGCTCCCCTCCCGGGGATACTTTTACAATCCGATAAAGGACAAGTATTTGCAGAACGTTTGCGCCACGCCGCGAGATCATTTAAGCGCGAAGGCCGCCGTATGTTCTCCTATCAAATGTATGCACGCCGCGGCGTGGCAAGTTACCGTCATCTCAACTACTTTGAGCAGGGGCTCGTACGGGACGACTACCGCTGCATCCTGACCGGCCGTCTCGACTACAAGTATGGCACCGTACGGCCGGACGACGACTCTCGAACGACTCGGACTGTGTGCTGTCATATCTTTCCCGAGTCGCTGAGCAACATTGCGTTTGGCGGAACCGGCGCCGAGGTAAGTAAGTATGTTGTTTCGAGGTTTCATAATGCGCTCAAACCTATACGGTAACGTAACGGATATATCTCTAGGAACGTCCGGCCACATCGGTGTGGACCATATTGGAGCGATTCGGCTACACCGACGTCTGCGAACAATTGCAACTCGAGGCTGGTGCTGGTGCTGCCGAAGGCACCAACTTCCACCGCATGGAGAATATTCTGACGCTCGATATGGTCATATATCATTGGCTCGACGATATGATGGTCTGGCTCGAAGAAGTCCCTGGCGAGGTGAGGCTTTCTGCGAGCGTCACGACATGCCGCTCGCGCCCCAGCTGAATCCCGCATTCGGCAGCGGGATTGCTACTACTACATCCGCCTCGCGGCGCCCCTTACGCATTGGAATGCGGGCATTCCGGAAAGGTGCAGTTCGTCGCACACAGCGACCATCCCCTTCCCAGTCCAAGGCTGCTCCAAATCCACGCCGCCTGCTGTCGCATCGCACACCTGTCTGGCGCCGCGAAGCACCTGGACGAGATTTTGGACCAGGCGGAAGAGATCAAAGTGTTGGACCCCGGCGGGTCGTCCGCCGCAGCTCTCGAGTACTCTTTGCTGCGTTGTGGTGGGTCCCTTGCGACTCCACCATAGCTTCGCATGTGCTGAATAAGTAGAAATCTTGGAGGTTTTACTGATGTCGTGGTGTTACCTGCGCGATCGTCAGGCTGTGTGATCACTTTACACATGAGTTACGAGTCACGACGGAGACCTATATACACTAGCGGACGTCCTTGCTTGATGGCCGGGAAAGCGGGGATCCACGCCAGAGAACAAATAAGTAAAGACAGGGTAAAGTGCCTGTTCCGACCTTCTCGGGATCCGTAACTAGTCGGATATCCTGTGTTGGCCTCTCCTCTCTTTCTTGGTCTTCGCTAGGACCCGCTTGCTTTGCCAGATGTTGTTGTTACTATTTCCCTTTTCCATCCACCTTTGACCTCAAACCCGCATCCGCTGGGATTACTAGCGCTTGCATCGTATTGCATTCAAGTTCATGTTCATCTCCTACGTCCGTCCCTTCATTGGATCTGGCAACATATGCTTCACGCCGCGCTCAATCCTCTCAAAGTGTAATGCCACAATCGACTCAAGTTCTTCACTGGTGTGCTCGTACTATGTGGGTGCGCATTCGAGTCGTTGGCCGCAGCGCATTTCTGGACCTTGACCCTCACGGTGTCAACGTGGGCCTCGGACCGGCTAGTACTGTAAGTTTGTTCTCATGACCTTGACATGCGACATCTCCAAATCTATTTTACACAGCCTATGCATGCCACATCTCACAGGCCCCTCTCTAGGCTCCAGGCTCGCCATGTGTGCACCTCAACTTCCTTGGGAAGTCATCGAACGGGTCATCGACTATGCTGCTCACCATCCGAGGACGCTCCAGTGCCTCGCCCTCACATGTCGCCAGCTCCTCCCTCGCACTCATCTTGTGGTGTTTGCCCGGATCAGGTTCGAGAACGGCGGCCAAGTCTTCGCGTTCGTGGACTTTCTCCACCAACATCCCCACCTCAAGCCCGTGGTCCACACCGTTGTGTGTTCTCGCCCGTTTCGTTCGGGCCTTCCCTCCTTCACATCCTCCCTAATCGTTCTTCAATCGAGTGTGCTTCCGACCGGACATCCCAGGTTCTGGCTCTGCCGGCGCGCCACATCGGTCTTGCGTGCTTCAGAGCACTCGGGACCCACATCCAAACTCTGCGCCTCTCGAATCTCTCCTTCCCGCCACCCCTACTAAGCATTTGCACAGCTACTTCTGGCGATCCGGAGCACGACGCATCTCATCTGTGAGGGCCTTAAAATTATAACGGCAGGCGACGCAGCCCGCCTGAACGCGATAGCAGGACGCCTGTCCAACGAAGTGCAGTTGGTTGAAAGCCATAACTTTGACTCGCGTCTGAGCCCTGCTACCCGCTGTCATAGGACGGACTGACACGTCGATGCCGACACTCTGTTGCAAAGATCGACTACGACTCAGTTGCTAGACTCGACAGACTCTCAGAACTTGAAGTCCCAGCTCCAGGCGGAAGGCCTGCCAGGGCCCAGCACACGGTGCTACGAACTTGGATGTGCACGTCGGCGAGCTGCTTTTTTATCCGAAATCCGCGGTGCAGCGCCTGGGCCTGAGGGTCAATTCCGAGGTGACGACGTTTGCGCTCCCGCTTGGGAGTGAGGGGGGCTCTAGTTCGGCCCCGGACCCAGACTTGGACGCGCCGGGTGTGGTGGGTTCCTCTATTCCTGCTAGCCAGAGCGCTAGCCTGGTTCTTGAGCCTCAATCTTTGGTCGTCCAGCATGCTCGCTGGGGAACTCTCGCCGAGGGTGCAAGGGCAAGGTGGGGAAGGGAGATTTTGGGGCTGGGGTAGAGATACGACGTTCATATATAATATGACGGTCAGGGACTGTGCTGCGGCTAAGTAGTCTCATGCCAAAACCGTCCCGCGTCCCGTGTGCCGGTATTGCGAGACGTTGGATGGTTCGATGCCTCCGCGTCGATGTCTTGGCGCTATCGACCCTGGACATGGAGCAGGGGAGGGCTGGTTCAGGGAACTGCAGCCGAGAGTGCGGATGGACTTGGAAGCGGCGAGTGGAGAGCGGGAGAGTGCACCTGTACATCACTGCTAACCGGTGGGGCAAATCTGCCATGAGACTAAGCAGAGGGGGCGGAGAATGGGCCATCGACTGCATAGCACAGCATCTAATTATTCCTGGACCGATTAGTCTATGTATGCCAACGAATCTCTTACGCAGAATCTGCTCCCGGTTGAAAGGTTATCGGCCCAAGAGGGACAGTACCTCGAAGGCCCAAGACAGAACTCCTGAACCTGAAACAGGCCGAAGCTTTACCGCATTGCGCTCGGCATCGGGACGAGGGAGCGAGGGGAGCTGTTCGATTCCGTCGAAGGAATCAGGCTTGCTCCTAATGATAGCACAGTTAGAGCGCGTGACTGATAGAGTACAACGTGTTTTCTTCCGCTGACTGAGACTAGCGATACAATACAGTCGGTCGATACATATCCAGGAGCGAACGTTCAAGCCGGGAGCTTGAGTGCCCCAGGGACGATCTCGACCCAGTACCTGCGCACGCAATGAGAACGTTAGCGCTAGCCGTGGCATCGAAGACTGGAGGCGGGAGAAGCGGGCGCACCCATCGGGATCGAGGATGAAGGCGATGTTCTTCATCTTGCCGTCTGTGAGCTTCTTCTGGAAGCGGACGCCGAGGGACTCGAAGCGTGCGCAGGCCTTCTCAATGTCGTCGACGGTGATGGCGATGTGGCCGAACCCGCGGCCGGGATCTTGGTTTCCGCTGGCGTAGCCTTGGAAGGTGGCGTCGGACTCGGTGCCGTGGTTGTGGGTGAGCTCGAGGATGCCCTCGCGGTTGAAGCGGTTCTCGGGCGTGGTGCCCTGGCCGTGGTCGTAGGCGAGGAAGTAGAGGGTGAACGTCTCGAACGCGTTTTCTGGGTGGAGGAGGGTCAGGTACGCATGGTAAACATGGAGAAAAGGAGGGGGAGGGGGACGAACTGGCGACGAGATCCATGCCGAGGACCTGGGGACGACGTGGACAGTTACACATGTGGACTATATGCGCTTAGGTGTGGGCCAACCTCGGTATAGAACTTGAGGGACGCCTGGGGGTCCTTGACACGGATCATCGTGTGGTTAAACTGCAGGAGAATTGAGCATGCTCGGCGGATCGGAAAGGCAGAAGAGGGTGGCACCTTGAAGCTGGCGGTTTCTTCTGTGCGAGGCATGGCTAGTCGATGAGAGGTGGTGAAAAGACGAAGCGAGGCGAGGGTCGAGAGGGAAGAAGGCAAGGAGCGAGGGCCTGGGACATATCTCAGCGATCTCGCAAGCATGTCCACACAAAGAGCAGAGATGAGACGCTGAGTCAGACGATCGATGACGCACAGGCGCCAGACGCGCTGGACGCGAAACGCGTGACGGCCAAACACCGCCAAACAGACGCGCTCGCCGGCTGTTGTCTGTTTGGCTGCGGCGGCACGTGTCCAGACCCATGCTCGCTTCGGCCCCCGCGCTCTGTTCAAGTTGCCCTCTCCATCTTCTCCTCTTCCTCCTCCTCCGCCATTGCCGACGCTTGTCCCTGCTTCCGCGCTCTGCGTTGCTCTCTGGTCGCTGGCAGACGCGATGCCCCCGACGCGCTCCTCGCCGCATCCTATCTACGTCTCTACCGAGCTGGCCAACATCCCCTTCAGGTTCCGCCGCAAAAGCTTGTCTGAAGACGACCTTCCCAACCCCGATTACTATCTCGTCCCCCCTTCGCCGTCCCTCTCCCCTTCTCGCTCCTTCTCCATGAGCTCCTCCCCGCCCTCTTCCCCGACTGCCCTCAATACCTCCCCTACTCGCCCCCATCTCGACACTGCCAGCATCCGTCCACCCTCGAGCCCCACTCATCCCGCCCCTTACCACGCCTATGGCTACGCATATACCTACTCCCGTGGCCTGTCTCATCCTGGCCCTTCTGACCATGACCTTCCGCCCGCCGAGCCGAAGCGCGTCGTCCCAAGCTCGCGCTCCCATCATCCCATCATTCCTCCTGCCAACCCGATCCGCTCGACCTTTTCCCCACTCCCAGCTGATCGACATAGCCTCCGAGCCTCGCTTTCCTCCGTCTCCCAAAATGCCCCAGTTCACGGTGCGTATTCCATATCCCTCGGCTCCGACCCCGATCCTCGTTTTGCTCGTGCCTTCGCCTCTCAGATTCTCTTCTACCTCTTCTCCTTCTCCATTGCAAAAGCGAGCGAGGCTGTCTGGCCTAAGTTCTCCCTGGTCGGGACATCCGTCCGTACCTTTTTGCCTATCGCCTCGCTTCGCTTCTCGGTCATCTCACCCCCCTCTCCGGCAAAATCCATCTTGCCTCGTTCCCCGAGCCACCATCCGGATATCGCATCCGATTAGCTCATGACCCCCCTCCACGCCCCAGCTCGGGTCCTCTGACACTTCCTTTCCTCATCCGTCTGTCCCCTGCTCAGCTGCTACAAATTCGAAGACCATCTTGCTGGGCGAGCCCATGGCATGACATCGGCATCGCTATGTCTATCGGGGCGCGCAGCCTGTTCCCTGACACTACTAGGAGTAGTCAAAGATGCAGCTTCGGTGGTCGTTTCGGGAATTGTTTGCAGGGGGGCGAAGCGACGATTCTACTCGATTCCGCCAGAATCGGGGACAGTAGATTCACCGCCTGGCCGACTATGGCTACGGCAATAGTCATAGCCATAGTTGACTATGATGGTCGCTTGGACCCAGCTTCCTGTCCGCGAAGGTGCTTATCGAGAACAGTGAGAAAACGACGAAGCGGTCTCGGCCGCTGGCGGGACACCGCCACGGAACCGCCGAGCACGACAGAGGACGCAAAGTTACTCCCTCTCGACCTGGGGTTCCCAGAAATCCCAGGAAAGTTTGTGCTTGAATCTTTCATTGTTATCGACCTAGATCTTCAGAAAGAGATGCGAGGGGAGGGCAGATACCTGCAGGGGGGAGGGGAGATGAGAGACGCCGAGTGCCATTGACCTGGACTCGGCTACTGAAAAGGGATCCTCGTGAAACGGCGAGAATCCCTTTTCGCAGCCATGGCCACAGTCGTACCAGGCAGGGACTGCGATATTCTGCCAGAATTGAGCAGAATCGCCGGTGCTACTCTGAAGTAGCACCGCACCACCAAAGCCGCTTCACCCCCACCCGCTTCGCTTCTTGTCGCCCATATCGCCCCTCCATCAACGGGCGCTATGGATCCATCGAGACGGAATCGCCTCTCACGGCGTACTTCCCGACATTCCGTAGGACGTGATATCTTCGTGGAATCCTCCTGGAGTCTTGTGTGGCACGCAAAAAGAGCGAAGTACCCTTGGGCGCCCTGCCATGCAAGACACCCAGGCGATTTAACAAACATCGCGACCAGGGCACCTGGGGCTGTACACCGTGTCTCCCAATCCACGCCAGAATCGACTTCGGGACCTGGGGTGGTCAGACCCTCACTCAATTCTCAGGACGCGTCGGTGTTTACTGTAAGAACTCGCTTCGGACTGAATGGGATCCGGAGACGCAGACGCGCATCCCGTTAGATCGAGTAATGATGTGCACTGCACAGCGCTGCGATACGGGCTTCGAGTTCCTCCCCACTGATTGGATCATCCGTCCATCGGCGGAACGGCATCTGTACTCGCTTGGCCTCGTAGGTTTTCCTTCGTCTCTCGGCGGCTCTATGCACGTCCTTCTCTTGGCCAGTGACCACCGTTTATGTACCCTCTCCTTCCGTCTCTGGGTCCCCTTTCTCCCGTATTCTCCCGCGTTATTGACTCGCTTTCCCATATCTGCGATACTGATTCGGATCTGTTCACATGTTCCTGGGCTGTCCCCATCTAGACGAAGAGGAGGACGATATCGAAGACTACGGCTTCGCGCTCGATCTCGACGACATCCTTGCCGGCTCGTCACCCACGCGCCGGATATCGTTCACGACTTCCTCTGAGCGCGACCGCCCTTTCGTCCGCCCGCCCGTGAAGCCTCGCCCATCCCGGTCGCGCCCTTTTACCTCCACCACCACCTCCTCCGCAACCCCAACAGAGTTTAGCACTCACCCCCAAGAAGTCCAGTGCAACAGCACCCGCACCTCGGTGGGCCCTTCGGACGTCCCCCAGCCTCTCGCGTGCCCACTCACCCCGATCCGTCCACGTTCGGTCGCCCGCCATGTGGCAACCTCTCCTCCGCCTTCTGCGTGTGGGAACATGAACGCGGTGACTGTGAAGTCGAACGCAGACCTTGACGACACGCTGCCGCCCTCGTCGCCGATCCCCCCCTCCCCAGTGTCGTCACCATTCCGTACCCCCTCGGCCCTCTGCCCCTCCGGATCCGATCCCCGCTGCTATTCGGGTCCGGGTTCGGATCGCTGTCACACGGCCCGCTCGCACGATCTGCACCAGCTGGACTTGGACGTAGGCTCGGACTTGACGCTACCCCCCCCGTCGCCCGTCTGCATCCCTTCTACTCCTGCGCGATACGCAGCCGAAAAGCGGGAGAACAACGTAGACGGCATGGATTTGGACACGGACACGGACCTGGACCTCGGGGACCTGGTCGCCAGCCCGCCGTCGCCGACTCTGGACGCGCTCCGGATCACGTCGAGAGTGGCCGTGCGCGCTCTGCTCAACCCCGCGCCTGCGCCCGCATCTGTGGCTGCGCAGAAGGCTGTTGCTGTCCTGGATGAAGACGATGATGTGCTGCCCCAGCTGGATGTGCTGGTCGACGACGAAACAGAAACCCAGGTCGAAGCTGAGGCAGAGGGCGAAGGGGCCGGTGAGAAGATGGAGGTGGTCATACTCTCGGTCCCGGATGGCGACGTCACCCCGCTCGTGCTGCCCGAACTTGACGCGAGCGAGGAGCTCGTTCTCGCAGCGGAGGAGGACGCAGGAGTGCCCGGTGACGATGCTGACGCCAACACATTCGACGTTGGCGAGGAGGCCATGGCAACGGAGATCCGCGAACAGGTGCGTCCTGCAGTCTGCACCCTCGTTCTCGTTTGCATCCACATTCTCATCCTTCGCTTGTCGTCCTTCATCTCGGGTCCCGCACCCTCCTTCCGATGCTTATCCGATACTTATCTGCAGATCGCCGACCCTGAACGCGAATCGACGCCCACGCCCCAACGCGAACGCGAACGCGAACTCACGCCCAAACTCATACTACAACACCAACTCGCACCCGAACCTGAGGCCTGCCCTGTGCCCACCACCCTCACCATCACCACCGTCCCTGCAGAGGCGAAGTCACGACGATTCTCTCGTGCCCCATCGGAATCGCGTGCTCGCACGCCTCACGCTGAGGCCGCGCAGAGCCCGAGCCGCCACTGTCAGGCCACTCAGATACCCTCGTCTCCACTCTCTCCCACGCCGTCGTCGATCGCAGATGCCGACGTCGATATCGATATCGAGATGGGGCTGGGGATGGACTGCGTGGACGAACTCCCCGCGCTCGCTGTTCCGGACCCGGTTTCCTCGCCGGTCAGTCGGCAAAGCAGGAGCAGGAGCAGCGTCAGCAGCCGTGCGCCCTCTCCTGCCCCCGTCGCTCCAGTACACGCGGAAGCCAAAGCTAAGGTCGATGACGCCGTGGAGCCCCCGCGGAAGAAGATGAGGCGCGAGGCCGACGCGGACGTCTCCCATGCGAAGGCTGCTTCGAAACCCGCGCCCAAAGTCAAGACCAAGGCCAAGCGCGCCCGCACGCCGACGTTTACGGACAGCGAGAGCGAGCGCGAGGCCGAGCGCGAGCCGGTCGTCAAGCCGCGCAAAAAGACTGCAGACCCCGAGAGGACGAAGTCGAATACGAAGCTTGCGCGCCTCCACCATAGGAAGCGGCCCCGCGCTGTGCTCTCAGACGAGGAGTCCGAGTCGGATTCTCCTGCTGCCCCGGCACCCGCACCTGCACTCGTCCGTGCTTCTGCGCCGTCTCTACCGTTGCCCCTCAAGAAGAGGGACGGAGGATTGGGAGACAAGGAACGGAAGAAGGAAAAGCCGAAGAGGCAGCGCGCGAAAGCGAAGGCGAAGGACCCTCAGATGGACCTCGAGCTCGAGAACGAGCCCCTCCACCCGCACGCGTCGACATCCTCGGACCTCGGGCACGCGAAACAGCAGCAACCTGCCAAGCCGAGGCCGGCGTCGCTGTCGGTGTCTGCAGCCCCGCCGAAGAGCGCGACGAACATCGCGCGCCCGGAGCTCCCACTGCCGGCTCCGCCTGTCTTCGATGCCCATGGCCATGGCTCGCAGATGAAGCCACCCAAGCCTCCGCGCCCAGCTCAAGATGGGGATCCGGATCGGGCGAGCGCAGACGCCGCGCTGGCGAAGTCCAAGCCGAAACCTTCCACGACATCTTGCCCAACCTCGACACCGACCATCATGAGTCCCGGGAAGTCAAAAGCGCCGCGCTCTCGCCCAGACGCAGAGGAGATCGCAGCGGAGGCGGACGCGCTGGTGGCGGCGTTCGAGCTGCCGCTGCCCGCGGGCGAGCTCGAGGGCATGCTGATCGAGACGCTCGCGACCGCGCGCGCGTCGTCGCTCGCCACGTCCGCGCTCTTCGGCGCGCTCATGGCCTCGCGCCCCGCCCTCCGCGACATGCCCCTCCCCGCGCTCAAAGTTGCCAATGGGGACGCGAAGGTCGAGGACGGCGACGCTGCGGAGAAGGACGCGGGGGACACCAAGGCACAGAGCAAAGGCAGGGGCGCGGGCGCGAGCTCGAAGGCAGACACGGCGGGCAGGCGCGCGTGGGTGCCTGCGCTCGAGGCGGTGCTCGAGGCCGGGTGGCGGCGGAGCGGCGTGTTCGGGAAGATCGTCAACAGCGGCACGGTGCGTCTCCCTCCTCTGCTCTCCTCTCTTTTCATTGGTTCAATGGTAGGACCGAGCGGAACTGACGCGCGATTGGATTGCAGGACCTGGCGAACCACGCGCTCGCGCTGGAGGCGCGGTGGTTCTACGACCCGGACCAGGACGCGGACGCGGACCGGGCGGCGCTCGTGCGGACGATGATGCGGCGGCCGGGGCAGCGGAGCGAGGCGCGCAAGGCGAAGCACTACTACTGGCGGCCGCTGCCCAAGATCTCGCGGTGGGACGACGAGGACGAGCTCTGAGTGAGCCGGGCGCGGTGATGATGAGGCAAGAATAATAACTTATGACGTTAAGTGAACCCAACTGTTGGTATTCTGATTTTTGTTATGTTGTGTTTTGTTTTGTGTCGTGTTGTTCGTTACATACCTCGACACATAGCTTTGTGTGTCCACGTGTGTGTTGGCTACATAGGCTAGGCTACGGCTCCCTGGCTTATAAGCTCAGGCTGTGCATCTGTGTGCGGTGTCGTAAGTCGTTATTAGTGGTGTATGCGCCGGAGGGTGGTTTACTCGGAGCTAATTTCCCATGGCACCCACAATACTTGGGCGTACTAGGTAGTAATGTCTCGACATGTACATACTCGCAACAACGAATTGATACTGTAGCATCGCTACCTTGCGACTGTGCTTACAGTACTTACGGTCTGAAAATCACTGTTCATCATGATCGCCAGTCCTCACCCGGCATGGTCAACAGCCGCCTGTCGGCGTCCGCGGAGGAAACGATTCTAGGATCCCAGGAGTTGTATGCGCGGGTGTGGAAAGGTCGACGTACGCCAACTTCCGCCAGCGTACGCCAACGACGGCTGCGTTCCTGAAGTCGCCACCATCAACGTTTGGAGGATTCCGATGGATTCCGGTGGAGGTCAGTGACACTTACCGGCTGCCAGTGTGACATCCAATGTCCACCAGCGACGGTCAGTGGGTGTGACTGCCGGACAATGCCTGTAAATAGTAGTCAGTGACTCCCGCCGTCGGTGGATGACTGTTTATGGAAGTCATCAGCCCCTCTTGGCGTACAATGGGATTTATTGGTGACCGTTGTTGTCCATTTCAGGTCAGTGACAGTCACTGCCCGACGTTGAGGGGCAGCGACGGTTGACGGGAGGTCGCTGCTCTTGGACAGTCTTCTACCCTCTCACTCAGGTGCCACTCACTTGCTTCTTGATTCTCTATGCCTCCTCCTACACAGGCTGAAGATCCACCTTTGTGCGGGCCAATCAATAAGAGCCGGAAGAAGAACGACCTCGAGGTGATCGCGAAGGCTCTCGACCTTGAAGTCGACGCGAAGACTAGCATCATAAGGCTGGTCAAACTCATCAATACTTACCTTGCAAAGCATTCGGAGCTCGCAAACAAAGCCCGCTTTCAAGGTTTGTTCGCTTACCGGTCCAACAATTCCAGTGGTGGGAAGAAGGCGACCCGGACTAGTGCGGATAAGGCGGCTGAGGACGCCGCCGAGGGCGAGAAGCCTCAGAAGGATCCCACTGGGTAAGCATTAACCATTCTTTCCCTGAATCACTTTAACGGCAGCTCCGGGTCCTCAGTGCACACAAGAAGCTTCTGGATCAGAACCTTCCACGCGATCCACCTCCTCGGACGGTGCGCTTGAACAGGGGCCCACTCATTGTCAACTCTCCAACGAGGTCAGGCGCAGGTGAGTCTGGTTTCTCACTTTCATGTGGTATTCCTCATTCGAACAACATATTACCCCAGTCGCAGTCACGAACGAGTCGGGTGCGAGCTCTGGGTTGGACACGGAGACCCCTGGAGGCACGACTCCATATGAGACGGTCGAAGACGAAGATTCCGGAGACGTAGCTGAGCCTGAGCAGAGCGTGGTGGATGACTCGGAGCCAGGGAGCACGGGTATGCCTGGAGGCAAGGACTCAGGTGCGTGATACCTCACCGTTTCAGTCCTTTGAGTTGTGTCACATCTCCAGGGACAGTTGTCGTTCTTCTCGAGCATCGCGATGGCCCCCACTCAAAGCCTGAGATTGAAGAAGTTCACATTCCATCAGACGCTGGCCTAGTTGTGGAGCACCGTCGTGTTGATGGTGGGGAGAAGGCTGCATTCACAAAGCTTTCCCAACTCCTCCCCATTGCAATCCAGCTCGTGAGCACGCCGACGAAGAGTGTGTCTGTTTCATGGCTTACACCACAACAAGAGGATGCTGATCTATTTTCTAGAGAAAGGTGGTCGACTCACACGTGCTGGTGCCACCAGAGACGGGTCCCACGTACCTCTCGGAAGTATCGAGACAATCCTAGCAAACCCAGAGGCTGCACCTTCACGCTACCTCAAGAGCACACAAGTCAATTTGTTCCGTCTTACCCGAGAGAAGATGGAGGATGACGAGGATGGAGACTTACTCGTGTGCCGTCTATTTGTTGAGCCCACAGATGACTACGCTAAGCCTGAGCCACGGGCGCATGTAAGTCATGTCTACAATGTCTCTAGTATTCGTTCCCCTCATCCCCTCCTACCAGACTCCAGGCCGGAGTGCCGTTGCAAGCAAATCTCGGTCTCCGGCTACTCCAAGCTGGAAACAGGCCAGCTCGTCATCGCAGCCTCAAACTGACAAGGAGGGGCTGATCACGTATCTCCGTAGCTTGCTTGGAGGGCCAGAGACGAAGTGGAAGAAGGCGAAGAAGATTGGAGCAGTTCTGCCCCGCGTGAAGGCTCTCGCACATGCAATGTCGACGTTGGACGACTTGGGTTGGGAGCAGTCAAAGGGTGGGTTCCTTATTCCTGACGGTACGTTCTACGTGAATCCAATGGTGTCATAGTTTGCCTGACATTGAATTACCTGCTAGATTACTCAGATGCGGACGCTTTCGCAGGTTCTCGGTTCGTTAAAGAGGACGTTCTAGTCGCACTTTGGCTTGGCCATTCTCAGGCAGCTGGTGACACGCAGCTCTTCAAGCCGGAGGTTATGGAAAAGCTTCCTTGGCTCAAGGCATGGTATGATAACCCCGATGGGGCAGAGGCTGCGAAGTTCAGCAGCATAGACATTGGTCGGTTCAAGGAGTGGCAGGAGAACGAGCTTGAGAAGCTCGAGCGTAAGAGCAGGAAGGGAAAGGAGAAGGCGAAGCCGAGCAAGAAGCGTGGTCGGTCTGCCAGCTCGGAGAGTGATCGCAAGGGCACAAAGAGCGGTAAGAAGAGCAAGTATGCCTCTGATGATCTTGATAGCTCGAGTAGTTCAGAGGAAAGCGACTAGAGTTCAACGCACTTCAATGTAATTGTTATACATTATGTTCTTGCTATCCCGTGTGTGCTTAGTAATTGGGGACTTATGGTGCACCGGAGCACCTGTCTACCACTCAACGACTCCATTTCCAACCCCCATCATGCAGTCGACCTCTCGCGACCTTTCATTCATCTTGCAGACTTATTTTCTGCCAGATTTCACTTCCACCTGAGCTCTGTACCTTCTCGCAGCCTTAGTCTCCCTCTGGCCCTTGTGGCGCCTTCACCAGCGGCAACGTCAGGAACCTCGGCAGCCGGCTTTGACTGCATGGTCCAAAAGCGTCGAAAAATCACTCAGGAGGGCCGCTCAGGACGATATTGTGTTCAGGAATGTGATGGAGGAAGGGCTAGGCGAGAGAGAGGCCAAGGACACCAGCCAAGGTATGCATGTCGACATCGAGCTCCTATATGAGCTACTCGGCATCGAGCCAGAGACCGTGACTGCGCCAAGTTCACTACCCCTCCCTCCTCTTGTTCTCTGCACCACACACACCGAATGTATTCACCGTGATGCAGCGCTACCCCGTCATTCTCTCCGCAGACGTGTTCATCCTCAGACTGTCAAGGTGTTGACGTCTGATCTGCGGTGGCGCGAGGCATCGTTGTATATTGCACATTGCATTGAGTGTCGGGCAGACTACTACCCGGATTCTTTCACATATCCCATTCCAAATACTCAAACCCGTCGCCAGCAGCTGGACTACAATGCCCGGTATCTTCGAATCTCAAAGCATGGCATATGGGCTGAACGCCGTGTTGCATGGATGCAAGAGCATGCTCTCACCAACTTCCGCTCTGGCTGGTCGAACTTCGCCAACTACGTCAACTGTCTTCTACCAGAAGAGCCACTTCTCACCAACCGCCAGTCTCAACGCCTTTACCTTGAGCACTTCTCCCGTCGTCTCCTCATAGCCCATAGCAAGCACGAGAACTTTTCTATACCTGCTCACCCCAACTCTGCCACACTCGCTCAATCAGTGAGAGAGTGTATTGGAGTAGACGGCGGAATTCTCCCTAGTGCAATGTATCATGGGTGCACAGAGTGTACTCATATCAAAAGATACTATGCAGATCTTGAACGTGAGGGCGCAATTCCTCAGGACGTTCATCCAGATTCAATAGTGGGGTTTGGAGTTCAGGTAGGCCCCTTTCTCATATTAATACCTTAATTTCTCTCTTAGAACTTCTCTCTAGGATGAGCAACTGGCAGCTGCACCTAATGATCAGCAGCCAGTTTTAGGTCTCCCTCCCGAGATGCCTCCTCCACCAAACATCCACCAACCTATGGAAGCTGGTCAAACCCGAGGGTATGTCCGGCTGGCTGTAATGGACGGCAAGACTATCACACACCAGGTAAGCTGAGAATATTGTGATCTTGTATTCTTATTAACAACATTTATTATGGTGTAGAAATGTGCCTTTGATGACTGTCGCAAACCACTTGTTGACTATCGTCGAGGCCGCTTCTGTGCTGACCATCTTGATGCTCGAGATGGCTGTGGAATAGTTGGATGTGGTCGGCCTGCTGAGCCAGGTGAGGTCACTTGTGACCTCGACACTCATCGTGCTTGGCATACCCAGTGGGAAGGTCGCTTCAAACATTTGTCTTTTCCAGGAGTTCAACGAGTCGTCCGGAGGCAGCAGCAGGCAACTGCTAATGCTGAAGAAGGAGGCCATAGACCAACACTCAATGTTCAGCTCCCAGCTCTAGATGGTACTCCAGGAAATGAGGTGGTTCACACATTCCGTGCGAAATCTACCTACTGCCTTGAGACTATCCAGTGGGCTTGCGGGATGCCTATTGGGTGGGGAAAGTGCTACAAATCTGAAAGCTCTTCTCAGGTCCTTGACATCCTGAACCGGACATGGCCCGCAGATCAACATGATCTTCGTCCAAGCTTCATAGCATTTGACGATGCATGTGATCTTTTGCGCCATATAGTTACTCAGAACCCTGAAGACACCTGGATTGGTGCCACAAAGTTTATTGTTGATGCGTGGCACTACATAGGTCACAAAGCAACTGATATACTTTGTCGCCGCTACTGCAATCCAGTCCCTGAAGATGGATCTCAACCCGATCTAGTTCACTCTGTCGTTGATGACAACAACCGCACTCACCTTGCCCGAGCATTTGACACAGAAACAGCTGAACACTTCAATGCTTGGCTTAGTGGGTATGAAGGTTTAATGCGGTCAATGACAGATGTGAACTATGACTTCTTTGTCCATGTTTTATTTTTAATTCATGGTGAAGAGGTTGAAGACAGAATGAGAAAACAAAACCAGGAGTTAGGTGAGGAGTTTTGGAATAGGGCAGAGGAAGAAATGTAGTCCAATGCTTCAGATTCCTGTGTGTTGTATTTTTACCTTAAAAGTATATATAGGCTCCATGTAGTAGTATAATAATTCTTGCTTTGTATAAACATATATAGCATCATTGTTTATTTTCAGTAGAGGTAATACATTTGAGCTCATACATTGGCGACTAGGAAGGTGCTAGATAGCAGGCTCAGGCTGAGAAAAGGGCGCACTGGTTCAGATTGTGTATGTCTGCAGAGGGTACAAGTTATTCCAACAAGGTAAATATACAATAGTAGGGATATTTTAAAGCTGCCAAAACTTTTATAGAGAGGCTTGATATATATTCAATGAACAGAATAGAATCATAAGTGTGGGTCCGGGAGGAGGTGGCAAGGTAAGCGCTACTTAGTGCCAATAGTACTGCACAATGACCACCAATGGTACTCAAACTGTAATTACTGACTTTTCTGTTTACTTTCTATCGAAGTCCATTGCATTCCAAGGAACTCCATTAGTATACACTGCACTACACTGTAGTACAGTACTAACCGCATTGTACTCCATTGACAGCCAGTGGAATACATCGGAATGGGATAACGGAGATTGAATTCCAGTAGCATACTGTAAAGTCCGCTTACTGCCATTGAACTCCGCCTGTATCCACTGTTAATCGGTGAAGTCCACCGGCTTCCATCGACCTTTCCACCTCCGGGCTTACTACTGGATCCCAGTCCCAATTCCTGGCAGTCCCGATCCTTATCCTATCCCAATGCATACAATACACATACTTAGCTATCTTACACCCAACCCAACCCAACCCAACCCAGCGACACACCCCACGTACGTACTATAGGTATAGCTAGTACTCTCGAGCTATGGACAGCAGCAGCAGACCGGGGGATATCAACAGCGAAATGAGAAATGCGAAATGCGAAAAAAAATAGACAACAAACAGACAACATTAGCGGGCACGAGGCGGAGGGTAAAGTGAGAGTGAGACAGAGACAGAGACAGAGAGTGCCCGGTTCCAAGAAGCCACGTATCCACCACACCCACGTCCACGTCCACGACCCCACACGCCGGTATCCGTCTCGACCCTGTGTCTCCATCGTCGCAGCGCGTTCGTCGACGTTGCGTTGCATCTGGAGCCAGAGGCGAAAGGCGAAGGATGGAGGAGACGAGGGGACTACGCGAGGCCGATCTTGGTGAGGTGCGAGCGCATGATGGCCTCTCCGACTGCGAAGCGAAGGGAAAAAGCGAGAGGTGAGGTTAGGAAGACGTGACTCGAGTCCGAGTCCCGAGTTCGAATATGAACGTGGGAGGGCGGCGAGCGCGGGCACGCAGTCAGCGGCCGTGGCGCACGACGCCCGCCCTCCATGCAAGAACGAGCGAAACGCGACAGCGGAAAGATGATGAAAAGAAGAAAGACGCGACTGGGTGGGATGGGCGAGCGCGAGCGGAGAAGAGGCGGAGAAAAGGCCATACGAAGGAGAAGCAGGGATGGGGGACGGGCGAAGCGAAGGTGATGGAACAGAGGAGAACGGAACGGAATAGGCAGGAGCGGCAAGGAAGACGTCAACGACACGCACCGTTGATGATGATCGACTGTGTCGCCTTGATGTCCTGCAATCACCGACAGCGACAGCGACAGCGAGGCACATGGTCAGCGTGGACGATCGCAGGAAATGCAATGTGAGAGCGCGCCGAGCCCCGGGCTTGAGAGCGGCCGCCGCGCAAGGGCGGGAAGGACGGCATGATAATGATAATAGGAGGGATACGCACGAGCATGGACGTGAAATGCTGCGGGGACGGAGAGGGAAGAAGGGGGTCGGGTCAGCAACTGTCGCGGCGGCAGAGCCCAGGCTCGGGAATGTGAATGAGGAACAAGAGGGATGCCACAGGGAAGGGGGAGGTGATGGATCTGCGAGCGGGCCGAGGGAAGAAGTGACAGGAGAAGGATAAAGGCAAGCGTGCGCGGTGGGAGCAGGCGACAGGCGGGGGGCGGGGGGGCGGTATCACGAAAGAAAAAGACAGCGAGTGACGACGGGAGACGCACCAGGTAGAGGGGTCTGTGGGAGACGTCCTTGCGGCGGTGGACCTGGATGAAGTGCGCGCGGAAGTACTCGGACACCTCCTCGAACTCGTTTGGCCGGTCCCCGTACGACGAGATGCTGCCATCCCATTCCCGGAGGTGTGAAGAGTCGAGAAGCGGGGGCGCGGGCAAGCGCCAAGGCACGACGCACCACGGGCCGTGCGACGATTCCCGGGACGGAGAAGAAGCCACGGTTCGGGAGGAGATGACGTCGCAGGGACGCAGATGCATACCACGAGCCGAGCAGCGACCACGGACGAGAGCGGGAGCGATTAGCGAGCGGGAGAACGAGCGAATGAGCGCATGAACGGCGGGGTCAGATCGGCCGCAGCAGGGGCGAGAAGGACGCGAGCAAAGGCCGGAGGGGAAAACAGAGTTGAGTTGCAAGGTTTAGGTGGTAAGCATTCCAAGAATACCAATGGGAGACGGGAGATGGGAAGCGGAAGGGGGGGAAGACTTACTATTTGCGAACTTTGATGCCGGACTCGAGCTTTTGTCTGAGCAGGTCCGTCTGTGTGCGCCCATACACACGGTCAGAATGGACGTTGCAGTAGAGAGGACGAAAGAAAGGAAAGCGGGGGGGAAGAGGAGGAGGACGTGCCTTGTTGAGCATGAGCACGAGGGCGGCGTTGGACAGGAGCTTGTTGGAGCATATTGCCGTGAACAGCTGCAGCGAGTCGTCTATCCGGTTTGTCCGCGGGTCTTCCTCCAGGTACTGTATCGTGGATCACGTCCCACCACGGCCCACGACGATCCGGGTGGTGTAGTATCCAGGCACGGCGGTCACCCAGGTCCGACGCGCGAGCGGGCATCCAGGGCAGACGAGTGCGGCGCGATTGGTTACCGGGGCAAGGCAGCGCGCCACAAGTGGCAGGCGAAACGGTGTATTGGCGGGAAGAAAATAGGGTAGAACGAGCGGAGTGAGAATGAGCGACCGCGCACGAGGACAGAGCCAGACGCGCCGAGTGGCAGCAGCCACCGCACTGCGCCATTCTACTACGGGCCTCCCGGCGCGCCTGGCTAGAGAAAACGAGCACGCACCTGGTCAAACGCGCTGATGGGGGCCAGGAAGATAATCGCCGTCGCTGCACAAACGAGTGGAAGAACGAGGATACGTCAGATGCGGTGTCACGCACATCGAGCCATCGAGCAGCTGTCGGATACGGTTCGCGGTGCCGCTCGGCCATCGCGCGCCCTCAGCCACTCGCCGCTTGCGGTCGTTCGCCCTAAGCACCCTCCGCTGGCCACCGGACCAGTCGGAAGAAGAACTCGAACGCGAACTCGAGCTCGAGCTGCCTGTCAACCGCACGGGCACCACCCCAACCCGAGCCCGAGCCCGAGCCAGGCACGCACGCGGACATGGGCGGGCGACGCTGACAGCGAAGAGCGGGACACAGAAGACGGCCCCATGAGACGGACGGAAGCGCACTTACCGTCGTCGAAGAACGGCACCCACGCGTGTCGCTGTCCGAAACAAAACAAAACAGCCCCCGTCTGCGATCAGCCTCTTGCACTAGCACTAGCCCGGGCCCGCCAATGACGTTGAGAGAGAGAGAGCAAGACACTTGCCTGTCCGCGCTGTGTGGCCGAAAACAGAAGTCAGACGCAGTTCCGAATAGAAGGCCGCCCGCCTCCGCGACGGGTGACGGGCAACGGACGAATCGAGCAGGGAGGGACGCACCGCCCCGCCGACGTCGTAGAGGAGCCAGTTGTAGTTGGTCCCGCCGAGGTTGATGTCGAACGCGTGCTCCGTGACCCCGATCGTCTGCAGCCGCACGTGCAGGATGTCCTCTGTGTGTGTGCACAAGCAGCGACGCATCACGCATCACGCATCTTCCGTCAGCAATTCAATGTCGCCTGGGGAAGGAAGGAAGGAAAGGGGAAGGGAGGGGGGAGCTTCCGCGCACGGATCGCCTACATACCGTTTGACGGAAGATAGTCTGGCTGAGCGATACGTCGAATGTTGGCAAGGAAACTGTCCGCGCCAACGTCAGTCAGTCGGTATTCCGTCACCGTCAGTATCACCTCCGCCTTCCCCGGCCATTCCGCCCGCCCCACCGCCAAGGCACCATCGCTCCCGCGCGAAGCCCCTGCAGCAGCAACAAAAAAGTAAAACCTCCGCCGGATCTCCCGCAGGCAGCCTGCTCAGCAGGGCTTGGGATGCGCGGGCTCGCCTCTACTCCGAAACGAATACCGCAAAGAAGAACGAACGAAAAGAAAGAAAAAGAAAAAAAAAAGAACCGAAAACCGAAAACCGAAACCCGAAAACGCAGACGACTCACAACGCCGCATACTCCTCCAGCTTCAGCTTGTTCCCCCTCAGCAAGCCCTGCACGCCGGGATGCCACCACAGCATCTCGACCTCGTCCATGACCGCCGCGAGCGTCTTCGCGACGATGTTCGTCACCGCCGACTGCACTTGCGCCCCCGCCTTTGCCCCCGTGGCGAACCCGTCCGCGAGCGGCCACGAGCGGCCCCCGCCCCCCGTCAGCGCCTGCCAGCCCGAGCGCACGTACACGCCCGTGCGCCCGCCCGCGACGTGGATCCCGCCCGAGAGCTCCGACGCGAGCGCGTCCTCGGACGCGACGAGCGGCAGCAGCTTGTTGCGCAGCAGCGCGAGCTCGCCCGCCCACGCCGGGTTCGTCGGCCCGCGCGAGTGCGTCGAGCTCCCGCTCCCGCTGCCACTCCCACTGGCGTGTCCCGTCCACGTCGACGCGGAAGTTGAGGGGACGAGGGCGGACGCGGCGAGGCGGTGGGCGAGGGAGGGGGAGGAGGGCGAGGAGGAGGAGGGTGAGGCCCCAGGGCCGAGGCCGAACTCGTAGTCGAGCTCGTCGAGGATCATGCGGACGGCCTTGAGGACGTTGAAGTAGACGATGGGCCGCCAGGAGGGGCGCTCGCCGTCGAGCGTCGACGACGAGTAGTACAGCTGGAACTGCTTCTGCAGCGTCGACTTGCCCGACTCGGCCTGCCCCAGCAGCATCACTGTCCGCGCGGGGTATGGGGTAAGGGAGAGATGGAGGGATGGAGAGATGGGTGTGAGCGTGAGCGTGGGCACGTGTGGGGGCTCCCGAGATGGCGGGAGGGATGGCGGGGGAAGGGGGGGCGCACCTTTGACGTTCTTTGATTTCTTCCGCCGCATCGTCTCGCGCTCGCGCTGTCATGCCGGAGCATGAGGTGGGGTGGTGGGACGAGGCATGCGCATGAGAGCAGAGCATAACACAGCATGGAGAGATGGAGATTGCCAGCACCGCGGACGTGGATGGGACGGGATGGGCACGGAGGTAAGGTAAGGTTGAGATCGACGCGTGATGGCGATGGCGAACGAGACGAGACGAGACGTACCCTCAGGTCCTCGTCGATGGCGTTGCTGACGCGGAGCGCCTCCTCCTCCTCGGCTGGGCTACGGCGTTGGCGCATGGTCCTTGCGGGGTCGGTCGACTTGAGATGGGTCTGCGTTGGGTGTGATTTTTTTCGTGGGTATGCGTCTCGAAGTTCTCAGATCCTGGAAGGAGGACGTGGAACAGCAGCAAAGAAGACGGGCAGAGTACAGCTACGGCACTAGCGCAGAGCCAAGAACCAGCGTCCCGGGGAAAGCGTTACTCCGGGCAGAGAGGCGAAGGGCGGGCGGGAAGAGGGGACGGAGAGGGAGAAGAGGAAGTGGAAGAGGAAGAGGCGAAGGCGGGCGGGCGAGGATAAGGCGAGCGAGTCAGAGCGAGGCCAGGACAGGACAGGCAAGCAAGCAATTGTCAATCGGGAGAAGGAGAGGAACCCATGCCCTGGGTGGGCAGCAGCCCGCGCGCGCCGTCCCACGGCGAGGATTACATTGTGATGGAGAAGAGGAGGCCCATCACTGTCTGATACTGATACTCCCGTACTTACTCACCCACAGTGACACCGCGCCAGCGATGCAGATTCAGATTTCCTCCCCATCACCGGCCCACCCGCGCCCACCGTCCGCCCGTCCCTCCCGTCCTCCGACTTCCGACTTCCGACCTCCGCCCTCCGTTCTCCTGGTCTTGTCCTGTCCTGTCCGTCGCCGCTAAGCACTTTACGGCTGGTGGCTGCCTCCAAGCCCCTCCGTAGGCCTGGTGGCGACCGCGACCGTGGTCCACGCTGGTCCACGCTGGTCCACCTCGGTCCACGGCTGGCCCGCGGTGCACGCCGGCGGCGTGCACAGCCTCCGCCCACAGGTCTGGCGTAACCTTGCTGTTGATCCGGCTCGGCCGATCCAATAACTATCGCAAGTAGTGGGAACCGCGTGGGTTCCTGGCCGCGGGCGAAAACGCGAAATTGCGAAAACAAAAATAACGTCACCTGGGATGTTTTTTTTTCATGTTCGTCTCGGGCGGGAACTTTGTAAAGCCTCCGTCAGGCCGTCGACGCTCACCATGCATAATGATGTATGGATCCGTGGGCCCCGGCGACCAGTCATCCTCCGGACGTCGATAGAGTGTCGATAGACGTGGGATGGGCTTGGAAGGGAGCGCGCCCCTCCCCACTTATCCGATTGCAAGCTTAGCATGCGACGTCACTGTCAACAAACTCATCCGCCGATCACTCACCGAGCTAACAAACGCTAGCCTGGTAACCATTCTCCACACTCCGAATTGCAATGGGTAACTGCCGTCCGGCGGAGACTTTAAACGAGGACGAACTCCACCAGAGCGCCAAGTCATGGAACAAAGTTGAAAACACCGCAGTCCCCACTGGCATCATCCAAAATCCGAAATCCGGGCGGTAAGTAGCCCCTTAGCCGAGCGCCACAAAGATCTCGCATAAGCGCCTTGCATCAACCCCATCTTCTCCGTAAGCGCCGGATGCTAGGATGAGCGCCCGACTCCGGCCGTTGGCCACAGTTTGAACGCGGAACCACGACCTCGAGAGCTTAAACATGGCCGCCAAACTGCCTCCCGATATCGACCTTGAGAGGCTTTCGTTTGGCTGCGATGCATCTAGGCCCTGGCAAGGCACGTATGGTACAGGGGAGCTCGTCCGAATGCGCGCTGTGTACGTACGCGGTATACGTACGTACACCACTGTCAACTCCGTCTTCTGGACGCCCGTGCTCTTCTTCCTCTGCTTCCTCCAATCGCAGCGTCTCGAATCCAGGTCCCCAGGCCGCTGTCCCTGTGATCAGCGTCCGGACGCCCACCCGTTGGCATTCTCGGCACGGCTCGCCGCGGTCGTTCAGGAAGGTCTCCTGGTAAGTAGCACTAGCACTCGGTACGCCGGGCGTGCCTTGCTGCAGTGCTGGGCCCAGCCACGTACGTACACTGTATGCTTTGAACCTTCCTACTTACAGGCCCTAGCTCACCAGGACCTTCCGTGCCTAGGCCCGACCATGATCCATCCACCCAGCTACAGTCTCCGCTGGAAATGACCACATCCACATTCCACATCCATAGCCATAAGCACCTTCACCCTTACCGCCCGCTGCGAACCCATGGCCGGGTTCAACATTCAGACGCGCCACCTGTGGGCTCCGCAACGACGTCGAGGGCGTCTCCGCACACACAGTGGCTGCGCGAGCATGCGAAATCGAACGCGCAAACGCCGACGAGCCCGTGCACGGTCGGTCGTGGCGCGGTGGGCGAATTCCCGGTCTCGCGCGTACAGACGGATCTGCCACCGTCCAGTGTCCCAGCGTCCAGGGTCGGATGTGCATGCCCAGCATGCCCTCCGAGTCGCACACGTACGTAGTACTAGTGTGTACATGCGTACACAGGACGCTGAACAGAAGCCGGGACGTCGAAGTCGGAACACGATGGGCATCATCAGCCATCTGCATCAGCACTGGCACATGCATGCATATGTTCAATGGGCTGCGTTCCTTCCGCGTTCCGCCCAGGATGCATATGGCCATGGGGCCCGGGGGGGTATCAATTAGCCCAGCGCAATGCTCGTGGACATTGTTCGCGGAGCTGCGTGCGGTTACGGTTACTCCTCGTGACCTAGCCTACAGCGGTAGAAAGGCGGCGGATGCAGCGACTCGGAAGACCAGCCCTCAGAGTCGGGCTTCAGTCTCTCCACTGGCATTATCGAGACCGTGTGTCACCGGGAAGGATTTACGCCCGACGTGTGTATGCAGGTGAGCACTGAACATTGCCTGGCGCGCCGTATCATCGTCTCGAAACCGCATGATCATTGGCTGAGATGCGGTTGGAGCAGGTTAGCGTCAGTGCGGGCGGCCAGCAGCCTGACATCGTGGGCTCGCCGCAGAGCATGGTCTTGTGCGGCCTGAGGATTCCGCGTTCTTGCTTCTTGCATGCAGAGGATGCGTGGACGCGGACGCGGACGCGCCACCCGCACCTGGATCCGAGCAACCGCGATCTTCTCTCCATCGCAATTACTCCCGGGGAGGCATACGGCCCTCCAGCTGCTCGGGCGTTCCATTCATACCGAAGGCGCGAGAAGTCAGAACGAGATCCTGGTTCTGTTTGAGTTCGTGAGTTCGGAACTTCGATGGGTCGGACGTGCACGCCGCATGCGGGCGGTGGTGGTCCGAGTCGGGTTCGTACACCGCCATGCCCTTCCCGGCTTCGCGTCTCGCGATTCATGCGCCTCCCTTTAGCTTTGTTTCATCGGGTTCTCTCCCCTTCTTGCCCTTCTTGCCTTCTTCCCCCCTTCCCCCTCTCCCTCTTCCCTTCTGCCTTCCGCCTTCCGGGTCCCCTGCCTTCCTCCTCCATGCAGGCCACGACGGAACAAACGTCGACACCTCGTCGTCAATGGTCATCAGCACCAGCATCGGCATGTATCACCCCACCCCCAAGTTCGCCGGTGGAAGCTTCCCGCCGCTCCGTGTCGCCTGTCGCCTGTCAAACCTTGGCCCACCATGGTGGGAGATGCGTTCGGGCGTCCTGGTCTTGGCTTGTGACGCGCGTACGCCTCGCCGAATATCCGATCTCGGATCTGGGAGTGTGCATCCAATCGTCCGAGTTGCAGCGCTAGCACGGAAGCCACGGCAAGAGTGCAAGTAGGACCGGCAGGCATTGTTTCGACCTTTTCCTCCCGTAGCGCCGTGCTGTGATATGTCCGCTCGACCGCGGCCCTTGCTCTATGCATCCTCGCCGCTCACGTACAGCGCATCGGACGGTGGCGAACGCTGCAGGGGTGTAATAGCGTCCTGCGTCAGACTTCGACACCTGATATCCGAGAGTGCGCCAACTCCGACGACCTAGGCGCACAGGAAGTTGAAGTTGAACACCCTGGCGAAGCAGAAAAAACAAGTCCGGATCTGTCCTTTGAGCCACCGTGACGAGGCATTGGCAACCTCGGGCGACCTCACACGCTGCTTCTTAATTCTTTTTCTTTTCGCTGAGCCGTCGGCGCACGGGAGATCGCGAGTTGATTTCGGCACTGAATCCCCAGTGCGAAGTTCCGCACTCGATCGAACGCGAACCGTCCTGCCCGCTTGCCACTTGGTCGGGTGAGTAGATATGGCGCGCCACGGGCAGGCAGAAGTCAGAGACCTTTGCCCGCTTCCCGGACTGGACTCCAGGCGTCGAGTATCCACCTGCTGATGCTGACATAAACCACTGAAATGCTATCCGCCGTGAAGTCGGGATCCGGGAAACTTACTTATCTTCTCCATGAGGGTCGTTGCTGGAATCTGAGATTAGGGCTTGAAGCTTGAAGCCCAGCAGGGGAATGATGCGGTGTTTTTCGATATCGAGGCTTCTGAACGGCTGCTGCGAGCACGGCGCAACGTGACGTGAATTCTCTGGAGGTCCGAGCAAGGGTAAAACAGACTCCAGAGACTCCATAGCATGTACTGTGGTCATTGTTTGTTTATTACTGTAGTGGGATGTTATCGCGCGTACGTCGAATGATCAAAGGGCCTCAGAGAGCCTGCAAATACCATGAATGGTCTCGCCATCTGGACAATATTTGGGGAGAATTACATGTGGCTAATCATATGCGCATATCGCGGCGGTGGGCACTGAAGGTTGGAACTAAGTATACGTCGACACAAGTGGGCCATCCCTGGTTCTCCACACCAAGACTGTCCAATCGTTCAATGTTCAACGCTATCGCCCACTCGAACAGAATGGGTCTTCTCTCGTCCCAACATCGACGACACTCAACTGAACCCGACTACCGAGTAGGAATTCCAAACGCACGCCGGGTGCTTCCAGAGTCGAAGGCCAACGACTCGGAGACGCTTTCAGCCTCAAGTTCGTCTGCGAGCGCGATCGAAGGCCCAGAGAAGAGTGTCCAGTGTCTCCGAGTGGATAGATAGGACGCGACACTCATCGCGCCGCTTGTCGATCCGCACGCGAGCCAGCGTCCGTTTGCAGATCGAACGCGATTGAGTACGCTTTCCCGCGGAATCAGCGGCGCGCCCGTTGCAGGAAAATTTGCGTCTCAAAGCTACGTGATATGGGCTATCTCAGGATACGGTCGTGATTATGTTCCCGTCGGGGGTTCACGCGCGGAGGAGCCTAGGATTATCTCCTCCAAGTCTCTCGATGAACATGAACTTGGCTACTTTCCTGGCACCCGGCGGGGGTCGCCGATATCCCCAAATGTCGCGGCCACCCTCCCACCCTCTCCGGCACACGAAAGGAGGTACCAACTATCAGGGGAGACAGTAAAAGACGGGACACCCGTGTAACTGTGCGCAACACACCGCTCCGAGTCGGCTATCGCACGACGAGTCCGAGCCACTTGCTGTCCGGCGAAAAGATATGAGCCCATGATTCTCTGTGAGCGGCTGAAGACAGTATCAGTTTGCCCGCACAAGGGAGCAAAGACATGTGAACATCTACCTGCATCGCATCCGGGGTTTAGTTTCGAAATAAGGCTGAGAAGCGCTTTCCAAGCTCGCAGGTCCAGAACGAGAAGCTTGCACCCTTGCCTAATGGTGTAATGACCATAGACTGGAAGAACTTAAGCTAGGATGGAGGCTTGGAGCTCTGACGGCGTGGCGTGCGAATGTGGGACACAAGGTGCCTGATACAACTGAGATCTGAGACTGGAGTGTTGGGACGTCAAGAGACTGCGGCTGTCTCCAAGGCGCCTCCTGCTTGGATAACACCCAAACGAAGGTACGTTGGGGAGGATATACAGGAGAGAAGACCCAAGACTCAAGGCAGAGCGTTGACACCGCGACGGAGTGGACAAGAGGTCCCAAGTGGGGCTCGATGACTTCGTAAGGCAGTTGGAAGGGGGAGTGTATGTTGTGTGGGGCCCATGATCATGGTGAGATGGAGGTATATAAGTCAAGTGAGATGTGAGATTGCTAGTCGTACGAAAGTAAGGGTGCGAGACATGTATCAAGACGAAAGGAAAGTTAGTACCCAGCATGTACGGCGTTGGTGTTGGTGTAATCCCTCGAAATGGAGTTAGATACTCCGAAATATCATACAAGGTTCAGCCGACTTATAATTACAGTGCGCGAGTGTGATTGAGCTCTCACGCCTTTGAGTTCCAGAGGTGGGCCATGACCGTCGTTGCCGCTGAGTCTAGCTTGAGGCTTGGTCATGCAGGTAGGATACCGTGGGGATAACCGAAGGAATATCTCGACAAAAGTTTTGGCATATGAGACACAAGCAGTTCACACTGTATATTAGTAGATATCTGTCGATATCGGTGAACAGAAGGGTACCGCTCTCCACAGGGTTTTCGGATCCGCTGAATCTGCGGTTGACAAGTATGGCGAGTAGGGGACGACATTGAGTCATCAAAGGTTAACCGTGGAAGGACACCGAGGACAGGTAGAACGAGAAGAATTGACTCAAGAGCTCGAGTGCGATGCAGGTTTGCCGTGAACATGTTTCCGGATGGCGGAATATCCAGATATCTCGAGAACCGGCGACACCGGATCCCAAATTCCAAGGCGATGCAAATGAGTTGAGCCAGTGTATATAGGATATCGATCGAGAGAGGCCATGCAGATATTCAAGCATTGAGTCATGTATGAGTAGAAAGAAACGGAAATGTACTGAGCTTCGAGCGAGACTGTGGCAGGGACAAGCTTGCGGCACACTGCGAACAGTGACTTTGCTGTGACTCTTCATAGAAGCGCTCATGGTGGCCACGTGGGAAACGAGTGGAGCCTTCGAGACACTGCAGAACAAGGAGACGCCAAGCGATTTAGCTCCTCACAGTCAGCTTCCACCGCAGCCCATACCGTAAAGTCTTTCTACTCCCCTCTCCTCAGCTCCTCTCCATCTTTCTTTCGACAGATCAACTCTCAGTGAAAACTCAACTTTCCCCATCTACATGCGATTTGGCGCACTTTCTGCGTTCGCCGTCCTCGGCGCAAGTCTCTGTGAGTCGCCCCACCTCTCTCAACCCACCTATCTCTCACTCTCGACTCCCACAACTCAATCATCATTGAAACTACACATACCTTTGGCGCACCCCCTTTATTCCCCTCATACAATGTCGCATATACAGCCGTATCCGCGAGCCCTATCAGGGTCGTCGTCACCGAGGTCTCGTCGGTGCGATACGGACATGCCGCCGCGGACGGGAGCAACCAACTCGCCCACATCTCCCACCCTCCCGTAGACACCCTCTTCGCAGCCTCCGCCTTCGCCCAACCCGTCCACATCCTCCCCGTCCAGAACAACAACGATGGGGAGCCGCACAGCGCTGGCAGACGTCTCTGCAAGTCCATGCGTGCCAAGGCCCTCAACGCCTCCAACGCCCTCCGCCAGTGGCTCGGCCTCGAGCCCATCCGCCTCGAGCTGCCCACGCACCGCCGCCCGCACTCGCCCTTCATCGGAGTAGTCGGGCCCGCCAAGGGCGTCGTTCCGGAGCCGCCGATGGCGACGACGACGGACGGCCGCAAGAACAATCATGGGATGCCGATGCTCCCCTTCGTCGGCACCCCTGTCAGGCCTGCCGCCTTCGCCGAGGGCGAGGGCGGCTGGGTCGACCGCCAGGGCCGTCGCCCGATGTGGATCAACCGTCATGGGTATGGCCACCACCACCTCCGTGGGTCGTTCCTCCGCCGTGTCCACCACGCCTTGATCACCCTTGGCCCTTGGGAGGGCCGCGCCGTCGCGTTTGTCCTTGGTACGTCCATCCACCCCATCTCCTCCTCTCTCGCTCTCTTTCCGCCCATCGTGCGTCCTCCGTGCCCCCATCATGCATCGCCGGTCGCCATCTGGCAAGCGGCACTCGGCCCCAATGGGGATTCGCGGCGCATAGCGCTACCGATACAGCCATCTTTCTGCATACATGTGCTATTCTAACACACGTTCGGCGCTCTTTTGCAGGCTGCGGCATCGGCGTCCTGCTGCGCATGGTCTGGGTGATGGTCCTCGTCACCGCCCGCGCGTTCCGTGGCTCCCGCTCGGACGAGAGCGAGTACGCGGTCGTGTTCGACGAGGCCGAGGCCGAGATGCTCGTCCCGCCGCCCCAGTACACCGTCATCGAGGGCGCCGAGGCCGTCCCCGTCCCCGCGGACGAGAAGGCGGACAAGGACAAGGACAAGAACGCCTCCGCCTAGGCGGGCGCTGGCCGTAACGAACACGGCCACAGCGCAGCGGGATGGAAATAGAAATAGAACGTCCGCCCATCGTACTTATTGGCGGACGCTTCGGATTGCCAGGCAGGTCGTCGCTTTTGGTATTCGATCGTTCGATTTCCGCTGCACTGCACAACCCATGCACGTCCCGGACAGTTTTTGAGATATAGTCAGCCTCCTGCCTCCCCGTTCCCGTTCTTGTTTTGTCTCCCCATCCCATCCATCCACCATCCACCGTCCAACGTCCCACGCCCGTAGTCGCTACCCTGTACCATGTCCCACCTATTATATATGCGCCCACGTACGTCGTTTCAACGAACCGGCATGCCGATCTCGTCCCCTCCGTTCATTGAAGTTACCTCCCCCGCGCTCTGCTCCGCCCCGCTTCTCTGCTGTTTGCTGTTTGCGATTGCAGTTACGACTCATGACCATCTCCCTCCCTGCTCCAGGCTCCAGTCACCCTCGCCCCTCCCACTCGCACTGGCGTGGCGCACTTGCCGCGATCGTTGCGGTTCTGGCGCCTGCACCTGGAGCAGCAGTTCGCTGGTCTAATGTGTTTGACGAAGTGTCTGGTCTCGTCGTGTACGTAGGACTTGCTGCTTGGACTTACCTCCCCAGTGCTAGTCGTTGCCGACGTTGTCGAGTACAGTCCCAAGGTGTGTGGTTCTGGTGCTAGACGTCGTCGACGTGGTGTTCTACGGTCCGTGTATGCGCCGGCGATGAGCGCAGGTGCGGTCGGCGGTATGTGTATAAATGCCGCAGTATCGGACGCTCTACACCCGTGTCACTGTTTAGCGTCGGTTCGGTCGGCCAATGCGTTAGGAGATGCGACTGCTATGTAAGGTGGGTGGGAGTACGTAAGTAAGCTACGGTGCCGGGGCTCGACTCACGCCCGGGTGTTCTTAATTCGCGTCGTCGCGTTGCTCAATGCTGGCTCACCACCACCACCACCACCACCACCACCACCACCCAGTCTCCCTCTCCCTAGCTCGCCCTTTCCCCGCCCTCTTGTTGTCCTGATGCTTGACCCAAGCCGACCTCCAGGTGCCACCCCCACAATCATCCCGTTCGTGATCAACGCACACCCGTTCTTCGAAAGAGTCATTTTGGACTCCGGCGATCCCGACTCGGTCACCATAAATGACATCTTGAAATGGGCTGGCAGATGGTTCTCGGGCTACGGCAAGGATCAGGACCTGAGCCTGCGCTGGATAACCGACGAGGTGAGTGCGCATCAGCGTCACCGTCCGCACTCCGGAGCCCAGCTGCACCGTTATATGCATTATGTATATGGTGTAGGTGTACGGGCCTGGGCTCCGAAGCGCGGCATTAATGAATGTTGAACGTTCAGCGGCATCACTAACCATCCGTGCGTGTCTATGCGCCTGTTTCTGTTTCTGTTCCTTTTTCTTTTCCTGGCAGGGCGCAGCGTTCACAGTCTCCAAGGGCAAACTAGAGCGGTTGGCGCGCAAGCCGGCGTTCTCATGTATGTCGTGGTCGCGCGTGCGGGACGCCAAGGCGTGGTATCTCGACAAGGGCCATTGCCTTGTCTCCGAGCCCATCGACACCGACCATGCCTTGCGCGAGAGGCTGCGCAGTGCACGAACGTTAACGGCACCGAGCACCGGGGCGGGCGACTCGGAGGTCCGGCTGTATGTCGTCACTCCGGCGGTGTGTGAGTATATGTACAGTGTATTTCTGCCGGTGGTTACTGGTACTACCGTCTCCCGATATCCCACTGACTCTGCGATGTTCTGCCAACCGCTTCCCGTTATTGCTAAATGCCTCCTTTGCGCTACCCCCCCCCCCCCCTCCGGTGGCTCTCAGCCCCCGACTTCCGCGAATACAAGGGCGTAATAGAACAAGGCAAGCTGTCTGTTTTTACGTCATGAGGTCCTCGCACGCTCAGCGCTCGCTCCCATCATGCCACTTCTCTACATGTTTGCTCAGAACGCCAAACATATCACATGGATTATCGCCGGAAGGAGTATCGAGCTCCATGGGAGCCGCAATACGACTTGGACGAGGACGAGTCTATACCTGTACGAGCCAACTTCATTATTCCTTGCGCCGCTCACTGGCAGTATCCTTCGCGATCATGATCATGACGCTGACTGGTATTCGGCTTGGCAGACCCGGATGGCCGCTCTTTACGACCCCGCCTTCACGTACGCGGAAGAAGCTCTTCGGGGCGTGCAGGGCGCTGGCATCCCACCCGAAGGCCGGGACCGCGAGCCTGGGGGCAACGCAGACGGCAGCGTCGGAGCGGCAGCCGCGGTCGATGGTGCCAGTGGCAAGGACGAGGATATGGATATGTTGGAGGGACGTCGCTTTACGGCGCAACTGCGTGACGCGTTGCACGGCCTGGTGGGCGTGGTTGAGGCGAGATGCTCAGGGTTCGATTCGGCGTGGAGGGAAGCCACTTCGGCACGCGCTGCGGCCCTCGGGACGGTGCTCCAGGAGCTCTTCGACGATCCCACCCTCGAGGTGCAAGTCACCTTCAAGACGTACGGGATCGACATCGAGATCGTGGCAGAGTGTCTGACCCCGTGCAGGCTCCCTGCCCGCTACGTCGCCGGGAAGCACAAGCTGGTGTCTGCGCGTGGTTCGGACTCGGCTACGGGAGGGGCAACGCCGGGAATGCGGGAGAGCATGGTTGCGTATAGGGACGCGGTGCTGGACTACAAGGTGAGCTGTGGCTAATGCTGCTCTTAGAACTTCCGACCGCTGGTGCTGCTACGAACTCGCTTTCTGACATCTGCGGACCCGTCGTATTTAACCAGAATTACTCCATCTACTCGGCGACCTGCTGTCCATGCCTGGTCATCGGCATAGCGGGCACCACGACCGTCCAGATTTACGCGGCGTATCTCGCAGACTGGACCTACCGCACCCATCTCTGCGACTTCGCGCTGGACGCCGACACTGGCAGCGACGTCCCCAACGTCGCCGCCAAAGTCCGCGTCATCCGCAACACCGCCCGCATGCTGCGCGAGACGTACGCCAGGGTGCATGTCGGTGGATCGACCATACCGCCCAAGCACACATGCCGCCCCTACCTGCTCCCCCGGCCCGCCCTGCTCATGCCCGTCCCGCTGCCCCTGCACCTCTCTCTTCTCGACCGCGTCATGGTGGGCCAGTACAGCGACCTCTTCACTGGCACGCTCAAGCTTCCCGCGCCGCCCAGCTGCACCCATGACGACGATAACCACAACGTCAACGACAACAAGAAAAACGATGATGATGAGGACGACGACGACGGCGGCGGCGACAATGGCGACGGGTCTGAGTCCGCCCAGGCCCAGGCGCACGCCCGCGAGCTGCCCGTGCACGTCAAGTTCGTAGACAAGTACGGCGTCGCCGCGCACCGCCTCCTCGCCGCGCACACCGACGCCGCCGGCGCGCCGCGCCCGCTCGCCCCGCAGCTCTACTGGGCGGGGGAGCTCGTGCCCGGGCTCCTCATGATAGTCATGGAGACCCTGCCGCCCGACGCGCGCATGCTCTGCCAGTACGCGCGCCCCGCGGCGTTGAACCCCGACTCCAAGGTGAAGATGAAGATGAAGATGAAGATGAAGAAGCCGCGATCGGACGAGCCCTCCCCCGAGAGGCCGGTCGCGTGGGCCGAGCTGGGGGACGTGCGTGCAGCCGTGCAGCTGCTGCACGCGCACGGGCTCGTGCATGGGGACATCCGCACCGGGAACGTGTTGCTGCGGCGCCCCGCCTCGCATTCGGCGGATACATGCACCAGCTCAGAGATCCAGAAGGGGGACACTAGTACTAGCAGTGCTGGCACTCATAGTGCAGCTATTGGCAACAGCGCTAGCCACGGTGCCGCGACGCCGGGCGTGGGCGCGCGTGCATACCTGATCGACTTCGACTGGGCGGGCAAGGAGGGTGAGGTGCGCTACCCGGCGCTGAACCCGGACGTCGAGTGGCCGCGCCCCGCGCCCGAGATGGATGGGCAGCTGATCACCAAGGACGATGACGTGTTCATGCTGGAGAGACTGCTTCAAGATCCAGATTCGCAAGAGAGTGGGCGCGAACAGCGCAATGAACACGAACATGCCCAAGAGCGCAACAAGTTAAAGGTCCACAAACGCAAGCGGGACGTCGACATTGATGACAAGCGCAAGCGTAAGCGGAACGACGTTGACGAGCGCAAGC
Source organism: Ganoderma boninense (assembly GCA_002900995.3). NCBI lineage: Eukaryota > Fungi > Basidiomycota > Agaricomycetes > Polyporales > Polyporaceae > Ganoderma > Ganoderma boninense. The sequence goes on along the minus strand of CM035313.1, from coordinate 328,854 downwards.
ACAAACACAAGCGAGACGCCACTTTGGGCAGAGAGACCAAGGCCTAGGGTCGGGGCCACGACCACGGCCATTCGCCCCAGGTTGAGTGTTGACAAGATCAAATGGGGCAGACGATAATGCCTCTCAACGTTCAGCTGCGTGAATTTCTTCCAGCCGCAGCGTCCTCTCAAGAAGACATCGATCCACGCCTGGCACACACCGAATACCATAGCATTTCACCTTTCATTCGTTGGCCAACTCCGCCATTGGATAATTATGTAATACATTGGGACATGCCATGGTTGCGAGAGAGCAACCTGGTGCAGACGTAAACCCTGGTAATATTGCATTACATTGTTCGTTGAAGCGCGAGGGACCGCAGCGTAGGATGGGCTGGGCGTGAGATTGTGATACAGTGCGAGTAGTACGAGGGGGGGAGGGGGAGGAAATTGTAATGAGACGTGCATTGGAATGATGGTGTACAGATCGGGGGTTGAGCGTTGACGACGAGAGAGACAGACACTGAGACGGAAGGAAACGTGAACGGGATAGCGAGCGTAGCACGGAAGTCAGACAAGCAGGAACAGAAGGGTCTCTGGCGAGGGCGTGAGGGCATGGTCGGTGGGGGAAGAGCGATGCGAGAGCAGTGGAGCTTCAGTCGAAACCGTCTACGGTAGCGTTCCACGACCATCGGCCGTCTAGGTAGCCCTTAGCAGTGTCCTCTAGCATGATCTCGTTCCGTTTCTGCACGTAGACCTGCGTACGACACGTTGAATATAGTCATGCAATGCGCATATGCAGCAGGACTGAGCTCACCGTCTTGTCCGTGACCTTCTGGCGGAGGGTCATGATCGTCTCCGGGTCAATCGGAGCCTCGATAAGCTCGGACAGCTCCTCCACTGCCCGCTCCAGGTCACTATCGGGACAGTCAGATATCTATCCGAACCCAATCCGATCTCTATCAATAAAAGATATCCATCCAGAGACGCACCGCTGGTTGTCCTCGAAGAGCTCCTTCTCGTTGCCCAGCTCGAGGTAGTACGCCATCGCGTACGTCCACTTGAGCGTCATGCGGCACTTGAAGACGACGTCGACCGCCTTCTTCATGAACTGGACCTGGATCCAGGTCAGTTCCGAGGTGATCTGCATCTCCTCCATCTTCTTCTCCGTCTTGGCGTACAACTCCATCGACAGCTTGGCGGATTGCTCGTGGTTCGCCCAACGGTTGTAGTACTGCTCTGCATCAGATTCCCCGCCGAAAGAAAGGAAGAATCCAGAAGGTGTGCTTACGTGCAGGTAGCGCTCGAGCGAAGCCCGGCTGCGCGTCTGGGCATCACGTGCGTCCACACTCGCCTTCTCGTCGTACCGGTTGCACGAGTACCACGATGTGCCATGTTCAGACCAAGGGCCTGGGGACGGACAGCACAGATAAATCACCCCATCTCTTACCCCGCCGGCGAGAGCCGGAGCCACAGAGACTCACCCATGCAGACCCAGCAGAACTCGTACTTGCACTTCTTGCACGTCATGTGGTTGCACCCGCCGTTCTTCTCGATCGTGCTCTGGCACTTGCTGCACTCCTTGGTGTTGCTCTTGATCCAGTTCGCGGTCTCGCTGTCGTCCCTGCACTTCTGCAGCCACATCTTTGCAACCGCGCACACGATCGGCCGGTGGTCCGCGTCGATGGGGCACCCGAAGCAGAACACGTGCGCCGGGTCCGCGCACGACACGATCGGGACCATCGTCGCGAGCGACGACTTGGTCGCCGCCGACGTGCACGACACGGTGTTCGTGCAGGACGGGTACGGACAGAACTTGAGGTGCGGGATGCACGCCACGAACTGGCGCACGAGCAGCTCCTGGTAGCGCTCCCAGGTCTCGCGGTCGTCCGCGAGGGCCCGCTTGACGAAGGGGTCGAGGGCCACGATGTTGCAGTCCTCGGCCATGCAGGTGATGTTGGCCTCGGCCTCGGTGCGCACCTTGCTCGTGATGTACTCCTTCCAGCACGACGTGCAGAACTTGTGCTCGCACATGAGCGAGAACGTCTCCGTCTGGCTGTCGTCGAAGCAGATCGGGCACACGAACGGCTGCGATGCCTCGGCCATAGACGCCCCCCGCTTCGCGACCTTCGACGTCTTTGTAGTCTCCACAACGGAGCGCCGGGTCGTGCGTGTGGGCCCGGTCGATGATTGGCGACTAGATGAGGCTTTGGGGGGGAGGGGGGGTGGGTTCCCGAGGAGGGCACTCCACCCCGGCGGCAACGGCGATTTGGGAGGCGTTGTCCATATACTTGTCGGTGAGCTTCTCCTTGTTCCAGTTCATGTGTCGCAGGAGCTCGGCCGCAACGGCGGGCTACGCGCAGACAGAGCGCGGTTAGTCGTCGTATGCATGGTCCATGCACCTCGGCACACACACCTCGACACCGAAGATATTACTGATATGCTCCACCTCCGCCGACATGATCTTCTCTACCTGTTGCTGGCTGAGGGAAGAGTGCTCCACCTCATACACCCTCAGCCCATTTCTGTTTCCGACCCTATAGTCGTCGCCGAAGCCGTCTACCTCGATGTCAGAAGCGGAGCCTGCGCATAGACCATGTGGGTAAATATCTCGGGTGCATTATTCAGGTCGTGTGTCGCGTGGATGCGCACCATCGTCATACTCGTCGACGTCCATCTCGTCGTCTTCCTCCTCCTCGTAGGAGTAGTTCTCGTCGTCAGACACGGAAGACATGGCACGTAGCGGCGGCGGCAGGGAAGGAGAGGGTGGAAGGTGGTGGTAGGCGGCAGAGTCAAGTAGCACGGATGCGGTGAGGCCTGGCGAAGGCTGCGCGCACCCGAGAGCCATCATCGGAGTCCAAATCGCCTTACTCAGCACCGTAACACGCATTAGCGGAGCGCCAACCTGCTTCCATCTGCGCCAGAATTTTGCTTCCCGCCGGCGCCGATCGGATAAGTGGCCGGGACAAAGCAGCGCGGCGCAAGGAAGACAAGGAACCCACCCTGCACAGCCCGCTGACAGCTGTGTTGCAACCCAGTCAAAGGAAATCAAACGCAGCATGCGTGCTCGAACAAAGGAAAGTCGATGTGCAAAAAGTACAATACGTTGTTCTACGTACAACAGTAACAACACATTATTTTCTTCTAATAGATACTGCCCGTACGTCTGTCAAATGCCGTGTGTGCGAACTTGGATGCATCAGTCCCCAGTGCATACGTATCCTGCCGTGAAAGCGAGCGCGAAGGCGGATGGAGGGTAGAGAGGGTAAAAGAGGGGGCGTGGGGGGATGATTAACGATGGCAATCTAGTCTACGTCCATCTCCCGAACGACAGCACCCCGTTCGCGTTCAGCCGCGTCTTCACCTTCACCACCTGGTAGTCGCCGTTCGCCTGCGGCTCCACGTTCTTCGCCGTGAACTTCGCGATCCAGGGGTTGATCGCGCCCGGCAGCGCCGCCGGTTCCGCGTACCGCGCCTCGATGTCGAACCCGGCCTTGCGGTAGAACGTGAGCACCTTCGTCGACGGCACGTTGTTCCCCTTCGGGAACACCGTCAGTGCCGTGTCGTCGTCCTCGGGCTCCTTCTCCCACGAGACGGTGACCGAGTACGGCGCGATGTCCATCATCGAGAAGTCGCGCACACGGAAGACGGGCGAGAGCATCGCGCACGCGAACGTCGCGCCACGCGCCGCAGCCTCGTCCTGGTTGAGCGTCGTCGAGAGCGCCTTGCCGCCGAACCAGCTCTGGATCTTTTGGCGGACCGCAGGGATACGCGTGCAGCCACCGACGAGCTCGACCGCGTCGATCTCCTCGACAGTAAGGCCGGAGTCGGCCAGTGCCGCCTGAAGGGGTGCGTCCAGGCGGCTGAGAACACCCGAGATGAGCTCCTCGTACTCTTCACGCGTAAGACGGCTGTGGGCGTCGACGTCGTTCATGATCGACTCGACGTTGAGTGGCGACTCGGCGTTGGCGGAAAGGACCTTCTTCACGCGATCGCAGCCAGCGGAGAGACGGAATATCGCCTTGGGGTTCGAGAGGACGTCAATCTTGTACTTCTCCTTGAACTCCGCCGCAAAGTGCTGCAGGAGCGCGTAGTCGATGTCGCGGCCACCGACGTGCGGGTCGTAAGCCGTGCTCTTCACGGTCAGCTGACCTTTCGAGAACGCGACAACGGAGACAGCCATCGAGGAGTGGCCAACGTCGACGAAGACGACGTGCCGTGGGTTCTCAGCCTCAGGGAGGTCGGACTTCGTGATACCGTACCCAAGCGCGACAGCGGTGGTGTCGTTGATGAGACGAAGGACGTTGAGGCCGGCGACCTGCGCAGCGTCCAGGAGTGCTCGTCGTTGGATGTCAGTGTACCAGCCAGGGACGGTGATGACAACGTCAGACACAGCGGTCTTGAGCTCCTTGGCGGCCGTATCGCGAAGCTTCCCAAGGTACATAGCGGTGACTTGGGTGGCCGAGAAGACCTTTTGCTCGCCGAGGTAGTTCACCTGTAGCAGTCGTGATCAGCATTTTCCTTTTGGCCGGAATTCCAAACAAACAGGAGAAGCGTGGGGGAAACACTGGAGAGACAAATATCTCGAAGATCCCCCGGTTAATTCCAACACCGACCCTAAAGCGCCGCACATGGTCACAAAAAGTATTCTCAGGATCATGCCGAGTATGCCTTTTCGTAGCCAAGGGCACAGTAGTAGCCAGGCACGGGAGATAGCGATATTTTGATAGTTGCAGCGAGGTTCTCCATCATACACACGAGCGCCAAGTTCGCGAAAGAACTCGAATATCGGGAATGCGTACTCACCTGTGCACCGACGGTGCCATTCGCGTCGACCAGCTTCACATGGGTGAATTTTGACTCGACCTCCACGATCTCCGGGTCCGCGGCTGTACGCCCGAGCAGCCGCTTGAGCGAGCCGACCGTGTTGCGGAAGTTGGAGATCTCGAGGGTCTTCGCGGGCTCCCCGATAGAGCGCTGCTTGGGGCCAAACGACACAAGCGATCTAACACATACAGTGAGCACATATCCTGCGCGTATACAACGAGAAATTGCGTACGGGGTGGCACGGTTCGAGACCTCGTTGATGATGATGTCTATGCCGCGGTGTCTCGCAACACCAATCTACATGCACAAAGGGCGGAGGTCAGCTATCGATCTGTGCGCCGCGATCTGGGAGCACAGTCCTCTGCGCACCTTGCTGTGGAGAGCACCGAGATCGATGCCGACGACGGACATGGCGGGTACGGGTGCAGTAGGGCAGTCGAGGATGGAGGGGTCGTAAGCGGGCGTAAAGGTGGGAGCGGAGAGGTTGCAACTTGCGCGGGCTGCAGGGGATTTGTGACCCTCAGATCGCTTTTACGCGCCCAAAATTTGGCAACCGATCTGGCGTGCCTTCCCGATTCGGGCATGTTCTTGAACGTTCCTGCGTCTTCCAAGCCCTTCCTGCGCTCTTCCACCGCGCACACGCCGCTGCCGCACCTCATCGATATCTTCGAGTTGCCCATTTCCCTTGCACCATCGCACCACACGCGCGGCGGGGCGCTGGTCGAGCCAATGAGCGTGCCGGATCGACGACCATCCCTTTTGGGCAACCGTGACGCCGATCGCTCTCTCTGGGGTCGAGAGGTGCGGAGGAGTCAAAAGTAAGGAGGAGAGGCAAGGTATGCCTGGCGCATAATCAACTCTAGAAATACATCTACGTCTATCGACTTTTTTGTTCTACACCTGCCCGCCAGGCCCAACCGGTCCTGCCGTGTTCGCCGCGGTCTCGATGGGCTTCATCGCGGGGAACAGCAACACCTCCTTAATGTCTGCGGGGGAGATGAAATGTTAGCACCGATTATTAGCACGAAATTAATTGGATCTCACTGGTCGAGTTCGTCAAGAACATAACAAGCCGGTCGATGCCAATACCCCATCCACCAGTCGGGGGCAGACCGTGCTCGAGGCTACAACGCACAGAAGAAACGCGTCAGTAACAGCGCATATACCCAGGTTGCAAGCCAACTTACGCGTCCACGAACGTCTCATCAATACCCTGCGCTTCGTCGTCGCCCTGCTCCTTCTGCCTGACCTGCTCCTCGAAGCGCAGGCGCTGCTCGAACGGGTCGTTCAACTCCGTGTATGCATTGCAGAACTCCTTCCCACACATGAACCCCTCAAAGCGCTCGCACAGCCCGGGGCGTGACCGGTGGTACTTGGCGAGCGGCGACATCACCTGCGGGTGGCCGACAATGAATGCGGGCGAGAGGCACAGCGGCTCAATGAACTCCCCGACGAGCTTGTCCAGCAGGCGTGCGTTCGTCCGGGGCTCGCTGCAGTCGACATTGTGCTACGGTTGCTTGATCAGCTTGGCCTTTCAGAAGAAGAACATGAGACTAGGACGCGAACGAACCTTTTGGCAGAGCTCGCGCAGGAACTTGTTCGCCTCGTCGGTGTGGAGCGTCTCGCCAGGTGGGAACTTGACACCGAGCTTCTCCTCCAACGTCCCGATCATGTCGTACCGCTTCCATGGGCGGGCGAACTCGAGCTTGTGCACCTTCTCGCTGCCCTTGCCCTCGGGGTGGTATTCGAGGGTTGTCTGGCCGCCAGTGAGGTACTTGACCATACCCTCGATGAGAAGCTCCGTCAGGTCCATGATATCGTACATATCCGCGTACGCCATATAGAACTCGCAGATCGTGAACTCCGGGTTGTGCGTCAGGTCGATGCCCTCGTTACGGAACACGCGCCCAATCTCGTATACACGGTCGAGACCGCCTACAACGAGCTGCTTGAGATAGAGCTCGGGGGCGATGCGGAGGTAGAGATCGAGGTCGAGGTCGTTGTGGTGTGTGATGAAGGGCTTGGCCGTCGCGCCTCCTGCAATCATGCTCGTCATAGGCGTTTCGACCTCGAGGAAACCGAGGTTATCGAAGAAGCGGCGGATGTAATTGATGATCTTGGAGCGGGTCAGGAAGATGCGGCGTGTCTCGTCGTTGAGGATGAGGTCGAGGTAACGCTTGCGGTAGCGGGTTTCCTGGTCCTTCAAACCGAAGTGCGTAGAGGGGAGCTGGTGGAGGTTGGGGGCAAGGAGGATCATTTGCGAGGGCGCGATCGACAGTTCTCCCTTCTTGGTGCGCGCCGGAGTTCCGACCACGCCGACAATGTCGCCGCGACGGAAGTGTTCGTGGGTGGCGGCGAACTCGCCCGGGTTTTCTGCGTCCCTGGAGGAGGTCGAGGATTGGGTGAGTGCGAGTGTTGCGACTTAGACGGATAGGACATACTGCTTGTTCGCCATGATCTGCACCTTGACACCCTCTCCGTGGAGGTCGTAGAAGCGCAGGCTTTAGCCGGATGCGCGGACGTTGTGTATGCGCCCCGCAAGGGACGCGGTAACGCCTTCAAGCTTTTGTCCAGGTGCGATCTTCCCCTCGGCGCCGTATGTTTCGATGTAGTCGGTGATTGAGGTCGTGACATGGAACTTGTGGGGTAGGGATTGGGGGACTAGGTCTCCTTAAGCTTGAGGATGTGCCTCGAACGAATCTCGAAGTATTGCTGGGATAGACATGAGTGAACGAAGGTCGGAAGACCGAAATGCAGCAACGTACGTTGGGATTGAGCTCCTCCTCAGCCTCGGCGCTGCTCTTCGCAGCAGCAGGCTTGGCTGGTGCCTGTGCAGCGTTCGCTGCCTTGCGAGCCTCTGCATCGCGGGTCTTTTGGCGACGCTTGAGCTCCCTGACAAAAGAAATCGACGCGAGAAGGAAACGGTAGAAGGGTTAGTGAATGCTCGCTGCTTGGAGATCATCTCCGCAGTGACGGGTTCTTGTCAGTACCTGCATGGTCAGTGGCCATGGTGCGGGGTCGACGGAGGGAGATGAGGAGGGGACGACGAGCAAAATGAGGCTTTTGGAGGGGAGCAAGAGATCTAAAAGTGAATCAGTCTCTGCATCGACTTTTAGAGTTTATGCCAGAAATTCGAGTGCATCTGAGTCACGGCCGATTCGCGTTTGCTTCGAGCGAGCGAGACGGCGGACGGGCTGGCGAAGGCTGGCGAGTGCTCTCTGCAACTCGGCTGCATCGGGGCTCGATCGAATGTTCCTGTCCAACCTTAATTGGGCGCCTCGCGCTCGAGCTTCGCCCGGACCGAGCCACCGTGTCCCCAGCCGTCAAGCTTCAAGTTCCCCAGCGCGCACGCAGCGCACCCCCGCCTCCGCACGACAATGCAGCCGCCATCTCAGCTCCGAAGAACGCGTCTTGAAGAGACACGACATCAAGAACAAGGTTTTCTGAATCCTATGTACACAGATCCCAGCGCCCACGCGGCAGCTGCGACAGCGGGATTTAGGGCCTTTGCCCGCCGGGGG